>NDFZ01005402.1:291994-344056 GCA_002192655.3 Mamestra configurata | reverse complement strand
GGGGGGGGGGGGGGGGGGGGAGGCTTAAAACCTTATTAGTACTTAACTTATTTTTTTTTAAATAAATCCAATGATGCAGTTATAGAGGTTCTTGGGCCTAATGTTGATGAAAACTAAAACTACATAAGTACTAGATTTTTAATTTTGTAAGTTGTGAATTTTTATTTGAGAATTTTTTATTTGAGAAAAGTGTTTTGGTTAAAATGAGCATTTTTCTTTAGTTTGCCATAGGTTATTACTTTCCAGAATTTGATCCTTATTAGCGACTCTTTCGGATGGTGTAATAATCAGAGATCGGAATAGGTAGACTATATTTTACCTTATGTTCGTGGAAGTAAGTACCATAGAGTTGATAATACCTCCTCTAAAATCCCGGAATTAAAAACATGACGGTTGTATTCCCTGTAGGTATATGATTTGGTCATCTTAACCACAATGACTTGTATTAAACGTCCAGTTTTAATATGAAAATACACAAATTCCTTTTCAGTACACAAACAATGAATGTTAAATTGATAACAAAGTACATATTTTAATATTTTTTTAACAAAGGATAAATAACAATATCCATTCGCTGATATGAATTCTCAGTTTTTGGCATGTGGTCATCAAATGACCGGTGGTTTTACATTATGTACTGGTTTATACATATGTATGCGAGTAGGTATGTGTCGCGCCTCCATTTACATATATTATATGTACGGAGGTATGTGTCAGTGTACATGTATCAGTTTTAAAGTTGCTAACCTACTGTTTTGGCAATGATATGCTATTTATTTTATTTTAAAATAAGACCTTCGGAAAGTCTGAAAGGCTGTCCTGCCAAGGGATATCTTAGTTACTGGTTTGTTTAAGTCAGACTGTCGCTCAATGTCGAAGAGGTACTGGTATTCTGCTGCATCTGGCTCTCATGGAAGTCGATTCCAACTTATTATCATGATTGATAAATTAAGGAGCAGTTTTGGGGTTTTGGTCATTTCTCACACTCTGAATGGCAACTCACTTTGTGATCACTTCACCCAAGCGTTCACTTCGACATGTTTACAGAATCGACCGGCAGAATAGACCGGCTGTTCCTTAATTTAACTGTTAGTCATTCCGGGAAGGAATCATACTGTCATCAAACAGTTTCTCAGAAACACTTCTCATGTGAGCGCCTTGCTTTGCGTGAATGAACATAGGTCAAACAACTGACGTTTGTGACTGTCTCCATCTTCACTTAACGTGACGATGTTTTGTTGTATGATTTTATCAGTCCGTTTCTCGGCTCAGCAAAGCCAATTAGGTAAAGATGAAGGATGGAACTTATTTACGAGATAGCGCGGGAAAATACTTAATTCCTGGAAGGAGTTTGGAGGAGATGTTACTCCGGAAGTGGGTTAAAAGAGGATGGAGGGACAAGGTTAACTATTAATCTATTTACTTAGTGTATGGTGCTGCACTGAAAAAAGGCAAAACTATTCCAATTCCCCCAAATCTATGACCTAGACTAGAGTCAAGAGCAAACCAATATATATAAAAAAAATAATAGAGTAAACTGCCGGTCGATTCTGTAAACTTGTCGAAGTGAAGGCTTGGGTGAAGTGATCACGAGGTGAGCTGGCGATCCATATAATTAAGATGTTACGTGATCACGAAGTGAGCTGTCATTCCATCTTGACTATACGGATTGACAGCTCACCTCGTGATCACTTTACCCTTCGACAAGTTTAGAGAATCGATCGGCTGCGCTGTGTACGTTTCGTCGTCCCAGCTGTCTTCGGCCAAACAAAACATAATACCAGTGCCATGAAAATACTTTGAATGCTGAACTTTTGTGCCAGTTTCGCAAGATGCTCTAATCAACGGGCCACATTGAGCGACGAGCCCGAAACGTTACGTAAGTCATAAAACTGGAATCGCATTAGCAAAGGGTTGGACGAGGCAGGCCGTTTGACGCGAGCGTTGTTGCGGTGTCGCGGGGTGGGGGTTAAGTGATGGGAGAGCATCGGTATCACACCAAGCGATTTTTTATAGGCGATAGCGATCGTCGAAATGCCAACAAACATATTTGGGATTGACCACGTGACATTTGGGTACCTAGCGCATTTTTAAGTTTTTGACAATCGCTATCGCTTTGAATGCTAATTCATCTACAAGCTTTTCAACTCTTACAACTGTATTACCTCGGTGCTTTTTAGGGTTCCGTACCCAAAGGGTAAAACGGGACCCTATTACTAAGACTCTGCTGTCCGTCCGTCTGTCACCAGGCTATTTCTCATGAACCGTGATAGTTAGACAGTTGAAATTTCCCCTTCTGTGGCACTGGGTTCAAGCACAAGTGCGTGTGCCCGGGGCCCCAGAGGGTGGTAAATACTTAAATTATTTTGTAAAATTTAACTAACATAGTTTTTAAGTTGTACTACTAACAATATTATGGGCCTAAAAAAGGTCTGAGATAGAGATTTTTTTTTTATAACAACAAATCCTAAAAAAAAAAAAAAATTAAGGGGCTCACGAACGGCAAAAAAATCATGTCCGTTGTAGGACATGATTTTTTTGCCGTTTTTATAGATAATGGTACAGAACCCTTCGTGTGCGTGTCCGACTCGCACTTGACCGGTTTTTGGTAGTCGCCAGTGAAAATTCTGGCTTTCAGTAGTTGATGTGGGCTGGCTTGTTTATCCAATATACAACGTGTAACAGAATAAACGTAAGTAATACCTAATTGTACTCATCATAATTAACAAAAAAAAAACAGATATTTCGTGTATTTGTCGAGTTGTGCGCACATTAGAATGGGGTAGTCGTTTTTTCCGCGATTTCAGTAACGTCGCCCAGCTACTAATTCTCGATTTTCGAAGCATTGGGGTCCCATAAAATGCCAAATATTTTTCTCTAGCCAACGTGCTATGTTGTTAAATTGTCACAGAGCTTTAGTCGGTTGATTCTGTAAACTTATAACTAGGAACACTTTGGTGGGGTGAGCTTGAAGTGAACTGTCATTCCATATTGATTGGGAGAATTGACAGCTCCTTTCATATTCGCTTCACCTGAATGGTCTCAGTGACATTTTCACAGAATACCACTACTGAATCCAGCAAGAAATGATTGATCCCTCTTTGGTGCTTGCAGGAATACTTACCCTAAAATAACCGTTTCTAGATTTTTGGTAATTTCGTACACTAGGCAGTTCCCTTCTAGCAACCCGCTTCCGCCTCCGCCTATCCCTTACGCCTGAGCCTAAGTGGTCGCTCGTAAACAGTTTACGACAGTGTGCCAGCGGTGGAGATTAAAATCATGCATTTATTTTATTTGTCATTATTCCACAACGCCCAGCCTCTGTGTACAACGCTAGCTCTAAAAAAATTGGAACAATCTCGCCACTATGACATTTTAACGTTCCTGTGCTCGTTCCTATTAAAAGATAAGTGTTTTAAGTACTTTTTGTCATTACGAAAAAGTATTTTAAATGTTTGAGTTTGTGTTGTGACTTCAATTTGACGTAGTAGGCAGAAGCTGTCTCTTTTAGGGTGCTACCACACCAATCGATCGATCGTCCGTCGATCGTAGAATGAATAAGTCGACGTCGATCGTGATTTCTACTTCTACCACACCCACTACTGTTTATCGCCCGGCATCCCTCGGTCAGCCAAAGCTACCACACCAGTCGAGCAACGCCGATCGATGGCATCGATCAACGATCGATCGATTGGTGTGATAACACCCTTATGTTGTGTTTGAAGTTGATCAACCAAAACCAATATTAGATGTAAAATTGTTTGAATTGTTTGTATGTTCGTTTGTAGGATGTTATAATATCTGGAAGCATTGATCCAATTATTAAAAATCTACACTATGTGTCCTTCCCGAAAAAAACGCACAATCTTATGCCATAGGCCACAGATGCAAAATATTAAAACTTACGACTAAAAGTGGCAACCAAATCATTCATAAGAAGTTGGCAGTAGTATCATCATGTCACTTATATTTTTCAAATATCTATTTGAATGAATTATTTTAGTATGTTCGTGTATTAATCGCCTTTTTACTTATTTTTGCACCTTGTCTCCGCATCAATCAAAGCTTGACTGGTAGAAAATGCCTTAGGTATTAGGTCGCTCACAATGGGCCTCATCAGAAGGCTTAAAGTGACCCAAAGGGCAATGGAGAGGGCAATGCTCGGAGTTTCCTTGCGTGATCGAATCAGGAATGACGATATCCGCAAGGGAACCAAGGTTACCGACATAGCCCGAAGGATCGCAGAACTGAAGTGGTAGTGGGCAGGGCACATTGCTTGGAGAACAGATGGTCGATGGGGCCGAAAAGTTCTGGAGTGGCGACCACGTACCGGAAGACGCAGCGTTGGAAGGCCTCCCACGAAGTAGACCGATGCCCTGGTGAGGGTCGCGAGTAGCCGATGGATGCGAGACGCACAGGACCGGTTGTTGTATACTTGAGGGAGGCTTATGGCCAGCAGTGGACGTCTTTCGGCTGATATGATAATGATGATGTGCATTTGTGTGCGCAAATAAACTCATAATGGATCACAAAGTTCACTAAACATACATTGAATTCGCTAAAACTGTCTTCTTCGTACCTATTTGATAAACGAAAACTACAAAGCATGGCAGGAATTTAGTCAATTACTCATCAAATATTATAATTTAGTGAAATTAACTATTGTTTTCGTTCAAATTGTATAATTAAAATCGGTTCTATGAATATCGCTCTAAATGTGTAACTAAGGTAGTTATCTAGTAGCTGTAGTACAAATTTAAGTAGTAGGTAGAAAAATCAGTGATAGGTAATGAAAAAATCGTAACCATTGTAGAGCCTAGCTACGGAGCAACCCATCATTCGTCTTCAGATTTTAATAATAATAATATCTTGGGACAACTCACACACGGTCATCCGATCTCAAACTAAGCAAAGCCTTTGCTATGCCAGACAACTGATAAACGTACTTATATATTTTCAAATACATACATATTACAGATAAATTACTCCAAGACACAGAACAAATTTTAATGATCATGCTCATCACACAAAGATTTGTCCTGGGTGGGAATCGAACCCACGACCTCTGGTTAAGCAGTCAGGGTCACTAACCACTCGACCAACCGGATTGCTGTTACATGAAGTGTGTTAAAGAATTGAAAACATTTATTCGACACAGCTACAACACAACAGAACAAACGCAGTAAACATAAGAATTATATTTTTCAGTTTTTGCTGGGTGTCGGGACAGCGCTGGTATTCAGTTAGCTCACACGAACGAGGGTAAATCAATTAGATAAATTGTTGAAATTAAATCTAATCATGTTTTTAATAACGCAATTAATGTAACATAATAATAAAAATATTAATGAAAAATTAATGAAAAAATGTTTTCGATCGCTCGCGATATTTGCGAACTACACGAAATTACATCACTCCAAATCCAAAATCTCCTAAAATGTTCATACTTAAGTTAAATACCGATTCAATATTTTCCTAATAACATGGCCGCTCGTTCGCACCTGAGTCCAAACCAAATAAGCAGATATTTTCTTTTACAACCATAATATTAATACGATAAGCTTCCGAAAGCGAGTATTTGACTTTTACTCCACAGTTTTTCCCAATCCGAGCTAAGAAGCCGAAAAATATCGAGTATTCGGGTTCACGAGCGAACAAATCGGCGATAAGGGTGAGGTCGGCTATCGAACCCGCGAAATTGTAGAGATACCATAACAATAATATACAAGGTCAGAGTTACTTGAGATAGCGGGAGCTTGGCGGTACATTATCTTGTGTGACGTCGGTGGAGAATGTCATGTTCCTGAACTTTGACCGGATCTGTGAGGAATCCACGAATTATATGTCTAATTTGCTTCTTATGATCGATTAAATGCAGCCAATGTGTGGTCCCGTCTTATTTTAACCCGGTGTTGGGTTAAAATAAAAAAAATTCAAGAGTTATGTCCACACGATCGATCACTGGGCCAAACTCACGACCCACTTTGTTCCTCTGACAGGCCCAGACGGAGATGGCAGGATGAGCTGGACTCGTATAACATAAACTGGTCCTTGGCAGAATATGAACACCTTATCGTTACAGAAATGGTGGAATAACCAAACAAACCACAGGGTAACATAAGCGCGGCCTCGCTGCGTCTGTTCTGGTTGGAGAGGGAAGAGTAGGCTTTTGCCCAGAAGTAGGACAAAACAGAGGCTGCTAGACATGCATATGGTCGAGAAAGCACATTCCTCAACCACAACTCTATCGAAGATAGTTTGACAGCACAATGGTCTCAAAATGCTGAACGGTCAACAGTCCCAACAGAGCGAACTTAATCATGATTCCTATCAACAACACAGCAAATTACGATGATGAACACACTAAAACACTGGCCCCAACAGATTTACAACATCAACATGACAGAATAGTTTCTTAAATCACACATAAACTAAGCAAATGTGGTCGAGAATGTGTTGCGATAATAATTTAGGGGGACGTTTGATGGGCCCCGTAATCTGTGCAGTGTCGGCGTGCCTACGGGCTCGTAAAACGGTTTATAGTCGCCTCTCCGGTACCGGCACAGTTACGGCACGGCACAGAATGTCGGACGAGATTTTTGGCACGATGAAATGTTATGGCTGGTTCCTAGAGGGTTGGTGAGATGATGAGATTTAGTTTGAGATACTGCGTCACATTTGCTTGATGAGGCTTTTGTTTATGTTAGACCATATGTTTTGTGCTATACTTTATTAAATTGGTGTGTGGCATGAGGCTAAGCTAAAAGCATGGCAGCATCGTATGGCTAACATCTCGTTTCCTGCTGGTCTATTCTATAAATATATCGAAGTGAAGGCTTGGATGAAGTGATCACGAGGTGAGCTGTCAATCCATATAATCAACATGGAATGACAGCTCACTTCGCGATCACGTGACATCTTGATTGCATCGATTGACAGCTTACCTCGCGATCACTTTACCCAAGACTCGGCAACCTAATAGCGTAGATAATATTTATAAGAAATAATGTAATCGATCGCATATGCTTTAATTTAGTAATTTCAACCGTAGTCGTTGCGTATTTTACGTTGTCGAGCGAATGAACTGATGAAGTATTGGATGTGGAATTCCTTTCAATCGAAAGAATATGCGATGTTATGAGTTCCTCAATTATTTTAGGTTCAGCCACAATTGGTTTTCAACTTCGCGGAGCACGTCTTTCGCTAACCATCTGGCTTCAGGCGACATCGAGGTCAAATTCTGGCTCATCAGGATTAAATAAAAACATCTAACTTCTCATGGAGTAAATTCTTTAGTTATATCAGGCAATACGAAAGCACAAACTGAAAGAAGCTGTTCTCACTTGAATATAAAATAGAAAGGACCTTTTCAAAAGAAAACTTTTTGAAGTCTCTGATTACCATCTTGGAAAACCTACCTAAATATGTTCATGGAAAACTTTCAAAGAAAATAACTGAAAAGCGTAAAAAGCCTCAAGAAAGAAGTCTTTGCGATACCTTGAGAACCTAAGCGAAATGTGTTCTTATAATATCTATTTATTTTTTTACAATCTTGCCTGCGGCTTCGCACGCGATTATAGAGTTAAAAAATAGCTTATTTTCAATGTACGGATCGCCCGGAGGACACTCCACCGTGCCCTCCGGGCGATCCTTACAGTGGAGTGGAGCATATGGTGGAGGTCTGCCCTGCTTAGGCGGAGCACCGCCGTGTCCTCGTTGAGGCGATCGACGGCGACGGCGGCGACTTCTCGCGTCCGGCTCTGGTATAATTCATGGTCCGGAGCGAGGAAGCATGGGTAGCAGTCACCTCCTTCTGCGAAGTGCTAGCGAAGGAGGAGGCGGGCCTGCGGTCTGCGAGCTTTGGGTCCACGGCGCGTTGTGTTCCACGCGCGCTTTAAAGAGATCTCAGCATAGTAGACGGGAACACTGGTTGGTTTTGAGCCAGGAAGAGCCTTCGCTCCGCCCAGAGCGGGAATAGTCATTTGATGATTTCTCAACAAAAAACAGAGTAACATCTATCTCTGTACCAAAATTCATCACAAACAAACAAACTCATTTTCGCTTTTCTAATATTACTAGCTTCTGCCCGCGACTTCGTTCGTGCATGTCTCGTTTTTTCCCGTTCCCGTAGGAATTTTGGGAAATCCTTTCTTAGTGCTCTCCTACACTCTCCAAGGAACCTACATGCCAAATTTTAACTACCAGTACTTTCGGCTGTGTGTTGTCTGTCAGTCACTCAATCAGTCAGTCACCAGTACTAGAAAAGTTTTATATATATGTAACTAGTGGTCCCGATAGACGTTGTCCTGTCCGAACGTTTGCTTTGTGTCTGACGAAAAATTATAGAAATAGATTGCAGCGCCACTTACTTTGTCCAATTGTGAAACTAAAGCTCTTAATCCTTAGAATTAAGATATATATTTAAGACTTCTATGTAATTTGTCCAGTAATATTGGTAATAAATAAATTGAAATTGAATTGAATTGAAATTGAAAGCGTTCTCGAATCCCCTTGAACACACACAATAAATTTCATCAACATCGGTCCGGCCGTTTAGGAGGAGTTCAGTGACATGCACACGTACACAAGTAATATACATATTGAGATGATTATTAGAGAGGATTAGTAAGGATAGAGTTTCTTTTTCAGGCAAGTACACTTTCTTTCCAATAGGTTCTGAGCATTTTCTCAGAGAAGAGATACAGAAATTCTGTATAAACTAGATATCGATGTTTGGATTATAACTCGTAGCTCCATCTGTCATAAAATCCCAGCATTTAAACATTCTGTACGAATACAGATGTCGCCTATCTAAACTAATATTATAGAGAGGTAAATTTATTGTTTGTTTGTTTGTATGTTTGTTTAAAAGGTAGTCTCTAGAGTCAACCAATCAAGTCCTAGCCTTTTCCTAATTATACTGGGATCGGCTTACCTACAGTCTACCGGATGCAGTTGAGTAGGTACCATTATTTTACATGGAGCCAAGGCCCATCTGACCTGCCCAGTAGCTGGGTAATACTGGGTATCCTTAAAATTGATGCATAGTACTCAGATTACCGAAATCTAGTTAATATGCATCCAATCTTAGTTAGAGCGTCACTTCGCGTGACCCAAGAGCTGGCTTTTACCTCGGACAGAAGATAAGCATTGCCATACAGCGTGGCAATGTCGCCAGTCTTTTGGGCTCACTTTCAGTCGATAGCGATGCGGACGAATTTTTTGACGCCATATTTTAGCTAGGAGTTTTTATTTTTATTTTAAGTGTATATAGTTAGTTAAGTATTTATTAAAACAGTTGTCAATATCTATGTTAATAAAAAAATCTTAGTTAGAGCGATGTATTGATTAACCTTATGTTTATAATTATGTAAATAAATACTTTTTACTGTCGCGTATCATATTTTCATTAAGTTACAACCTGACACTGACTTGCAGATTTCCAAAAACATAAGACAGTTTGAATTTCGCGGGCTACCACTACGGATCCCCCTAAAGCCACGCGCTCTCCTACTCTACTGATCAGATTATTGGAATTTACCGATACAAAGCTAATTGCTGAGCGTCAATAGCCACTTCTCAGTCCAGGGAAATGCACGACTCCAGTGAAACAAAGCTCGGGAGCAATCTCGCTGGAAACAGCTAGTTCTTATAATGTAATCACACTTATCACATTAAATTATAAAGGCGAAAGTTTGTGAATGTGTGTGTATGTTTGTTACTTCTTCACGCGCAAACGGCTGGAACAATTTTGATAAAATTTGGTATGCAGGAAGCTGACACCCCGGATTAACTCATAGGCTACATTTTATTCCGGGAGAATTCACTGCACCTAGCCTGGGATATGCTAAGTTTTAGAAAACCTTACCAAATAACCATGTTTTCAAATAGATTTTGTATATATATATATATTTTATAATATTCAAAGTCAGTCAGGATACAACTGCAACCCCTTGCACCCCCCTCCTGGCGCCCATGCCTGGGAGTATGTTCTCTTGGAATAATTTTACACGCGAGTAAAGCCGCGAGCGGCGGCTAGTTTCAAATAATTTCGGTCAGAATTTTAATTTTCGTTTACGTACGCCAAAGCGCTCGCAGCGTTATTTCAATTATGCCAATAATTAAAATCGTTTCATGATTTCGAATGTTAATTACATTGAATCGTATACAAGCGAAGAATTTGATTTAGCTCGTGTTTAAAGGAAAACAGACGAGAAATACTTCATGTTGGCAAATACACGTGCGAAGGCTTAGGTATACTGGGTCAGGTAAACTTTTGTTCTCAGATTCGAATCGCTGGGAGGTTTTTTAGGGATATGTAGGTTATGGTGTGCGAGGAGATCTTACTATTAATTAATCTGATACTTTCAAATGCTTTGATTGCCTTTTCTGATTCTGTTAAATATAAGTTTTGTCCTTTACCGGCCCGTTTCACCTGCCAGGGTTGCGGAATTTGTTCGAAAGAGTCATCGCGTCCCTGGAACGCAAATGGCTTTAAAAGGAACACGGATGGGTTTTAGTCAGTAAGAGTCTTATACGCCCTTCCGCTCCACCAAGAGCGTAAAAAGTAATTTGACGATTTCCCATACTTAAAAAAAACATGACGTTTCAGCTACTGTTGGTAGCTAATTTGACAGTTGGTTGAAGGTAGATACGTTATTGAGACCGGCCGTAAGTTGATTGTCGCCGAGATAATGTTGCAATATAAATTTGAAGGTTTTTTTTAAGTACGAGAATTAGCATTGATTAAGATAAATTAGGTTACGTTTTAGACCTTAATTGATTTGTTTAAAATAGATTTCTTAAAGCTTACAATTAGCTGAAAAAGTTACTACAGTAACAATTTTACTGAAATACATGAACAGTTATTGCATGATTTGCTGAAATTACAATACATGAAGTATTGACTTTTACATGAATTCTCAAAGATTTAAAATGAATTGGCTACGGAACCCATCTTCCCATATAGCCGACACTTGGCCGTTTTTTTGTTTATATTTGTTTAGGACTGAAGTTCATCAGGGCGCCGGGCGTGTCCCGGACAAATATTGCGAACCCGATATAATATAGTGTGCCGAAGTGGTTGTGAATTAAATTGACAACGTGCGCTCATCTTGGATGGGGCTTGTCGGGTACATATTTAATATTGTCAGCTGTCTTGGTTCTCACGTTATAGATTAGTAGTTGCTGAGTTATAATCTGGTTATACGAGATAGAATGATTGTTGATATCTACTTTATTTGCATTTTTTCAGATAATGGCATGAATATAATAACCATTAAACAAGAAGTTACACTACCGATATCTATTATAAAATGTAAAATAGATTGTTTGTTTGCATAAGGTAATCTCTGAAAGTACAGCCGGTCGATTCTGTAAACATGACGAAGTGAAGTCTTTTTTAGAAAAAAAAAATAATACAGAGATATTTACAACTGTTTTAATAAATACTTAACTTATATACACTTAAAATAAAAATAAAAACTCCTAACTAAAATATGGCGTCAAAAAGTTCGTCCGCATCGCTATCGACTGGAAGTGAGCCCAAAAGACTGGCGGCTTTGCCACGTTGTATGGCAATGCTTATCCTCTGTCCGAGTTAAAAGCCAGCCCTTGGGTCACGCGAAGTGTCAACTAAGCGTCTTGGATGTGATCACGAAGTGAGCTGCCATTCCATCATGATTACATGGATTGGCAGCTCACTTAGTGATCACTTCAACCAAGCCTTCACTTCGACATGTTTAAAGAATCGCAGTATTGATCTAATTGTAAAAAAAAATCAACTGGTTGCACTCCGGGAGTGCCGGAAGTGAAAACTTGAACATTAACGTTGTGCATTTTTGATATTTTGGAATGGTTAGGGAATAATTTCGCCCGACTTGCTTTAATTATCAGTATAAAAGTACTATCATTTATGTGGTAAAATACAATATTCATTTATTGCGCTATCGTACACAAACATGACAATTTATATTACATAAAAAATTTAACACTTCAGAACTTTCCCACCGTCTTACGAATTTTCGATCAGGTCACGTGTCCTGACGCGAGTTTAACATTTTTTATCCATCCCAAAAAGTGCACAACGCCGCTAAAGAAGTTTTCACTTCAAAAATCTGTCGCTGTTAGAAAGCTGGCTGGCATTGGCTACTATTTTTCCTAGAAACCACGGGAAAGAAGCCTCGGGAATGTACCTAGTAGTTACATATAAAAAACCTTTATCACAAAATGCGTACTGAGCATAATGTCTACGATTTCCACTTAATCGAATAAAGCTCGACCTAAACCCCTCATAAACATATCCTTGTTAGACTGGCATAGTAGTCCAATAAAATGCAATCACCAAGTACAGGCAAAGTTACTGCGGACCCCGTTAAACCCAGGATTACCAGACAGAAGAAGCACTAATGAGTACCAGGGTACCAGATCTTAAAGTATACTTACGGCCCTCATTTCCATCCCGAAGACGTTCAATACAGACGCGGATTAAAATCGTAAGACGGTTTAATTGAAAAGGTTCGTCTGCTGCAGTTACATTAAGTTTTATTGGCGGTCAGCCTTTACATCTGCCGAGGGACTGTACGCCTTCAGCGTAATGATAATGTCGATGACCTCTGCCTGCTACTGACTGCTTGAACGGTTTGTTTTGTTTTAAATTGTTCTGTGTTCGGTTTTTTGTGTTATTTTCTCTCGTTTGGCTAGGGCTGGGGTAATTAGAGGTAAGGAGTATATAATGTTGCTTTTAGGGTTCCGTACCTCAAAAGGAAAAAACGGAACCCTTATAGGATCACTTTGTTGTCCGTCCGTCAGTCTCTCTGTCTGTCTGTCAAGACCCTTTATCTCGGGAAACCGTGGAGGTATCGAGTTGAAATTAAAACCATATACTCAAATCTACAGTCCCTTGAAGCTGTGAAAAAATCAAACTTCTAAATTAACGTAAAAAAAAGGTTGAAGAATTGGCGTACATTGGATGTATGGGAGAACATTTTTTCACCAACAAAGTTAAGTTTGTCCTTCGATTGTACCTGCTATATTTTGCTTTCATAGTTTTTAAACTTCCGTAGGTACATTACCCACTGAAGTTTATAAACCAAGAATACTCGGAAAAAATCAAGACTCGATGGTAACTTCGGAACCCTGCCTCGGTGCGCGAGTCTGACTCGCACTTGTACGGTTTTCTTTTGTTTTCTTAATAGCCAATTTCTCGGAACGACTTCGAGATATTATAGACTAACAAATTTTGATGCGTAAAAAAAGTACCTATTCCAAATGTTCAGTTGACAATTTATCGAGAGTTTACAATCTCTCCAGTTATTTTATAATCTCTTCCCGTTTTCCGGTGACAGATATATTATTATATTAAAAAAAATATATATATAAAACAAAAATAAATAGTACTTACCTAGTTAAGCCATAACTTTCTTGATATTTTCCAGAGATATGTCTTCCAAAGGTGTCTCTGTCCTTTTCGCCCAAAACACGTAACTTCATTCGTCAAAACCTAACACCATCTTAGTAGCAATTTACCATAACATGACTCCCGTCAATCTAGAGGTACCTACTTGAAGACGTAATATGAAGTGCGTGCGACGTCGAGAGGTACTCGGCACTCCTATTATAGCAGGGAGGGACTTGTATGTCGTATGTTACTTGTAACTGACGAGGATTTCTTGACTTATATTATTTCTATGGGGTTAAGTTGTTATGTAACTGACGGGATGTTTGAAAGCGGAAAATAGATGGTGTTTTATTAGTCGCTTGTTCATGTTCATGTTTAAATGTTTCTTGCTATAGTGAAACCTACCTAATTAGTCTATTAAAACAAACGTTAAGAACAGGTAAAATTGTTTGCTTGTAGGTGTTAATCTTTGAAAATACTGAATAGAAGACCAATTCTCGTACTTAAAATGCGTTCAAACTCAAATCGCAGTATCATCTCAGCGATAGTCAAAATCTTATCGATGCGTCACCGGTACGTGGTGGACCACCCACCCACACGCACAAAACGTTTTGGGAACACATTCATTGTGTGTACAGCTAAGGAGGCGAATTCCCTGCCAGAGTATGTTTCCTGATAGCTACAACCTGGGATCTTTAAGTCAACAGTGTATAGGTTAGTGCTAGGCAAGCGTGCTCTATCTTCGACCACACCATCGCTTACCTTCGGGTGAGATAGTGCTCAAACGCGTGCCTATGAATACCTAGTAAAAAAATATAAAAATTGTGGTGTTCTAGACAGTTTGCGAATGCGGCGAGGATTTCCCCTCTGTTAACAAAATCGATTTCATTGAAAGAAAGGGCAGCTCTAGGCTTACTAGAGCTGCCCTTTCTTTCAATGAAATCAACATTTGAGTTTTTGTCACACCAATGACAGCCTTATTTCATGTCTAGACAATTACTGTCCAGAAGAGATCGCGGAATGCGATAAGGCCGCCCATTGTAGGTGTTTAGTTTTAAGTTTCCTTTTTGAGTTACTTTTGGTGTACAATAAAGTATAAAATAAATAATCAAATATTTGTTGATCGTACATTATGTACATTGTTTGTTGAGTAATTAACCTCGAAAGGGAAACCAATATTTTCTCTTCAAAACAGTATCCCAACATACACGAGACGCCAGAAAATGTTTCCTTTGATCTTCTCCCATAAAATAATATTCCCTATGAGAAGATGGCGACCGGCACAATATTTGCTCAGGTCCTAATTAATTAATAACTCTTTCAAGATAATTAACTCCCGTAATTAGTAATTACTGGTGTTGGTCTCGATACAAAGTCGACCAACCATTTACTTGGTTCTTTCTTGATATACGTATATGATTAATTTCTTCTTTCATTAATATTCTTGACTGCTAAGAAATGTATTAATGTGGTCATTTGAAGTAACAAAAAGGAGCTCGTGGCTAAAGAATATCAGCCGCACGGGTCGGTCAAGGTTAAGCAACGCTTGCCAAGGTTGGTCTGTGAATGGGTGACCATCTTAACTTACCGAGTTTCCTCCGTGCCTCGGAAAGCACGTTAAGCCGTTGGTCCCGGCTGTCATTTGTAGATCTTTGGCAGTCGTTACGGATTGTCAGAAGCCAGTAAATCTGACACCAGTCTTGCCAAGGAGTACCGTGTTACCCAGGTTAATGGGTTGTGGAGGTCTGGTAGGCTCTGTGAGATAGTGAGTAACAGTATGGCGTTGCTGGCCTTCCTTGGGCAGCTGGGATGGATCAAATGACACATTTGTCCCGTCTGCACGCAAAATATGCGTTTACTCGTGGAGTTGCGGAAACCAGTCCGATTTACAGTACAATACAATCTGGATTTCACAACCCAGTATCTGGGCAGCACGATATCCCTTGGCAAGACTGATGTCAGATTTTCTAACTAACCGTAACGACTGTTAAAGATCTTCAAATGAGAGCTGGGACCAATGGCTTATCGTGCTGTCTGAGGCATGGAGGGGTCTCGGTATGTCATGGATGGTCATTCATCCACAGACCGACCTCGGCAAACTTCGCTTAACCAAGAAGATTGACCCGTGTGGCTATATGCTGACAAAAATCTCTTACCATTGTCTAGTCTAGTTGCTTTTTAGGGTTCCGTACCCAAAAGGTTACCAACGGAACCCTATTACTAGGCTTCCGCTGTCCGGCCGTCCGTCTGTCTGGCAGCGGGCTGTATCTCAAGAACCATAATAGGTAGATAGTTGAGATTTTCACAGAGTGTGTATTTCTATTGCCGCTATAACGACAAATAATCCTACTAATATTATAAACGCTAAAGTTTGTAAGTATGGATGGATGGATGGATGTTTGTTACTCTTTCACGTCAGAACGGCTGAGCGGATCTTGATGAAATTTGGCACAGAGGTAGATTATAGTCTGGAATAACACATAGAATGTTCCTTTGGGATGAATTTCGACATTCACGCGGGCGGAGCCGCGGGCGAAAACCTCCCATACAAGAATCGTGATTTTTTCTGTTTATGGTACGGAACCCTTCGTGTGAGAGACCGACTCGCACTTGGCCGGTTTTTTTACTACACCCCCCAGTTGAGAAAAGGTTGCCAAATGTTTCCAAAGGCATACCCAATCAAGTTCCGTAGAGGTAATTAACAGCTGATCTAACACGAGCATAGCCGAGTATTGCCGAGACCTGACGAAGGCTTGACATGGGTCAGCATTACTGCTGTCCACTTATTAGCTAGCCTTATCTTACGAGTATTTTACATTTTCGGTAACTTGCGAGTCACTAATTTACAGCCAGCTCAGGGAGATTTTTTTTTTTAATTTTTTTTTTTTATTTAATATGGTTTGCTCTTGACTCTAGTCTAGGTCATAGATGACGGAGACAAAGTCGACGATGGAGCGAGCTTACTATTTTGGAATCAAGCTGGGTTATTTAAAAATGTGTGTTTAGGTGAAGATATTTATGTCCGGTGCTGATTATAAGATGGTCATGGATTGAAAGTCGCACTTCGTATAGTAAGCATTTGGATATTTCCACTAGCTCACGGCCATTCATTATATATTTCATTTATTTAGTTCGATTTGATATTGTTTTTTGCTTGAGTTTGTCTGTTTATGCTGGCATAATGGAGTGTGCTAGCTTACAAGTAGCGAATTATTTAGTTTTATGTTTTTACGTGTTACCTTTGTTGTATTGTTTTCTTTGTAAGAATACTTTGCATACCTTTGTATAAATTCTAGTTCTTATAACTCAACAGACAGATGTGTTGCAGGGGAGTTTGTTGCGCCACTTCTTCTTCCCAGCTAAAACAATAGGAAGTGGTGACGGGCGGGCGTTTTGGGAGACTGTCTATATGTAGAACTTTGACGTTCAAAAAGTGCTGGAAGTCAGCCTAATTTGAATAAATGACTTTTGATTTTGATTCAATTAATAAAAGGTATTGACGTGTTTTCTAAGAAATGGTGCAGGTGTTGCTCTCAATCAAGGTAAACATATAAACAATTTTTTCGGTTGACTACTTTTCTTTGAACTTAGCCACGATTTTACGTTCAAAAATTATAAAAAATTATCCCAAGGGACCATAGATACCTATTCCCGGGATGAAAAGTAGCCTAGTCGCTTTTAGCGATAAGGGCGCCCATTGTGTCGCCCTATGTAATGTTTTTCCTCATCTATATTTTCTGTAACGTTTATGGTGTACATAATAAAGAGTATTCTATTCTATTCTAGTTCCATTCCAGACTATAATCTATCTCTGTAATTTTTTTCTTGATCTAACGGATCAAGAAAAAAATTGCACACACACATTGCGGCGTGATTGAGTCAGAAAAAATCGTACAAACTAACGCATTTATAATAGTACTCAGTTATATGAATTGCCGCTGCGCCTGCCAAACGTAAGCTTAAGTAGTATTCCGCAGCAATTTGCCAAGATATTTATTTGAGGAGCAGCAACAACCGCACCAACCGGAAACTACAATTACGCGTACACAGTCAACTCCAGCCGAATAGTGAGCAAATAGTTGAGCTTATCCTTTCAATTTACGTATGAAAGGTGAGCGCGAGACGTCGCTTCGGGCGAATGGAAATTAACCCAGCCTCATGAGATCGCTCAAATCCATCCCCCATCCCTCTCCCACCTCATTATAATAGGGAAAATAGAAAGGGACAGCGTTAATAAAATTCCTTGCGACTGGAAAATGGAAGGATTCGAGAGTAATTGGAAATACCTCTGCATTGAGTGGCGAGCCCGAGGTTTCGCGATACAGATCGCAGTGTATTTAACTTGCCTTTTGTATGAGTTTAATCAGATTCCGTCGGCTCTTGTATTGTACGGTTAATTGGAATTTGTATTGAAAAATTTCAAGTTGCGTTATACTTGGTATAAGTTATTGGGTTTTAACAATGTGATGGCAATTCATAAGTTAAATATTCTTAGGAAGTTTGAGGGCGGAAGTTGGTTTGTATTGAGTTTCTTAGGCATAATAATACGGTACAATTGATTTTTCTTTTCATTATGTCTCAACATTGTTAAACCATAACCCATGGGAAGTTGCGAAGTAACCCCATCACAAGTATCCTTATAACTTACCGGGGCTGCCTCAATTTTGTGCTGTAAAACAATTGTAAGAGAAACAATAAAATAATAATACTTTTTATTATTGAACAAAGAAGCACTGCAAAATAAATGGATTATTAAAAGTTTATTCTAGTTGTATCATCTATTATATTGCCATACAACGTGACAATGCTGCCAGCCTTTTGGGTACATTACCAATGGCCAGCGATGCGGAGGAATTTTTCGACGCCATATTAAAAATAAAAAAGGGTATATTTAGTAAGAGGTAGTTGTAAAATAAATAAATTAAGGTTGGTTGTATCATTAGTTTTCTTCATTTCACAGATGTTAGTTAGGATAAATCCCAGTATTAGGTAATATTTGTTTGTGTATTCTACGCTCAAAATGTTTGATACTTTTGTTATAGGGTTGCGGAATTTGTTTGAAAGAGTCACCGCGGCCCTGGAACGCAAAGGGCTTTAGAAGGAACACGGATGGATTTTAGTCAGTAAGAGTCTGACACGCCCTTCCGCTCCACCCAGAGCGGAAGAAGTCATTTGATGATTTCCCATCCTTAAAAAGTAGGGGTAGGGGTAGGTAAATAACTAGAACATTCTTACAAGGTCTTTTTAAAGCTGGTATGTATGTAAGTGGCACAATCTGTACTAACCTATATTGTGGCACACCTCGGGGACCACTAGCCCGGTAAGCCTCAGTTATATGTATGACTTAAGTAAAGGATACAGGATGTGCGCTTCTTTAAAGTTGGAGGCGTTTCAGTACAAAAATGTACAAAATAAATGATCAAATAGCTTTATTTAATTTACGTTTTGTTAAGTAACATAAATCCGGAATTCTCCCAAGGATTCTAGGTACAGGTGTATCTATATTTCAAGCACATTTCGACCTTTGTAAAAAGGGATGTCCCCAGGCTGCTGCTACGAAATTCCAGATGGAAAACCCAACCCAATACAGCCGACTTGGGAATCGAGCCCAAGACTCCATGCTCAGCTGTAGCTCATTCGACCACTAGACCAATGAAGTTACCGTGGTGAGGGAGAGCGGGGCTAAACGTGCCGCGGGGAAGGTGTTCCGATTGAAATAGGCTTTTTGAAAAAAAGAGGTCAACATATCAAGTTAATTCGTCATAAAACGGAACGCTGCAGCGCACCGATGGCAACTACATATATTAGTTTGGTCAGTGACGTCCGGTACATTGTTAAATTACATCGGAACAACCTCCCCGTGACACGTTTAGCCCCGTTCTCCCCTAAAGTTATTAAGTTTACGTACTCATCTAGCAGAATATTTAGAGTTTGTGTCGTAGAGTTATTGACCTTGATTGGGTTAAAACCTATAAAATATATTAAAGCTTAAATGCGAAAACATTTGATTTACCATCGCTACGAAACCTAAAACTACTTCGTATCTCGTCTACATTTGATTATTTTGTTTTAGTTTCCTAGCATTTCTTTACGTACCTATTCAGCCACCAACCATTCAACCACGGGCACGTGGGCATCCAGGCTAATAAGATGCAACTAAATACCAGTATTTAACATGGAGTGTCTGTCTACTTATCTGACCTTTAGAACACTTGCTTACTAAGAAGTAACACACGTGTCACACGTTGCCTGGGAGCCAGTCTTTTGTGCTACTGACTATCCATAACGACTGTCATCTTAAAACCAGCTGGGACCATCGGTTATACGTACCATTTGAGGCACGAAGGGGTCTCATTAAGTTTCTAAGAATGTCTCCAATCTACGGACCACCTCGACAAGTATTGCTTGACTTTGCAGATTGACCCACACTACAAAGTTTTCCTAAAATAGATTTTCCGTCAAAAATCCTGTACCCTTTTCTATTGTTTAGGTACAGCCAAACAAGGGTCACATGTACCTACACCCTGTACATTACACACAAGTTTGAAATACAGTTTCTCTACAAAAAAGGAATCTTTCCTCGTGAAATATTCACTTGGTAAAAACGTAAGGGAAGGAAACGGCTCAGGAAGATTGTGGTGACTTGAACAAGTAAGGTATATTGTAGGTGGGTAAGCAAGTAAGGTATGTTTGAGTTAGTTTTACTTTGCATTATTTATTATTCATAGCTTCTTTTCCCAAGAAGCTGAAGTTTTGTTTCCTTTTTGTGGTGTCGTCTTTTGAAATCGCGTGAAGTCTCGCTTTAATGAGGTTATGAAGATGAGATTGATTGGTTTTCTGTTAAATTTGTAGGGTCATGCCTTCAACAAATTCTTCATTAGGTATCATTTTCCTGCCCAGGTGTCATGTCACTTGTGTTCGAAGTTTTCTTCGTCCATTTAGGTACCCTGTCATCCGTCATCCTGCTTTAAATAAAAATGTTAATAAAATATCGGTCTAAAATTATACATGGTAAAAATCATATAGTTTTTCATAATATCGTTTGCCAGACTCAGTCAAAGTTCATTTTTGTAATGCCATAAACCCGTTTCAAATCGACGGCGACAGTTTCCTACCAGCTCCCAAAACGGTCACAACCCACTACTGGCCCTCCAACCCTACGAAGGGTAGGCAGTAAGGGGCCAGCCCGAGGGTACATTGATAATTATTACACGGTAGCTGTTCAACCTTCTTCGTCTAACGGTCCCGCAGGGAGACGAGGATTATGACCGTATTAATTAACGAACCGGAGAGTCGTGACTCTCTTACTTATTTGTTTTGATGTTCACGACATATGTGGGAGAAATGTTTCGTTTTGTGGTACTTATTTTCCTTGTCTGATGATATTTCTTGAAGAAGTTTTCGGATAGTTTTCTGTCTATGGAAGTTATAGGAGCTTCTACTAGCATTAGTGAATCTTTGTAGATGGATTTAAATACTGGCTAATTTATCTGCATTGTGACAACGAGACCGCGCTCTTTATCGTTAAGCAGGGTATTTTCGAGTAGTGGCATAACTTTGATTTTTGGGAGTACCCACAAACCTTGTTAATTTGTAAGTAATGTGGGTTAATATAATTATAACATGTTACATTCATTGTTAGTCCAAGTGTCGAAGGACAATGATAAGTTTTATATTTAAATTTATTCTCATGTAAGTGAAATGTAAATTTCTTTATGAGAATTAAACGTCTTTAACCAGAAATAGGTAATAGCGGGCAGCCTTCCTGACGTTAAGGTATATTTCATCAAGAATAAACTGGACGTGCGATTGAAACTAAGATCCAGATGGAAAGCTGAAAAAAAAAAAAAACTAATAATTAAATTCATTCAGTCAAAAGCAAAACAAAACCATAATTACGAGGTTTCCTTACCTATAGATAATAATATGTTTAACATAACTGAGTACTAAGAAAGGTATTTCAAAATTCATTTTCCATACAAACTTACTTAAATTATTAGATAGAAGTTTATAATTTTTGTCAATATGAAGTTCCATCGGGCACACGATTTCTCGCATATAAAATATCACAAAATAATAAAACATTAACACTTTCATACTCGCAGCCCACAAGGGGAACCCTACCCGCACGTGTGCTAAAAAGGTATTCTATTTGCATTTTACAACTTGGGTAGACTATGGAGTTTGCGATTTAATTTGGTGAGAATAAAGGTGGTCATTATATCGGGCATTTTGGGCATTACACCGGGTATGCTGCGCATTATCGCGTGTTTGTTGGGTGTCTTATTGTTACTGCAATTAGTAAAATTGTGCAGTAATGTTTTTACCTGCTATTGTGATGGTGATTGACTTTTTTTGTTTTATTAGTCCATGTCAATTTCCATCCTACTAATATTATAAACGCGAAAGTTTGTAAGTATGGATGGATGGATGGATGTTTGTTACTCTTTCACGCAAAAAATACTGAATGGATTTTGATGAAATTTGGCACAGTGGTAGATTACAGTCTGGAATAACACATAGGATAATTTTTATCCCGGGAATATGTTCTCTTGGGATAATTTTCGAAAATCACGCGGGCGGAGCCGCGGGCGGCAACTAGTACTTAATAATTAAGTCGGTCTGCCTGTCTGGTTGTTACCGCTCGACGTCTTAAGGACTGAACAGATTTTGATGAAACTTTGCACAGAGGTAGACCATGTCCTGGATTAGGACACATATTTTTTTATCGCTGGGTTATGTTCCTTTGAGATAATTTATGATATAAAACAAAAATAAAATATGAGATATAGTACAAGGGATCGCCTTAACTTGGTCTTCACATTATTTACGAGAAAAAACCTTCCGAAAAAAAGGATGTGTAGTTTATTCCATGCAATAAATATCCTGAAAGTGGAAGGGTAAATAACAAATATTGATTTTTAGAAAGAAAACTACCTAAAAGCGATTTCTCAATAACAGCCTAAAAATAACACATAATCAAATTTTCCTGTGGCTTCATAATATTTAAGGGAAATAAATAAATAAGAATTTTGCGGCCACCCCGGGCCGAGGTGAAATTTCATTACTTATCCGTTTTAAGAGAGGGTAAGCACGGTGACCCAAATTTTATCTTTTTCAAAATAAACATGTCTTCCCTCGTCATATTACATTCGCGCCACTCTTTTAAGTTCGGAAAGTCTTGTATCCTAAGATACAAGAGTTTCCTTAACTTTCTTAGAAGTATATTAAAAGGTTCTGTGAGTAAATAAACTATAAGGGAAAGTAGGTACTAAAATGATAAGTAAAACACTTAACCTTTAACAAGTTGATTTAGTAAACATAATACAGGCTAATTGATAAAATCTCAAAATTTAGTTTAAATACTAAATTCTCTGACTAAACTAAGCATTTGTATATTTTTTAACCGACGTCTGAAAAGGAGAAGGTTCTCAATTCAATTGTTTTTTATGTACGAGTATGTACAGTCAACAAAGCTATTTGGTATGCAGGCAGCTAGCTTGCAACTACTTTAAACAATGTTGTGACTGGGCTGAGTAGACAATTATTGTACACCACACTCGTAAGTATGTCATAAGCTTAAAAAGTTATAATGCACACCGATTAATCCGAGGTTTCTGTTATTCTTCTTTAGTTCGATGCGGTATAGTTGCCGTTTGGTCCCGTAAAAAAAAAAACAGTTTGGCTCAGTAGTTTTTATTTTATTAGCATTTTTGCTTACTGAGATGATGTTATTTTTTGCGTACTTGGACGTCATCGTCTCATTATGGGAATAATGTCAATTTAGTTGTAGGGTGTAAAATAAAAAACTTTTTTAACACTTTTGCCCATAAAACGAATTTAATTGACGAGTCCTGTTAAATTTTTCGAAAGTTAAAAATTACGCACCGTACAATGAAATGTGTGGTACAATAAGTACTTTTCTCAAAGAACCTATTTTACCGCCCTCCTCGTTGTATAGAGCCGTGCGTATCCTCGACGGTTTTTTATAATTTCCAAAAAAAAAAAATACATAAGAATTCCACCAGGAAGTTTAGAATAAATAATCTGAATGATCGAACCTCCTTGGAAGCGGTTTGTCTCACAATAATACTAAAGAGAAAATGAGACTAAAGATGTAGTTCTAATTTTCACCACGCGCACGTGGCGCCATTTGCAAATTCGCGCTATTTTCATAAGACACGTCAAAGATTGTTGCCACTTTCCGACTGATATCTAAAAACAAAAAGTTTATTTAATTACGTATTGTGTTTTCTCGCAAATGTGTTGAAAAACGTTGTATGACACACGTGCAGAAATTGGTTTTTACAAACTCGTGACTATGGCAAGCCTTACATTCTTTGTAAAAACCAACTTACCGCAGTAACATCATAAATAACTTTTTTTTACAAAAAAATACATCTGACTTCCATGTAAAAAACATTACAAAGTTTAAAATAACTTTAATTTCGGAAGTCGGTGTCAAAAAACAAAGATTTAACCAACATCATCGACTTCCGAAATTAAAGTTATTGTATAAATGGTTTCCGACGTAACCTACGTACAAATAAAAAATAATACTGATATCTTAGGTTCGACGTCCATTTTCAACCCTCAAATGTCCCATCCCCTGACACATACTAGAATTTATAATTCAACCAAAACTCGTATCTCTGTAACATCTAAGTAACAGCCACTTGAAATTTGATCATGATTTTAGTACTAGCCAACTATTTCTGCAATAAATTAAATATGATCCTACGAAAACTAAATTATAATGTATTTTGAGCCTTATGTTCAAGGTCGTAGGGAGTCATGCACAAATCGCAGATCCTACTTGATTCTCAAGTTGTAACTATTTTATTGGCGGGTTCGTTTGACAAGATATGAGCGTGTTTGTAAGTGAAAAACGCATAAATACTCTTTACTTCAGAGTGCATGTTCACGGCTACGAATACCATCAGCCGGTCGATTCTGTACACATGTCGAAGTGAAGGCTTGCGTGAAGTGATCAAGATGTGAGCTGTCAATCCATATTATCAAGATGGAATGACAGCTCACTTCGTGATCACGTGAGATCTTGATTATATGGATTGACAGCTCACCTCGTGATCACTTCACCCAAGCCTTCACTTCGATATGTTTACAGAATCGACCGGCTGGATTCATTCTTACCTCTCGCGATGACCATAATATTATCAAGGAGTTACCCGATTCATGCACTGGTGTGCAAAATTGCAGCCAGTTCTCGCCAAGCTGCTGTCCATCATCAAGATGGATTTGTCGGTAAAGTTGTCATTTTCTTTGCTAACCGCAGTTAATATTACTTGATAAAAACTGTCAACAATTGTATCCACTTAGCTGGTGTATCCGGTTCGAACGACCAAAGTCAAAGTCAATTCATTTATTTCAACTAGACGTTTGAATGTCAAATTTACAGTTTGAAATTAATATATTTGTTACTCTAGTTGTCCATTCGCAAAAAGTAGATTCTTATGGAGAAGAACGGACAAGAAACTCCATAGTTACTCTTTTCAAATATAAGTTTTACAATATTTTGTATACATAAATTGATCAATTAATTGTTTAATTGATTGTTGATTATATTATGTGAGCACAATGCACCCAACATTACACTAATATACAGCACACACTTATATACCCTATTAAGGTACAACAAATCAATACCAGCAGAGATAAAATTAAGTTTTCTAGCAAGGGACATGGTACTCACATATTTACAATATAATTAACAACAATGAATCAGTGTGTGAGTTAAATTAAATATTTAAAAAAAACAATGTAAATTTTCAGTATTTTGGTAATAGTAGCTGGTAATTTTAATAAAACGTATTGTCTTCTGTCGCCTACCTAGGCTTCCTTCTTACAATTGAAAACTCTTTCAAACCACAACTGTATCACCATTACGGAACCGGTTAATGAGGCTTACAGGCTTTCTCTAATCGCCCCGCTTCCACATCATCTCTTTCCTTGGCCCACTTGCCTAGGGTCAAACCGTACACGTCATTAAGTTGGTCACCCGAAGCGGCAGCCGCATGAATGCGGTATCAAACTGTTTTATTGCCCGCCATGATTTAATGAAATCTTTAATATCGGAGATAAGGCGCCCCGGAATGTCGCTCGTAAATTGCCAGAGGCAATATTCTTCGCTCCTAATGCGCAGAAATAATAAGCCGACTTTTCTTTATGTATTCTTCGAGTATTTATGCTTATTGTTAAGGTTTTAATTTACTTGGTTTGTGGGCGTTTTATGTTGATTTTTGCGCATAGAATCAGTGGGGCAGTGAGGGCTAGGCTTCAAGAAAGCTGTTTTTATTTCAATAAGTTTCTGCACTCTTACATTGCTTCCGGCGTCGAATGTAGGTATTTACCATGTAGGTACTTGCCCATACAATACCGTAAACAGATAATGATTAACTAGCAAATATTAATGTCACAAAAATAATTAAAGAATAACAATGTCATGTATTAAGTGAGAATGTCAAAATTATATTTATAAATGAATGTCAAAATAATGATAATAGATAATTAATTAAAGCATAAATCTGATGTCACATTAACAAAAATATTACTGAGAACAATTATTATATGTCCTTACATTTTCTCTCAAATAATCATGTATACTATAATAACATTTAGATAGCAAGAATCTCTTTAATTTCTTTTTAAACTCATCGATGGATGGACTTTCTAGTATGGACTTAGGTAAGTGATTATATATACGCGGTGCCATACTGAAAATGCTTTTGGAATACAAGGCCGTCTTTTTAGGTTTGCAACAAATTTTATCACTATGCCGCTTACTTTTGTATTTATCAAAAAGATGTTTGTTAGTTCTTCGTAGATTTCTTCGTAGATTCGTAGATTAAACTACATTTATTTGGTGCACACAAACGCATAAGACACACATACACTAGGTACAGCTACAGGCTTATTACTGTGTCGTATTGTGTCGTTGCCCGGAATACACTAATCAAACGCAAATTTATAGCCAGTCGACCGATTTAAAAGGCGCCACAACACGACACAATTCACTAATGTGAATCCAATTTTACACAGCACCGGCACTCTATTACATGTGGCCAATGACAAACGCTTAGGTAAATGAACTTGAACACTGTCTTTACTTGAAGCTTCTTGCGTAAGTCGGCGTTGTCACATAAGGTGGCTGCAACAATAATACCTGACGTATACAGAAGTTTCCAGCTCTCTGCAAATATACTATATCTGAAATTGCAGTCTTAGAAAAACAAAAGAAAGCTAGAGTCCTCAAAAGATATCCTTTATAAATCCTGCTCCCTGAACCGTGAACCGCGGTCGGGCTATTTTAGCCCGCAGACCTAAAAATAAAACGATGCCTAACAGCAAAGGGAAGGAGTATCAAACGAGACAGGGCGCTTGAGGGCGCACAGCTGGTGAATCACATGGAAACGACGAAATGTGGAGCTATGGATGTCTGAAATACCTACTTAAAGAGGTAGATACTCTGGTTAGAAAAATTAAGTTTTTGTAAGTGAATTGTAAACCTGAAATTTGTTAAATCTCAGAAATTTGTCAAAAATCAGCCCTACGACTGAATACATACATGTATTGTGCTAATCTAAAAACGATTTTTAAATTGGGTTTTAAAACCAAAACAATAAAAAAAAAAAAAAAAAGTCATAACGCCAGCCCAGTCAGTAGTCAGTAGCTAGAGTAGGTACCTAGTGGTTACGTCTATGTGAGAGCATAATATGTGTGTGCATATTGACGAATAAAAAACCTACATAATTCAAGAAATAACAATCCAATAGGCGTAGCTACCCACCCCACATGAATACTGCAACACATGCATTTATATTACAAAAATAAAAACAATACAATTTGCTAAGCACGTCACGTTCCCCAAAACGCATCATATGACGGTTTAAGTTAAGCAGACATGTATAAAACCTAAACGATTTCAACTATCTCGCGTATAGCCACTTTGGGCACGTAATGGCTGCCGAAATCCGATCCCGTCGGGGGGCGATTGTAACACACGTGACATTGGCGCGAACTACCACCAAGATACGATACATGCTAGGGTTGTCGAACTTTCCTAAAAGAGCAAAGCAAGCTTTAGGTAACTAGAAACATTATTGGCTAGGAGCACAACAATCGTTTTTGATATGATTTCACCACCTTTGGCCACCCAGAAAATTTGGTTCATTTGTGAGGCAAAATTTCTCAGTTGTCAGCCTATATAAAAACATAGCCTTGTTTATTAACATAGACATTTACAACTGTTTTAATAAATACTTAACTAACTATATACACTTAAAATAAAAGTAAAAACTCCTATCTAAAATATGGCGTCAAAAATTCGTCCGCATCGCTATCGACTGGAAGTGAGCCCAAAAGACTGGCGGCATTGCCACGTTGTATGGCAATGCCTATCCTCTGTCCGAGGTAAACGCCAGCCTATTATGTTTCTACTGGCTTTTGATTTGAATGTGACATCTACCAAGTACTACCAACCAACCCTGGTATGCGTGGTGCTTGTTATCTACCATGGGTGGCATAAGCGAAGCATGTAAATCTGCCTTTAATGCTGTGACATAGGCGTCTATGAGGGAGGCAGTAATCCACGTAGATCCTGTGCTGGTTGATGTCACATTGTGCCCACGAATACTTGGTTCTTCTAGGTCATGCTGTCTTCTTCACGATATCGTCCTTCAACCTTTGTAGAGCAGTGAGATTAATATACAGCCGGTCGATTCTGTCAACTTGTCGAAGTGAAGGCTTGGGTGAAGTGATTACAAGGTGAGCTGTCAATCCATATAATCAAGATGTCACGTGATCACAAAGTGAGCTGTCATTCCATCTTGATTATATGGATTGACAGCTCACCTCGTGATCACTTCACCCGAGCCTTCACTTCGACATGTTTACAGGATCGACCGGCAGGGTGTTTCAGAAGTGCGTGATCATATTTAAGGGTGATGTTTATTGCACAAATTAAGTAATTGAAAGTATCAGCGATTAGGAAAGCATGGCACCAAAGGGAGTAAGGAAGTACTCAGCGATGGGCGGATTGAGGCTGCCAAATATCATGATGATGTTCTGTCTGAGTTCGATGCCACTGCTTGATGCCACTGCTTACTCCTGAGTCAGGACCGTTACAACTTGGCCACTACTGACTTCCAACTATGTAGTAACGTATGGCCAATGTTCTAATATCAGAACTGTCAAAGTTTGAGAACGAGTTCGAAGTTATTGGGTGCGGGTGATTAATGGACGGAGGTTTCTTAGGAAGACGTTGTATGTAAGATTGTAAGAGGAATGGGGGCTGTATTTATAAACTCACCTATAGGACATCGGTAATTGATGATGAAAATAAATTAAAAACATCTTTAACACAAATTCGCAAATCGTTATTTTGAAATATTTAAACTTTATGGCACCATGCATTTTAAACAGTAAAAAAAATATATAGCAAATAACTAGTATTTATCTGCTAGTATTCTCGCATAGGGTCCCAACAGATGACTATTGGCAAGACTGAAAGGAATGGACTAAATAAGATGTTCTGAAAACTAAATTTTGATCACAGCTCGAAATTAATTAACTACATATTTATCGATCACACACAAACAGTACCTAGACACTATTTGCGACACAACACACACATCAGATAAACACGACAACCCTACGCCGCAGCATGTCGCAGTCATTTATAGAAATCCATTTATTACGTAAACGACCTAACTCGGTTGAGCGCACGCGTTCAAGATTTAGAGCTTGTTTCACTGTACCCTATTCTGTACGAGACGAGTGAATCCTAAAAACTCGTCCTATTCTTGTTCTTCTGTTCTGGTCTTGAATAAAATATTCGGATCGGAGTTATTGTTGTGTTTCGAGTCGTTATTGGAGGCGATAAAGTTCTTTGTTTCCGATCGATTTGTTACTGTTTGTAGGTTATTTTAGGCTTTTCTTTTGAGAGAAAATATTTGCCGCATACGATTACTTACGAAACAAAATTTTGCTCATTGATACTGTAGAGCGCATTTCAGTGGTTGGCAAATGCGTTCGCCCAGCCACTTCAAGGTCAAAGAACCTTGAGGTGGCTTAGTGTACACATTTAAAATAGAACAGAAAGCTAGCTTATGGCTTTTTATACGGCCTATTAAATGTTAAATGCTGCTTACAAAACTAACTGTAATTAGGTCTGCATTTTGTCTAAATAATAACATCAATGTCTATATTACTAAGTCGTAAACTCTTTCAGGTTAGTTAACCAAAATTCCAGAAATATTTAGTTCTCACTAACAGCCAAACCACAACACAATTCTCCATTCCACACTTAGTCGTATTTGTTAGTGTCCCGGCGACACTGCGACAGTGCGAGAGTCGCGAGATACGACGCTCCTCGCAGCTCCGTTCACATTACCACGTTTATCCTGACCTAAGTGCATTATGTGGTTGAGGAAATCTCCTACGAAGCACTTGTCTATGGTGCCGGCGGGCCTATTCTGGTTGTGGGTGACGTTTTTGTTGCGATCGTGTAACAGGATTGCGTTTAAATTTCGACATTTGGCAATAGTTTTATTTTTGCTAGTAAGTATGTATATTTGAATTCGATAGTGTTTGTATGAGTGGATTATAAGTAACTTCAAAACGTAGGTTTATACAGAAAACAGGAGGTAAAACTTGCAGACATTTTGTTATTAACACTACGTACACATCCTACATACTGATGGTGTTGGCAAATGACGATAAACTTTCTAGACAAAATAATAATACTTCTTTGCGAATGCCAAACTCTAAGCTATGCATTGCACCAAATTATACTTACCTTTTATCAAAATAATATTTATGTGCGCCTTTTTTAAACAGTTCAATTATTAAAACTACCCTTCAAACCTGCATCGATAGCTCCCATAATAGGCCCTCAAGATTGAATCGCACCACACACTCGATGCGGTTCTATTTACATAATAAAACAAGGGGAAACGGGATTGAAAAACTCCTACCAACAGAAACTTAGGTGCAACTACTGAATGCTACTTAAGATCCTGACAATTCAATAAGAGATTTGGGGAAAGCCTTTAAAAGTCTCGCTGTAGAGCCTGCGGAATCCTTTTATTCTAAGTACCTGCGAATTACTTAAAGTTTTTTGTTGTTTTGTTTAGGCGTTAGTGTATTGGATGCAGCTGTTCTGAAAAAGTTGCGTTTTAGAATAGGTACTGCGTTGGTACTAAAACATCAATCTGCGTTGCCAGCTAGCAGTCCAATTGGATGCAGCTGAGTACCAGTATTTTGAACGGAACGACTGCGATGTAGAGATTGAAAAAATATTCAAGATTATTAGAGCAAGAATATTAATAATAAAGAAGGAACCTCTCGTTAAGGCTGAGAAGGAGACGCAAATCAAGTATCTCGACTTAGCACACGAGGTTGTCGACATGTGGAATGTGGACTCGTTATCGTTACGGCCAATGGCCTCATGTCCAAAAGCTTCGACGACCATCTGTCGAAGCTGGCGTTACGCAGTTGGGTATAGGGCCTGATACAGAAGGCAGTACCTACTCCTCGATACGGCTCGGATTGTGAGGAGGTTCCTTTCTCTGGAGCCTTAACCATCGGTAGCTTGGACCCTGCTCCCGACACCGACAAACAAAACTTAAAAACTACTGCAGCACACGAAGTGACGGCGTCGTGTTACGCTGCGAGCTGTCGCGTACCCATCCTCGGAAACGCCGATAAAGCACACCTTTCGGCCAAAACTCTTCCTTGAGGAAGGTCACCAAATGATGAGTCGGAATATAAAATAATAATAGTATATATTTAATATATATATATTGAATGAATATCTAGGTAGGTAGGTAGCCGTAAAGTCAGGTAAAATGCGAAATGCCATTAACTCGGAAACGTAGCAACAAAAATCGGCATCCGAAAACAATGTGTTCACATCTATCATGGGCATAGAGCTTGACCATTTAAACAAGAAAACTTTCAATATAACTTTAAAAAACACAACAAGGAAACATCTGTACAGGAACCATAGATTTTTGTCTATACCTCTACAGCTACAATATGGGTCCACCCTTTTTTACCCATTTAACGCAAATCCTTTTAAAAATCTCTCTTGAACAAGCTGTGTCGCGTCGGAGAGGGCATTTGATTTAGATAACGGGCCCTCTAAGGCCCTCTCATAGTAAAGATCGAACCCTCTGACGGAAAACTTGCAGTCTGCACGCGCTCCTACAGAATTGAAATGTTTTTTAAAAGAGTTTCATTTGAATACGGTCAATGTGGAGATCTAAATCTTTACCTTTGTGGGTAAACAATTCAACATTTTAAACTAATATTGTAGTCGTGTGTTTGTTGACTTACGGTCACTTCCAATTACGTATCTACCTTTCACCAACTGTCCAATTAGCTATCAACGCTGAAACGTCATGTTTGAAAGGCAATCATGACGTTTCAGCTACTGTTGGTAACTAATTTGACAGTTGGTTAAAAAGTAGATATGTTATTGAGACCGGCCGTTAAATGTGTGTGAAAGTACTGATCTGTTAGTAATTAAATTACCTTCAAAGGATCAGGGAATTTTGCAATCAATAATTTATCACAAAAAAACAATCAATCAATTTTTCACTTCAATGGTGTCCATAATAAAGAGTATTATGTACACCATACGGTGTACATTATAAAATAGATTGAAGACTATGAATACTTTAATATATGAGAGTTTTCTGAAATGACCAGTTGGTAACACTGAGTCGTCAAGTCCATGCACCTGTCAAAACGTGTATGTTCACCAACATTGGTTAAATTTGACGTCATTAATATTTAAAAAAAATGTACGTCAATGTCATGTTTACGTCAGAGTAATGTTTTCAAAGAGGACATGTCGCCTGTGTGGTGCCAACTGATGGCTTAAATTTTCCTGAAATTTCTCATTGAAGCAGACATAACCTATTATATGTATATGATAATGATGACTTACAAAGCCACAAAAGTATATACGCCAGCACATCAAGCTACAACGATCTGTCAAATTTCTTTAATTGATTTTCAACTTTAGGTATCCCTAAAGCATTAGGTCCCGGGCATGGGCGTGCAGTAGGCTACAGTAAGTGTAGGCCAGCACATACATAATGCCCAAAAACAAAAGCTCACCTCATTGTTCTGGGTTGAAATCACGATGCTGACGATGCGAATTGACGAAAATTTTTTTTTGGGCATTTGTCGGCTGGCCTACCCTTACTGTAGCCTACTGCATGCGCATGATCCCAGGTTGATTGGAAAAAATTGACAGTTTCGGGTAGTTTGATGTGCTGGCGTCTGTACACTTTTATTGATTGTATTTTGTTTTTTTTTATTTTATTTTTGCGCTTGAGTTCACTTCATTCATTTTTTTTATCCGGTTGTCCCACACCATAAATGTACTTCAAGTCCGTGGACAAACTATCACCTATTTATAACCATACTAGCGGACGTCACGCGGTTTCACCCGCGTAGTTCCCGTTCCCGTGGGAGTACGGAGATAAAATATAGCCTATGTTACTCGCTGATAATGTAGCTATCCATTGCTGAAAGAATTTTTCAAATCGGTCCAGAAGTTTTTAAGTTTATTCGTTACATACAAAAATACAAATATTTCCTCTTTATAATATTGGTATAGATTATAAGTTTTATACCTGTTTGAAGGAAGTGGGAGTGAGTAGACTAACAAGCCTGCACAGACAGAAATGATAAAGGCCATGTTTATGAGACAATGCCAATAGCCGCTCAATCGCTGTCATTACTGGACCCTACTCCGAACAGTTTATGTGAAACAGAAACTATAGCTGTGTGGTGGAATAAGAAAGATGTGGAGACACTTAAATTCTTAGTATAGTTTTCAGTATAATGAAGGTTCTACGAAAAAAACCGGTCAAGTGCGAGGCGGACTCGGGTGCAAAGGTTGCGAACGAATAATGTATTTTTATAATGTTACTTTGAAATCATGGACTTTTTTTAGGGTTACCTGTAATCTATGGGTAAATACCTATTCATCTGTATTTCTTCAAAGTTATGGTCAACGGTCAATTTTCATCTATTTCCTTTAATAACTCCGGAATGTAATATTTTAAAATTATAAAAAAAAAAACCTTTTGAGACTCTTACAATGCGCCCTTACATTTGAGTTTCGTTTAAATTTTCTAGTATGCCCCACCAAAAGTTGCCACATTTTTAAATTCTACTATCCTTTTACGCGTCCGTGTTTGGATCACAGAAGATTATGTGCGTACCAAATTTCAACTGAATCGGTTTAGTAGATTTGGAGAAAATCGACTGTGACAGACAGACAGACAATCGAGTGATCCTAGACCTAGATAGAGGAAGATACCATCTGAGACGATTAACTATTGTCAAAAACAAAACTGCCACTGTACTCCGCCTTTAATAATTCCCCCAAAACATTCACAAACATTTGCAGCAAACCCAAAATAACCTTTCTTATCTTCCTTAAAGGTCGATCTTAAAAAGGAATAACGTCACTCTATATTAGATACAGAGTCCGCGTGAATTCCATCTTTCGCCCGCCGCGGTCCGAGTCGACGGCTCTGAATACATATATGGGCTCCATTAAAACGTCAGTCAGGCTGAGTGGCTCTCGGTGGACCCGCTTTGTTGACGCACACATATCGAGGTGCTTTCTTGAGGTTCTATTTTAAAGAAGCTTTAGATAGATTTTCAAGAAAACAAGAAATGGGTATAACAAACTGTGGCGTGTTGTTCTGTAATTCGAGAGTCATAGAAGATGATGTTGGTATGTACAGTGAGTTTAGCAATTAGCTGACCCACCTTTGCATAAATGTCTTCAAAATTAGAGTGAACAGGCTTCTTCTGGGTAAGCTCGCTCCATCGTCGACTTTGTCTCTGTCATCTATGACCTAGACTAGAGTCAAGAGCAAACTCATCTGAAATAAAAAAAAAATATATATTAAAAATCACAACCGTTTATAATTGATAGAATTTTATCATTCTTTTTTATTTTTATAATTTGAGCAAATAAAATAAAATATAAAAGAATTATAAAATTCTATCGATTCGTATTCTAAAAAAACCCAACAATTTATGCAAAGGTGGGTCAGCTAGGGTATTTGACATCTAAAAATCGAATTAGTCCGTCAGATAGATTTCCGTATTTTTTCTTTTGTCACGTAAACAAAAAATTAAGACGATACAGTGCAATAAAAACTAGTGTGACATCACTTACCAGTATACTTGTTACTGGATAGTGACGTTACAAGCCCATACTACTTATCTTTAATGCGTTTTATCTTTGTATTTTTTATAGATTTGGTAAAACAAAAAAAAATGTGTGTGTACTATGTACACGCTTAGAAGTTATACTTCTTTGGCGTATGGAAAAAAAAACATTCACAACTAAAAAAATATAAAAGTTTTAAAATATTTGTATTGTTTTCAACTTCAATTTGTTGCGTTCGAACGATCGCCAATTAAGTCTATTACGCTAAATAACTGATACGTTTCATAGTTTTAAAACTGTTTGTTCATAAAATAGGGCAGATATCATGCAAATTTTTTTTTGATTCGAATGTTTTGTTAGTAGTATTTGAAATTAATACCAACTTTCTATTCTGGATGGTGTGTACCTGAGAAGTTTATGGGTACCTACTTACAATGACATATAAGTTACGAGACTCCTTTTTTCAAAATAGTCAATACTAATAATTATTATAAACGGTAAAATTCTTTGTTCCGTTCTACTGTAGATACAAATCCGATTAAGAAAACTCATTCATGAAGAGGCTGTTTTTTGTCTTCGAAAAATCATCATATTCCAATAAAATCTTCTAGGATAGAATAAAAGGAGCTGAGCCGCGGGAAAAATTAGTATCTTATATTTTGGCGCTTTATTTCGAAATTAAAACCACATTCTCCTTCGAAATTCAAACATAAAAGAAACAAAAGACAATTATCGATTTTCATGCCACCTATAACTAACTTCACGATGTAGAATTCAGGTGTCGGTGTGCGCGCGCATCGTAAAAATTCACTCTCATCAGTTTTCTCCATCGCGCCAAAAGAAGTATAACTTCAAAATACGTATCTAATATTTTTCGATACTAACTGATGGACTAAATATAATCATATATTTTTATGCCAGGCAACATCCCTATTGTTATAACTGACTTTACATTACTTGAAAACGATTCCCGCGTCAGCGTCGAGATAAAATCAATCTATCTGCTCTTATCCAATGTATTTGAGGCTAGCGCAGCATAACTGACTTCTTCTCTTTTTATTTTTATGTCTGTACTAGTTGCCGACCGCGGCTCCGCCCGCGTGATTGTCGAAAATTATCCCAAGGGAACATATTCCCGGGATAAAAAGTAGTATCCTATGTGTTATTCCAGACTATAATCACCATTCAGTAGTTTTTGTGTGAAAGAGTAACAAACATCCATCCATCCATCCATCCATACTTAAAACTTTCGCCTTTATAATATTAGTGTGATTAGTTTCAACTCTTTTCTAGTCACAGTATCTTCGGTAGGTACACATATCTATAACTTCTAAAGATTCGTACCCAAAGGGATGGAATCATATTACTAAGCCTCCGTTGTCTATCCGTTTTTCCGCCTATCTGTCAGAGAGTTGTATGTATGTTGCGTCACATGAACTGAAATAGGTAGACAGTTGAAATAATCACAGAGCGTGTATTTCTATTGGCACTGTTAAATAATACTAAGGTAAAGAAACATCACGTTTTTCAAGTGAAAATTCTTTAGGCGTGTTGAGTACTTTTTGGGTGAACAAAAATCACGGAACTGGCGTCATCGTCACCGAACGCTTTCCATGAGCTATATGTATACCATGTGTATATGTGTACTTTTTGGGTGAACAAAAATCATGAACTGGCGTCATCGTCATCGAACGCTCTCCATGAGCTATATGTATACCATGTATATATGTGTACTTTTTGGGTGAACAAAAATCATGAACTGGAGTTATCGTCACCGAACGCTTTGGGTGAACAAAAATCATGGAATTCGCGTCATCGTCACTGAACGCTTTGGGTGAACAAAAATCATGGAACTCGCGTCATCGTCACCGAACGCTTTAGCTTTCGCTTAGTTTTCACTTCTATCGGCAGTCCCCAAAGACTGCCCCGCATGTTTTTTGTATGTATATATGATACAGAACCTTTGTTTGCGAGTCCGTCTCGCAGTTATTCGGTTTTTTGGGATTTTTTTGGCAGCATCTCTCTTATTTCTCATTATGGCCAACATAACGTTACTAGACGTTGCCATAAACTAAAAAATATAAAAAATCTAAGTCTCCAACGTAATTACTTTTAGTAATAAATAGGTAGGTAAGGAAAAGTCCTTAATTTTCCAGGTAGAACATTTATTCAAAGTTCCACTGAAGTACTCTTTTGAAAGAACATAAAAAACCTTCAGCTTTCCGATATATTTTAATTACCGATACTACCAATACCTGGAAAGGTTTCTCTATAAAACTGCTAAGCAGGGTTTAATGTATTACTAGCTGAAATGTTACTCATTTTAACCTAAGTTTATCATATTAATTATTATCAGCACCTAGATGACCGAGCTTTGCTCTGGTTTGTTTTTTTGGTAAACGTTTTTTAAAAATGACACCTATACTCGGAATTTTAATTCGATTCCAGATTTGACAATTTCAGTGTTGCAACGTTATGACAAGTACTAAATAGTGACGTTGCGAAATTATTCGATATGGAAATGGAATATTTCCGGATCGATTCTTCTCGTTTATAATTTTACTCTCGTAAACTAAGTATATCAGGAAATTAAATATTTCTGAACCGATAATTTAGTTTTGACGATTAATTAACGATCTGAGACTTTTCTTTTATAATTGTGTGTGAAATAAATAAAAAAATGTGATCATGAAGGAACATGACAAATAAAACAGATAGATGTATTATGGTAATAATTTATTTTATAAATTGTCGCCGTCATCGCTATCGCTATCGCTGTCACTTTCTGTAACATTTATTATAAATGTGTCTGTGATATTGTCAATTAACATATCTAGCCTACTCATTTTTTCCTCTTCTTTGACAACATGGGATACGCATTTAGACCATTCGGTAGCCGTAATTTTTTGAATGCCTTCCTGAAATAAATTTCTCACGTCTGTCAATTTGAAGGTTTTATTATTTTGAGCTACATGCCCCTTTACCTGCGCCCATATCAATTCGATAGGGTTTAGCTCGCAATGGTAAGGGGGCAGTCTTAAAACCGTGATCCCATGTTGTGCTGCCATTTCGTCTACAGCGTACTTATTAAAAGACTCGTTATGTGGAATCAGTTCTAAAAGCGTAGCTTTAACCATATCTGGTTCGTAATGAATATTTTTATTTAAAAGCCAATCTTGAATGGCAGCTTTTTTCCAGCTCATTTTTGGTGCCGTTTAACTAATAAATATTAACTTTTTATAAAATAGAGCAGCGATTACTAATTAATAAATAATTATTATGAATAATTATGTATTTATTTAAATAAAAATCAATAATTTAGTCTTTAATTGGCACACTGATGGCACACACACTGATTGTTTATCGATTTTTGTGTTCATCACTACACTATTATATGTGGTATCATTATTTCACAAAATGACAGTAGCTAATGTCAAATCTGGAATCGAATTAAAATTCTGACTATAGCTAGATCGATTTATCACCACTGAAACCCCCTGCATACTAAATTTCATGAAAATCGTTGGAGCCGTTTCCAATATTCAGATTATATATCTACATTTATACAAGAATTGCTCGTTTAAAGGTATAACATATATGTATATTATTAAATATATTTTATATAGATGAAACAAGTAGGACATTCCTTCTACTGAATAGGATGTATGTATGTATGTTTGTTAATCTTACGCGCAAAAACTACTGAACGGATATTAATGAAATTTAACAGTATATTATGCATCAAAATAACTTAAATAACACATAAGCTATACCAGCGCTGCGTTATTTTATTTTTTAAGTAATGTAGCATAATATGCTGATATAGGAGCTTTCTTGGTCTCGTGAGAAGTATTTTTATGTTGTTACCATTTATAACTAAGTCATTATCATCGGCCTAGCCCTTTCAGCTGAATACCAGTATTTTACGTGAAGCGGCTGCCTACCAGACCTCCACAACCCATTAACTGGGTAACACGGTACTCCTTGGTAAGACTGGTGTCAGATTTACTGGCTTCTGACTATCCGTAACGACTGCCAAAGATCTACAAATGACAGCCGGGACCAACAGCTTAACGTGCTTTCCGAGACACGGAGGAAACTCGGTATGTTAAGATAGTCACCCATCCACAGACCAACCTCGGCAAGCGTTAACAGCCGCACACGTCCATCTTCAAGGTCAACCTTGAAGATCGACGTGTGCGGCTGTTATTATTTAGCCACGAGCTCCTGCCTGCCTACCTTTTATAACTAAGTGTTAGTCATTAATTATTATTTTTTATGTATGAGTTCCAAATAAAAAATGTTTCTTGCTTTCAATCAATAGGGAGTAATATTAATTTCACGCATGCGAAGCCGCGGGCGGTAGCTAGTTACACATAATATTACTACTTTATCCTGCAATCCTGCAAAATAGCTTCCTGAAGATACTAAAGCATACCTAATTATATTTTATAGGAAACCGGAATTTTTTGCAACTTTTTCTACTACCATCAAGCAAAAGACTATAAAGTTTGTCTGAGCATCTTATTAAACATTCTGACGTTGCTTACTTTAATATTATTTATTAAAAACGTATTACAATTTTTACGATGCAGGCTACGGAAGGACTAGATTTAATCAAGCTAAGTTATAAAGACTGGCTCCGTTCAGATTTATTTAAAACTTTTTTTAAATGGAAACTTTTGCTGGTGAAAACGTCAGAGGACGGTGGAGGAGCTGCTTAATGAAAGAGATCAAAAGACGTGAGTAAACACATCAGGCAAGGCATGTAATGATTGAAAACATATTTGCATTAGGAAAATCTTTAATGGAATATGAAATTATTCTCTTTTAACGCTATGCTATTTTATAGGTATCTATAGTATAAGGGTGTAACCACACCAATCGATCGAGCGTCGGATTAGTCGATGTCGATCGATAGTTTCTACTTCGTCCTTCGATGAGCCAAAGCTACCACACACCAATCGATTAACGTCGGCTTGTATTGACGATCGATCGATTGGTGTAGTAACACCTCCAGGTTCGTTTCATAAATTACTTCGTCCACTACTTTAACTAAAACTATTCCACCAATTCGCACTAAACGTTTCCAAACGTCTTTTATAATGCGCACAGCGAAGGAGTGGAACTCTCTGCCTGCGTCTGTGTTTCCGAACGCATACAACCCTAATCTCTTCAAAATTAGATGAAACAGGCTTCTTCTGGGTAAGCTCGCTCCATCGTCGACTTTGTCTCTGTCATCTATGACCTAGACTAGAGTCAAGAGCAAACCCATATTAAATAAAAAAAATAAAAAAAAACTAATTTGATTAGATAAATATTTTTATCTTCCTTTCTATCTTTTTAATATGCTTTAATTTGACCTTTTTGTGTCAATATATGTATATTGTATACCCAGCAAGGCAGCACAAAGTGAAAATATAAGTTTGTGATACACCATATCACTTACCCAACTGTACTAGTTGCCGCCCGCGGTTCCGGCCGCGTGCTTGTAGAAAAATATCCCAAGGGAACATATTCCCGGGATAAAAACTATCCTATGTCCTTTCCCGGGACTTAAACAATCTCTATACCAAATTTCATCTAAATCGGCCCAGCACTTAGCGCGTGAAGAAGTAACAAACATACACGCACTCACAAACTTTCGCCTTTATGATATTAGTGTGACTTATCGCACTAATATTATTAAAGGCGAAAGTTTCCTTTGTGTCACACACAATAAGTGTGTTTGATTTGTTTGAATTCTTTATTTCCATCGTTGAAATCATTTACCTGTTCTTGAATTTGATCCGCAATGGCTGCTGAATACATCAGTCCCTACACTGTAAGATAGGTAATATTGGAACACGCTAAACGAGCGCATAGTATCTAGTAGTATTACATAGAATTCTATGTGTTGCATTGAGTGGACGGGTGCGAGGTAATTAGCGATAAGCCTGGTAATTAGGCGAGGAGCCAAACGCCGAGTTTTTCACTGTCGAATCAATGAGTCGGTACTGAATTGCATCCGTTATTTTGTGCACTGTATTCAACGTTGGTCTTGTTAGTTACGAATAAAAAAAAAAACTTCAATTCAGACCTTGATCCATCTTATGTTAGTATTATACAAACTTATAAGCCATGTTAGTACAAAATCATTCAAAGTTTTTTTTTTTAATTCATATATCTGTTGCACTCACCTGACGCACCGGGTACATGCACATTCGACTGGCCTGTTGGTCGAGTGGTTAGTGACCCTGACTGCTAAACCGGAGGTCGTGGGTTCGATTCCCACTCAGGACAAATCTTTGTGTGATGAGCATGATCATTTGTTCTGTGTCTGGGTGTAATTTGTCTATAATATGTATGTATGTATTTAGAAATATATAAGTATGTTTATCAGTTGTCTGGTTGCCATAGCACAGGCTCTGCCTAGTTTGGGATCAGATGACCGTGTGTGAGTTGTCCCAAGATATTATTATTTACATGTACATGAACCCAATGCGCCATGATGGTGCAAGACGGCTTATCACTAATGACATCCAGAATGCCGTTGACGCTCCCACGCACTCTGCGCATCATGGACGCAATCCTTTTTCGCAGTATGGTGTTGAAACCATCAGTATGTGCTTCGGCAAACATTCCTGACGCACTACAGTGACGTGGAAGCCCCAACAACATCCTGCAGCCCTACTTTGACGTGCTAATGCGATCCAATTCCGATCATGTAAACGGGATAGTGCTATTCGCTATGTATAGCTCTATCTCCCTCTTAGCGCGAAATCATGATCGTTTTAAGACTTCATAGTAGGGTCTCTGAAGGCATTATTATACGAATGCAGATAATTATTTTACAACCGACGCCGACGTACATATTTTTTACACTGATTTCATACAACGTGTAACAGAATTAACGCAATACCTGAAAAGAGGTTATTGTACTCATCATTTTGAACAACTTTTATTAAGGGACCAACCTTGAAATCGCAAAAAAAAAATCGACTTCCCCATTTGTCGCATAAGTCGATAAAATGTTCTGAACAGCTGATTTTTTTAAAGCTGCAGGTATTGCGTTTATTCTGTTCAGGTTGTATAGAAGCAATAATAATAATGTTTTGTAATAAGTTGATTTAAAAGACTTCATGGAGTTTTATGCATCACCAGCCGTTCTCACCGTTTTGGAAAATTGCTTTAACTTTCCGACTCCATGACGATTCAAATGTTTTAGTTGATATAAATGCATTGAGTTTGATACACACATGTGTATATGTGTCGAAACTAGTTACTTAATGTTGGTAATGGCTAGTTTACACAGTGCGAGCTAGCGTGCGAGTCAGCCTGCCGAGTAGCTGCAGTGCAGGAACTCGCATAGTATGGACGTTTCTTACGAGTAACTGGTGTTTGCGAGTTGGATAGTAGCTCGCATCCAAGTTACTTCAACATTTTTTGTTTTCACTCTCCTGCCCGCCGACAGTAACTCGAACATGGCAGGTGCTCGGACATGTATCACTCGCATCGTTCGGACGCGTTCGGCAGTGTCAGTCAGGCAGTTGCTAGCGGGACTTGTATTTTTTGTGTGATGCGCGTCGCAAGAGACTGGGCAGCTACTATCATCTTGTAGACAGCTAAGGCGAGCCGAGCTGCTGTCATACGAGTAGGCAATCCGAGTAACTGTCTACTGTCTAGTCAGCAGCTCGCATAGTGTAAACTAGCCATAATATAAGGATATACTACCTCCTTCGTCTTATCATTTACCCAACATAGCTATTTTACTTTTAGCTCGTTTTCTTATACGCTTTCTCACTCAGAATTTACAATATACAATGGCAGTCCTCACTTTGTACCTGTACTATAGGTAGTCTAGCTAAGTTTCAACCCTCCACATGCACATACCTGTAAATGCCTAAACCTCGTTTAGCTAACCCTCTCGATTGTTCGTAGATGACGTCACATGAAACAGTTGAGCGTCCACTAACAAATCTAATTTGTACCTCCATTGACACGTTCAACTTTTTGATAGAGGATTTTTGAAGGACCTCCCCACAGTCCAACCAATTCGCTCGCAACACTCCGCGTTTTTCATGTAGGTAGGTACTCTTATTTGATTACGACCGTCCAGGGTTCAGCGAATTCTTTTACGATGCTTTTTTATTTTGCGCACGAGTCTGTAGTTCGAATTCCCGAGCGTTTATCAATTAGTTTAGCAATAATTTGGTTCGTTATTTTGTTATATGATCTCGTTGTTTGTGTGAGTCTACTGATTCCTGGTAACAAAGGATTTCGTTTGGAAGCACTACAACGTTTATTTTCGAGATTTGTTGTTTTAATAAGCTCTGTTGCTATTCGAATGATTTTAGAATTGATCGATCGTGAAAGTATCTTCTTGGGCTCGTTGCTAAATAATATTAACCGCACGGGTCGATCTTCAAGGTTAAGCAACACTTGCCAAGGTCGGTCTGCGGATGGGTGACCATCTTAACACACTGAGAATCCTCCATGCCTCGGAAAGCACGTTGCCATTGATCCCGGCTGTCATTCCACATCATTGGCAGTCGTTGCGGATTATCAGAAGCCAGAAAATCAGACACCAGTCGTAGTGTCAGATTTTTGTAACTGGGCTTCGGAGCTCACATAGAAAGTTTTGGTTTTCAGCTGAATCCAATTTGACTGGAAGCCGACCTCAATATAGAGGGGAAAAAGCTAGGCAGATGAAATTATTTACCCAGTGTGTATGGTAATATTTACCCCATAAACAAAAACCTCAAAATATAACTTCCTAAAACATTTATTATTGACGCGAGACGGTCGGGCCGAGTTTCGTCAACCCGCCAACTGCCACGCACAATTTTGTACACACAGAATTGCTAACTAGAGGCTTAGGGACAATACCACACGGCGAGATGAAAAATTAATTACTTTGCCTTATCAATGGCCTCGGGTTCCACAAGGCTCGTTTATCCAATATTCCTGTATCGCTGTAACCTGCTTATAAATTCACAAGCAGATATTCGAGTGTAGGTTGAACAGAGATATCATTAGAAATGGGTTGACGTAAATAGGTGATGAGTCAGTTAGGATGAAATATTCATGGCAGCCTGAGAAGTTCTGCTATTGAACATGGGTTTGCTTTCAAGTAGGTCGTAAGCGATAATTGCTAGATGTAGTAGAACTACAAGTAAGTAATCAACATGCTTAGAAAACAACCTTGGTGATCAGTATCAAAAACGTCATGCATGATGTTTCTTATAAAGTCAAAGTCAAAGTCAATTCATTTATTTCAACTAGACCATTAAAAGGCACTTTTGAACGTCAAATTTACAGTTTAAAATTAAAATATAAGTGACTCTAGTTGTCCATTCGCAAAAGGTAGATTCTTATGGAGGAGAACGGACAAGAAACTCCATAGTTACTCTTTTCAAATATGTTCTACAATATTTTGTAAAGATAGGTACATTGATCAATTGATTATATTATGTGAGCACAATGCATCCAACATTACACTAATAAACAGCACACACTTATATACTAATAGGTACAACAAAGCAATACCAGCAGAGATAAAATTAATTAAGTTTGCTAGTAAGGGACATGGTACTCACATATTTACAATATAATTAACAACAATGGATTAGTGTGTGAGTTAAATTACATATTAAAAACCTGAAAGTACACCAGTAAATAAAACAAGTTTGACTTTTTCTACTACACCCTCGATTGTCTTATGGAGCAGGACCAGCATGTTTCCAAGCATTCTTATCTTTAATATAATATAATATAAAGTTAAAGTATAATCATGTATAGTGAAGTATTGCACTATGGAGTACTTAATCTGCCGGTCGATTCTGTAGACATGTCGAAGTGTAGGCTTGGGTGAAGTGATCACGAGGTGAGCTGTCAATCCATATAATCAAGATGTCACGTGATCACGAAGTAAGCTGTCATTCCATCTTGATTATATGGATTGACAGCTCACCTCTTGATCACTTCACCAAAGCCTTCACTTCGAGATGTTTACAGAATCGACAGGCAGGACGTGTTTGTTGATATCGTTGCGGATAATAGCATAATTATCAGAGGGGCTATTCTCATATTTTAAACAGCGTTTGCATGAGCAACAAAACCCCTCTAATTTCCCTACATGTTGATCAGTTGTTGTTCTTGTTGTTTTTGTTGAGTTTTGACATTGATTTTCACTGAAATAAAAATAACAATGTTTTTTAAGCGAAGAATGCTTTTTTATGAACGAGTTTTGGCGCTCCGTAAACAATAAGAGATTTGATATGCAAGGCGGACAGGGCGCTGACAAGATAAAATGTATGGCGTCAAAGGGACGAAATGTACTTAGCGTCGCGGGCGCGCGGACAGACGTCATACCTTTCCGTCACAGCGCCCTGGCCGAGCCCCCCCCGCGCGCTCGGGACGCTTTGTGTATTAAGTCCCTAAGAAGGACCTACCAATATGGGTAGGTACTAAAATTCACGAAAAACGAAACTAAATTAGTTGCGATTTTTTTATTTCATGTCACATTTTTTTAGTCTCAATAATTCAATTTCGCGGTATACCGCCGTTTGCCCGAATTTTAGTTACCCTAATATCATATAATAGTCGATAGCCATTATATTATACGACGTAATATTCATTTGCCCTACTCTTATTTGCTATATTAGTCACGTGCTAGAAGCTTTGTTTCCCATAAAGTCACTTACCATAACATCATTTATCATAATCATTGTAAGCCCTAATTATCACATGTCCTAATTATCACATGCCCTAATTATCACATGCCATAATTATCATATGCCATAACATCATTTGCCATCGACATTGGGTATGTAACGGTTGTTATATCAGGAGAAACTGGATGCAATCGGGACTTTATGGCCCTTATTTTTTTATAAACCACACAGAAGTAGGAGCCCCGCGAAGCGGGGCTCCGTCGACCAAGCCCACCATCAACCATGCATAGAAATTTTATGTCTATTAATCATTATGGCGTTTAAATATTATGTCTGATAATTATTATGGCACTTAAAAATATGAAAAACAATACGTATGGCACTCGTATCTTATGGTATCTAAGTTTCGGGCAATTAACAGTATGTCATATGTCTTTTAGGGCAAAAAAAACATTCGGGCAAATGAAATTCGGGAATATGATGATTATGGTATAGAATCATCTGGTAAACAATAGACAACCCAATTTCGCAGTGCGTGCTAAGCCTATGATAGGCTCACTTGCTATAGGAACTTCTGGAGTCAGTCATTTGCAGGTTGTAGGCATGACAGTACGTCAAATCACGTCAATTCTGTCACGACTAACAAAAGTATAATCAATTGGCGAATGAACTGTGACTTCCCGTTAATATTGTGTCACGCTGCCACTTCGCATTCAATGCACGCCACACGTCGTGTGCAATGACGTCACGTCGCGCGCAATGACGTGTGCGATGCATTGCGAGAGCACCCTGTAGTTGCCTGGGAGTTTTGTGAGACTTACTGAACTGTGATGAACATTATATGAAGTTAATCTTGTTTGCAGTTTGTTGTTTTCTTTTGAGCCTTTTCGAACTGTTACTTCTACCGATCAATTTGTTTTGTATAAGTTATTATGAGTTTTGTATAGACCCTGAATGAGCCATTGGATCTGGAGCGAAGGGATATGAAAAAGAAGAGAAAGGCATATGCTCATCAGTGAGCGAAGTCGCGCCGTGGATGATGATGGTAAAGGTGCTATTCTGCACAAAATAGTCCTTTTTTCCTGTAACCTGTTGTGTACAATACTTTAAAAAATATCATAATATCATGTTTGTTGTCATTATATTGAACTTATAAATAAGCAACTAAATTTGTAGTGGAACTGCTCAACTGTTTGGTAAGCCGGTCGATTCTGTAAACATGTCGAAGTGAAGCCTTGGGTGAAGTCATCACGTCAAAAAAAGTCAAAAGTCAAAACGTTTATTTCAATTAGGCCATTAAACGGCACTTTTGAACGTCATCGTTACAGTTCAGTAAAATAATAATGTAACATTAATAAAGTGACTCTAATGTCCATTCGGAAAAGTAGATTCTTATGGAGAAGAACGGACAAGAAACTCCATAGTTACTCTTTTTAAATAATGATTTTACAAAATTTGGTATACAACAATTAATTTAATATTATGTGAGGACGATGCACCCAGAGTATGCTACTTAAAGAACAAAGTATCACCAGCAGAGGTAAACTTATTAATTTCCTAAAGAAATTTAGGTAAATTGTACTCACATATTTACAAACATTGGAACCATTAATTAAACAAGTGTGTGAGTCAACGGAAAAATAAAAACACAAAAAAAGAAACAGTATATCTATAAAGTTAATACATTAATCAACCAGTTTGACCTTCACCCTTGATTGTCCTATGGAGCAGGACCAGCATGTTTCCAAGCATTCTTATCCTGAATGTAATCTTCTAATTTGTAATATGCTTGTTCACAAAGTGTACTTTTAACATGAGTTTTAAATTTTCTTTCATTTAGTTCTAATATGTCAGAAGGTATTTTGTTGTAACATTTAACACAATACCCCATGAAAGAAGTGTGGACTTTAGCTAATCTAAAAAATGGTTGATCTAATTTGTCTTTATTTCTAGTATTAAAATTATGTCTATCACTAATTTTACTAAAAAGATGTCGGTTTTTCCGCACATACATAATATTTTCATAAATGAATTGGCAAGGGACTGTCATAATATTAATCTTTTTAAAAAGTTCCCTAAGAGAATCACGGCGACGCAGATTATAAACGGCTCTGACAGCTCTCTTTTGTAAAATAAATATGGATTCAATGTCAGCAGCCCGACCCCACAGCAAAATACCGTACGACATAATGCTGTGAAAGTAACTAAAGTAGACCAAACGTGCGGTTTCTACGTCTGTTAACTGTCTTATCTTTCTAACAGCATACGCGGCTGAGCTTAGACGACCCGCAAGAGATGTTATATGAGGCCCCCATTGTAATTTCTCGTCCAATGTGATACCTAGGAAAACCGTCTGATTAATGAACTCCAGTTTTTCTCCATTCAATATGATGTCACATTCGCTACTTTTAACATTTGGTAAAGAAAATCTAATACATTTAGTTTTTTTTTTATTTAAAACCAAGTTGTTTGCCGTAAACCAATTTTGGACCTGATGAATAGAGCTATTGACGTCGTCAAGATTTTGTGAACGTCGGTCTATTTTAAATATTAATGATGTGTCATCCGCAAATAACACCATCTTTGGTTGATTTTTAAGTAATTGGGGCAAATCATTTATGTAAACTAAAAAAAGGAATGGACCCAATATTGAACCCTGAGGAACGCCCATTGTCGTTTCCGACCCTATTGAGTTTACACCGTTTATCTGAACTTTAACCTGTCTGCCCATCAAGTATGAACTAAGTAAACCAAGGGCTCTATTCCTAATCCCATAGTGCTCAAGTTTCAACAAAAGCGTCTCATGGTTAACGCAGTCGAACGCTTTCGAGAGGTCGCAGAATATTCCAATGGCATCTTGCGACTCTTCCCAGGCGTTAAAAATGTTCTTTATTAGGGTGACATCGGCGTCAGTTGTACTTGTACACCTTTGGTGAAACCGTACTGGTGTTCATGAAAGATGGAATTTTTATTAAAGTGACGTGGTGAGATGTCAATCCACATAATCAAGATGTCACGTGATCACGAAGTGAGCTGTCATTTCATCTTGATGATATGCATTGACAGTTCACCTCGTGATCACTTCTCCCAAGCCTTCACTTCGACGGGTATACAGAATCGACCGGCTGGTTGTCTTGGTGACATAGGCCCCTACTGCCACTTGTATCGGTCCAGTGTTATTCTTCTTTACTCCTTTGGCAAATCGTGCTCTTATTTTGTTATCTGTTTTCCTGTACATCTCTTCCCGTATCTGGGCAGTTCAATAAGCTGTAATACAAATGAAAACTCAATTTAATTTTAGTGTCATACTGGCTTGAATCACCTTAATTGGTAGACATGTCTAACACGCAGCAATGACCGATGTCACGCAGTAATCAATTGCTCTTGACACTTGGTTGTCACCAAGTGTGTTGGCGTCATATGCAATATGTGAAGCTCTAACCTGTTGGTTAAATATGAAGAGCCATATGTACAGTCAACAAAGCTATTAGGTATTCAGGCAAAATATAAATTATCCAACGCACAGCCAATATTTATTTCTAAAGTGTGCATTATAACTTTTTAAGCTTATGACATACTCACGAGTGTGGAATACAATAATAGTTGCAAGTTAGCTGCCTGTATACCAAATAGCTTTGTTTGACTGTACATACATATGTATGTACATAGGACATTGAAGAGTCCAATACCAATTCCAAAGGTTTCCGATACCAATGCAGGGGATAAGATCTTCGACATAGTCTTTAAGGTTCGTAAACCTTAAGCTATCCTCAGAGCTTCGAAAATACTGTAATGATAAGTGCTGCTGATGATTCTTCTTCTTCTTCGTCGTTCCCTCACTGCTGAGGATCTCGAATACATACGACGAGTCTCCATGTCATGTGGTCTTCTGCAGTGTTATATGTGCTACAGCTGTCTTGGGCCAAGCTCGCCATACTATTCTCAACCACTGCAACTTCTGAGGGACAGAATCAACAGTGGGGACCACCAGAAAAATGCCCAGTCAATGAGTCACGAAGAAACAGATCATGAAAAGCCATCTGTCCATCTTTCCGGTGACTGCTGATGATACCCTACATGCAATCCTATCCTATTGTAGTAGTGACACTCAGAAGAAAACGAAAAACCCCAAATGAAATCTAATAATGATTTAAACCACAAACAGCACACAAAAACCAGTTAACAACTCACTTCTCCGCCAGATAAAGCTTGCATCAAAAACAATACGGCAACAGTGAGTGCAGCGCGAAGCGACTAATTGACCGGCGGACGGATCGCGTCGGACGGCGCCGAGCGGGGACGAACGGTGCGTGCATTATTCACTCGCACTCAATCGATACTCGCACTATTCGTACGGCTCGCGGCGGACAAAGGGTTGGATGTCACAAGTTGCGTGCTTTTTCATGTTGCGAGTGAATGGACTGGTTTTTAGTTGAGTAGTTGTTGTTCTTTTTTTTAACTCTTCGTTTGGGAAAGCCAGTGTTTAATCAGTAGTCAAGTTTGTTGACTTTTTGGATGTTGCTAGTGTGCTGACCAGATGCACCTATCATATTATAGCTATTCTTATACTTCGGAGACTTGTGCTGGCTCCCAAAAATCTGATTTAACGAACGAATAAGTTATTATGATAATAAAAAGAACGAAATTCGCTGACGAGGCCACTTTACACTATTGAAATAACTTTCAAAACTGACCAGCCAGTCGATTCTGTTAACATGTCGAAGTTGAAGGCTTGGGTGAAGTGATCACGAGGTGAGTTGTCTATGCAAATAATCAAGATGTCACGTGATCACGAAGTGAGCTGTCATTCCATCTGTAGTACTGCTATTACATCCAATCCAAAACCAGCCAACACCACTCAAATCACAGGATCATAATGCGTGCCATCCGTGTTATACGTGCAAATAGCGTGAAACCCGAGTTACCAACATATATAAAGGTGCATTAACACTAAAGCTGCGCTAAGTGTTGTTAATTGACATTTGGATAACTGTCGTGGCGTTCCTGCCAGGAGTATTCTGGTAATGATGGCAGTGTAAAGCAGAAATAAATTATTTTTCGATTTACTGCGGCACTAGCGATAGCCAGCGACTGTCCTACGCATACACCGCACGTAATCATATGTCCAGAAAAACCTACTAACATAACTTTTTTACACAAAGACTATTTATTTATTTATTATTTATTTATTTATTTATCATTAAAACCAACTTGACCTTGCAGTTTAAAAAACCACACAAACAAGTTATTGGTCTGTCAAAAACAAAATTAAAATATAATTAAAAAAAAAACAAAATACCACTGTGAACAAAACCTGACAAACTAGGCAAAAATAAAAAAAATGAAAAAACAGAAATTATAAATGTCATTAAATCATAATACAATCATCAATAAACAATCAAGAATAAATTATAACACTAAATCAAAGGAAGCAATTATTAGAAATTATCAATTATTACATACACACCGATTGAGTTAAATTAGATTAGAAAAGAAATTAAATTAATAAAAAAAAAGAAAAATAGAAATTATCAACGAGATTGAATTAGTATGAAATTTTCAATTTACAATTATAAATATACAATAATATTAAATCAAAAAAACTAAAAACAAACAAAAGTACATAATTATTTAAAAAGTCAAACAAAATAAGAATTAATATTAAATTAGTCACAAGAGATTATAAGCATAGATTATAAGCATGTTTATTATAAGCATAGGCTTTCTGTTCAACATTTTTCCCTCATTGAAGATATTTATTGCTTACCATATAATTAGGACACAAAGCAGATTTTTTTATAAAGTGTCTGCCTCTATAGATAACTAGGAATTTGCTAATCAGTATGCACTAAACATATGTAGTTGAAAAGTTATATAAAAAAAATCAACAATACCAAAAAGGCCACATATTGTTATGTTGATTTAGGTCAGAAGAAAAATTCATTGCTGAACCATGTTTTTTTTTTCATTGGTCCGATAGATTTAAAAGTTAAGCTCTTTTCCTGTAGGATGCATTTCATACTTCAACTAAAATAATTGAATTATTCTATTCGCCAAAGCTGAGTAAAATTCTATTCGTGGTCCACCATTCCAGAATAAGGATGGGGCATAATGTTCTCTATTATTACTCCGGGAATCCTCCGGATCAATAGTGCTGTTCCTGCTCTATATTTATCATTTGGTGCAGCAGTTACAAATAGAAGAGATATGTTTCGTTATTTTCAGTTTTATACACTGGAATCGTAACATTTTTCAGTTCGAAATGAGATTTTCTGCAGTAGTTACTATTAGTTTGTTATATGGTCCGTTATTTTGTTTGTTGTTGTATGACTGGTATTTTGCAATTTAACTGTAGTTTTTGTATACCTGCAGTCGAGTGGATTGATCGGTCTTCAGTTTTTGCTATCAGTTTGGGGATGGGGACCATTCTGTGGATGGGTGACCATCCTTTACACATCGCTTGGGTTTGAAACGACACTTCGATAAAAGGTGTAATATAGAAAATGTTGATATTAAACTGCCGCAAAACTGCTGGTACATACAACATGTGTCATGCAGTCAAAAGAACTGTCACCCATGGCGTTAATACAGCACATAACATCGGACTTTACATGTAGATAAATACTATACATCCCAAAAGTATACTACACCATTAAAACTGTAAGTAAACGACACCAAAAATCGCTTACACTTTCTTCCACGACCCTAACATCAGCATTTCGACCCCGAATCCAGAGATTATGATTTACGTTCCACTGTCCAACCTTTTTTTTTTTTTTTTT
>NDFZ01005402.1:173083-289266 GCA_002192655.3 Mamestra configurata | reverse complement strand
ACGTGCCCCGCGGGCCTCCCTGCATCCGTGCAGAGGCTGCAGTTTGGCGTCGCGGAGCACGCTGCCGCCTTGTGGCCGGGCTTACCGCAGCGATAGCACTGCTCGCTGCGGTCAGTTGTGGCGGCGCACCGTGCCCTGACGTGCCCAACGTCAAGGCAGCGGTAGCACCGCATAGCCCTGGGTTGCAGCAGCTTCACTCGTGCCGCAACCCATCCCACCAATAGCCGTCCGCTGACGGCTATCTTGTTTGCCGCCGCTACCGGGCACTTCACCGTAATGGCGCCGAGCCCGGCAGCGTCGGCGCGGATCTCGCCCGCCCGCACGTCGCCCGGCGGACATCCACCGCTACGAGCGACGGCCGCCACGACCTCCTTCGGGGTCGTCGAGTCGTCCAGGCCATCGACGCGCAAATCGGCGGTCTTTACGGGCCTGGACACTCGGACGTCCTCATCCTTGAGGACCTCCCTCAGTTTGGCGGCCAGGATGTCCGCCTTCTCGCTGCCCGAGGGTCCCGACACCTCGAACAGACGCGCCCCCGTAACCGCCGACTTCATCCTGAAGCCGGTCGGTGTGCCAAGGTCGGGGAACGCGACCTTGGCCTTCGCCTGCTCCAGGACCTCCTTGTAGGTAAGGCCCCTCTCGATAGCCGCGGGCTGCAGTGTTATTACTACAGCCGCAGAGCGTGGGGCCTTACCCTTTCGGGACCTCCTCTTTTTCCTGGGCGCGGGCTTGGGCTGAGCCGGTGGCGCCACCTTCTTCTTCCGACCCCGTTTGACTACCGTCGTCCAAGCCTCTGTGGGGTTGGACGCAGTTGCCGGGGTCGCATTGGAGCTGGGAGGGGGTGCTGACGCACCCTCCGCGGGCTTCTTGGGCCCCTCCGCGGGCTTTTTGCCCCCCTTACCAGCTGTAGCCGCCACGGCTGGCGGCCTTGGCCTTGCGGCCTCCTCCATCCTCCGTTTGTCCGCCGCTAACGGTGGCCGGAGGTTCTGGGCCGGGAGGAGCCTTGACTCCAAGGCCTCCAGGCGGGCATTCATCATGCCCCCACACTGCTGCATGCAGATGCGGACGATCCGTTCGATGTCCGCATCGGGTGCAAGTGTAGGGGCAGGGGCTGACGGCGGGGCTGCAACTACCCGAGAGCCGGCAGCTGCGGGAGCCGCACGCTTCTGTTGGGCAGACCCCCTCTGTGACCTAACTTAACTCCTCACTAAACACACAAGTTCACTAGTTTCATACAGTTTAGTTTGCTGGGGCGTAAGGGTAGGGGTCTCGGTGAACTGGTTGTGTACCAAATCCAGGTACGGTGCCATTTGGCTAAGGTTCAGCCGGTTCGGAAGGGTTGGGTAGCATTGTAGGTACGACATGCAAATATTGTTGTGTGGTGCAAGTGGGGTGTCTAGGCGATTTTAGTTGCCACAATCGCAGCGGGTCCGTGGTAAGTTGCCTATGGCCTGGGATCACACAGAGAAGATGCAATCACAATCAAAATCAAAAGTCATTTATTCAAATTAGGCTGAGCGCCAGCACTTTTTGATTCGTCAAAGTTTTATATAAAGACAGTCCCCCAAAACGCCCGCCCGTCACCACTTCCTAGTGTTTTAGCTGGGAAAAAAAAGTGAAGTGAAGTGATGCTTTAATCCTTGCAGTGACTGAATATGTTCTTGTCGACTGTGGATGGTAGGTAGTTGTCAATTGTTTACTCTTTGGACAATTATCCGGAATTCTTCATGACAAGGTTGCATCTTCTAACTAGTATACCGTTACGAGGTTTATTTTTGATCGACCTAAAACCAATAAGATGTCATTGAAAGTGTGTTCAAGTGCTTTTGAAGTTATGTTACCGTCCTCCTTTCTCTATACTCGCTCACCGTTATTAAGAAGACTTAAGGTACTTGCCTTATATGGATCTTGTCATTGGTCTGAAATAAAAAAATATTATTATTTAATTTTATCACATTTTTTTACTATTACCCGTTGAGCGATGTGCAATGATAACAGTTGGTACTGAGGGAAATCAAATAAATGAAATCTATTCCGTTGACTAATGTCTTTCTGGTATTTTGTACCTATGCACCTGGTGCACGCGACGTATCGTATTTAAAGAAAAATACTGCCTTAACAGTCCGGTACCCCGCTTCTTTGTCTCCTAGATTCCCACCAGTGGGACTTACTCCGAGGCATTTTATGACCTTTGCCATTTCCAGTCGTCACTAGATGTTGCTCTAACTGCAATAATGTTTAAAATCACCGATCATTGCAGGATACTCTTATGAATATAAATACTGCCCAAAAAAGTTTAATATCCCGCTTTACTCTCATAACTCGGCCCATCCCCCTAGATTCCCACCGATGGGACGCTCTCCGAAGCATTTTATGACTTCTTCTGCTTCCACTCGCCACTCGATGTTGCTCTAACTGCAATGATGTTTATAATCACCGAGGATTGCAAAGTTCTCTTATGAATATAAATACTGCCCGAAAGAGTTCGATACCCCGCTTTACTCTCATATCTCGGCCCATCCCCCTAGATTCCCACCGGTGGGACGCTCTCCGAAGCACTTTATGACTTCTGCCGTTTCCACTCGTCACTCAATGTTGTTCTAACTGCAATGATGTTTATAATTACCAAGGATTGCAGGGTACTCTGATGAATATAAATTGGCACCATGAGCCTGCTGGCATATACATATGAGAAAGTATTAATAAAAATTAATAAGTTATGTGTTTTGTCTGCTTACTGAGACTTTTACGATGGTATCTATGAGGGTATGGCTAAATATTCCTTTGTAACGTTGCCGGATGCGTTATACCTATGTGTAAAAGAAAAGATCTTTTGCTCAATATAATCACTGTACGCTTTCTAACCCACAGGTTGACTGGTAGATAATGTATTTTTGTATTAAGTACGCCTGTGTACCACTACTGTACATGAAGCTTAAATCCTAGTATATAAAATTCTTCCGTGACTGACTGAGTGACTGACAGACAACGCACAGCCGAAACTACTGGTCGTAGAAAGCTGGAATTTGGCATGTAGCTTCTCTACAGTCAGGGGAGCACTAAACGGGATGATTTCCTGAAATTCTTACGGGAACGGGAAAAAACGGGATATGCGCGTACGAAGTCGCAGGCACAAGCAAGTAATATATAAATTATATTATTAGTTGCCCAATTATGTTGGGGTCATGTTCGGATGCAGCTAAATACCAGTATTTAACATGCACTGAAAATAAAATAACCAAACTAACCCGACTTTTTTAGGAAAATGCAAGGACACGAGAGTTTCCGTACCGTAAACCGAAAAAGAACTCGTTTTCTTGTGGCCCTCCATACAACAAACGCTTATTTTTTTCGGTCCAGTTTTCAATTAATTTTATATTTATTACTTGTTGTTATAGCGTTACTTATCCCTTAAAATGCATGTTTATGACAAACCAATCACGTGGAAAGTTAGCAGGAAACGGTCACCTAGATAACGTTACGATTGAGCAAATCGGATTGTAGGGAATTCGATATTTTTACCGCGTTAGTGTCCACTAACGGTATCGACTAAGCAAGTCATCGCGATATCCTCCTGAATAGGGGATAATAGAGTTGCCCAGATGATTTGTCGGATCCAATCCCTATTTTAGGAAATTGGATTTGTAGATCGAAGGCGATAAGACGCCGGGGGAGACCGGGCTCGGGAAATAAACGGTAAAAGTTTAGAGAGCCCTGTTATCACTGATTTGCGTATATCGATTTTGCCCCGTTTCCCCGCGACGTGAATTTATCTTTTTTTCCTCCCTGAAAGGATTATTTTGGAGAAAAATATTAAGCGAGTCATTTGAAACGGTAATGCGCTGATAAATTGGTTTTCGTAATAAGGAAAATAAATGCTTTTCGGGATAAGGCACCTGGGCCGTGAAATGTTGTAATAATAAGGGTTCAATTTACTTCACAATAATACTTTTTTTTTAAGAATCTCCATAAGGCTTCTGGGTATAATAGTTAAGTAACTAGGTACGACTGCAATTCTTCTTTTAGTCCTGCAACTGCTTTAACACGGCTGTAAATATTTTTTTAAATAATAGCTGACGATAATGAGTTACAGGCTTAGGTATTCATTAAAAATCTTACCATATGATAATTTTTAAGCTGGCCATAAACGTACGGTATCCTGATAAGGTTTTCAGATTCGGAATTCCGAGAGACGTTCGATTTTCCGTGCTTCTGACCTGAATACACGGCTTGTTTTCGAAAGTAAAACCTCATCCATTGCTTTCCATCAGGCGTGATCGTGGCCAAAATTTCTCAATAAAAAAAAAGAAATGTCAACTTTTTTCCCATTCGGAAAATAAACTAATGTTTGCGTTAGTTCAACATTTTGTATGTGTAAGACAAGCATTCAGGTCTCCGAATCTGAATTCCTTTTCCCGAACGTATGCTGCCGGCCTAAATGCAGATTCTAAATTCAAATCCTGTATGGAAAATTCGAATAAAGAATCTGATAATCCGCATTTAAGCTATTCATGTTTTTTTTTAATGAATACGTCTGTTAAGCTTAAATCTCACTGGCACTCAACTCCATATCATTAACGATTTATAAAGCACTAAGTACACCACTGACACAGCGTACCAAAGCCAATAGTCTAACCCTTAAGTACAATCTGGGAGAGCTTATCTTGTATGCTAATACGCTCAAAGCTAATGCAGTATGTACAATGAAGTGCTCAAGTGCTACAGTCGCGCTCTTATCTTAACTGCGCGCGTTCGATTATTGCTGGTAGCTGGTAGCGACTGTACCAGGCAATACTGTGCTGGTTCGTGTAAATATTGGCGCTGAATGTGACGTTTGAGGTACGGCGGCCATTTTGGTAAGTTCTGAAGGTACTTCTACGAAGTGTTGTGTTGATACGGGTTGCTAGAATATGTAGGTATTTTTTAATGGATTTGCTCGCATTTGACCAAAATCTCACTAAATGGAAAGCGATGACGCGGTCGACGATGGAACACGCTTGCATATACATAGGTAACCTATTCATTCTGACTTAAAGATATAATTAATCGAAACACAAAATTAAGTAAATATCACAAACTGTAAGTCTCTTTTAGAAGTATATGTGACATTGCTTCAATTAAATAAATTATTTGGTATGTAAACTTGTTTATATAAAACACACATTTTTAAGCCAGAATATGAAAGTCTATGTATGACAAAAGCTATGTACGTAAATACATACAACACACGGTTTTCGGGTTTATATTATTTTTATGTAAATACAACGTGCACGTTTATTTTTTACGACGGAATTTTATGAAGACATATTTTCCTGCAAAATCTGATTAAACTTTTTACTACTTACGAATAGATTTGGATTTTTTTACAATAATTTTGCCTGTTGGTAAACTTAAACATTATATATGTACCTCTAGTATTAACTCTAGTATTAAGAGCGTTCACTCCATATGAAAACATTTTCGAAAAAAAGTTAAGAGAGAGGGAGAAAGCAATAAAATAAATAACTAGCGATACAACTTTTACCAATATGCTTAAACAATTATTAATAAAAAAGCATACTTCACAGTAAATGAATACATATGTACATGACAAAAAAATATTTCACACAATGCATAGATAAATATTATATTATTATTATGAAATAGGTTACAATTTAATCTTAACGTTATAATTATAACTAACATTACTGAAATGTTTTAAAATTATCAATTGATTTATGTATTCATTTTATTTCAAACATTAATTTTATTCTTTTTGCTGTGCCCTACAGGGTCCATAATTGTCCTTAGCTTTAAGCCCATTGTAAGATCTTCACACAATTTGGAATGAAAAATTAAATAGGATATATGAGAGCAATAGTAAGTTTTCTATGGAAAGTGAAATATCACTTTCTTTTTCTTTATAAACTCTTTTTCGAAGAAGTCCCAACTAACTAGACCTGGTTCTATCGTTCCATCTTGCATGCGCGTGCGGTACGCTACAGTAAAGGTAGGCCAGCCCATATATAATGCCCAAAAAAAAATAACGTATTCAAAAATTCGCATCGTCAATATCGTGATTTCAACCCTAAATAAAGCGGTGAGTTTTTTTTTTTGGGCATTATGTATGGGCTGGCCTACCCTTACTGTAGCCTACTGCACGCCCATGCTATCTTGAGTATGGGTTCATTATAATCGGATCACTCAATTCCAAGAGAAGAGTTGCCGGTTTATTTGTTAGGAGTAAACAGAAGAATGCATTCTTCTTCCACCACAAACCTATTACGTCACGCACGGGAAACCACAAACTCTTCGGGCTCAGAAGAATCTTCGAAGCACGTAAATCGAATCAAGAATTACGACGATACACCCTATACTTCTTAACTTTTCCGCTCCTTAATTTTATGGCGAAGAGGGTAAGACAAAGCAAGGGAAACTATTAAAATAATGGACACAGGGATTCGCTTTCCCGTCACGTTCCGAAGCCAATTTTAAAGGGAATCTTAAGGTGGCCCTTAGATATCAGCGTCGTTATGGATTTCAGTTCGGCAGCAGATGCTACTTCACTTTACTTACGGATTATTGTGTTTTTTTTTCTGTTTTCCTGTTTCTGATTTTGTTTTGTTTGTAACGTTGTTAGAGGAGATTATAGGATAGTAATGTTTTGATCATGTTTAAGAAAATCTCTCCGAAAAGTTCTATTGACGAAGGGCATTTGGGAACACCCATATTATATTTAATTTTTAACTGTTTTAATAAATACGTAACTTAACTAGAAATTAAAAAAAAACTCGTAACTAAATTAACTCTAAAATATAGCGTCAAAAAATTCATCGCTGTTGACTGAAAATGTACCCAAAAGACTGGCGGCATTGGGAACTCTTCTATAGAAGACAGAATTCGATTTTTCCTCGTAAATAAAATTCAGGATCATTTTTGGACTTATACACGTGTAACAGAATAAACGTAAATACCTCTTAAGGGGTCACTGTAGTCATCATTATGAACTTTCACAGTGGGACCAACATTGATATCGCGAAAAAAAATATCGACTTCCCCATACATTTCTGTGCGCATAACTCCACAAAATGTTCTGAAAAGCTATTCTTTTTTAGCGATTTTTGGATTGGTGTCATAGTAAAAGTTGTTTATAATGATGAGTACAATGACTTTATCGCTGATGAAGGTATTTTAAAAATTATTTCATAATTGTTTAGGTACTAGAGCTAATACGTATTTTATTTTGCAAATAAAAAAATGCATGCATATTCATTGAAGATTTATGATAACTAAACACTATTTAGAATCGAGACTAGTTTAAAAAAAAATATCCCTAGATTTTTATAGCTCCCATCATAAAAGCACTCTAATCCAATCCGGATGGAGCTAAAATAATAAAAATTTTGCGCATAGTAAAGTAGTATTACGTAGTGACAGGATCCCCCCTACCTCTACCAATGATACACACAGACCACGGAATCAGAAATGCAACCAGAAAATAAAGAAAAAAAAAATAAGAAAGAAAAGGAAACAAAACAAAGCAAAATCATCGCTATTGATTAAAAACGCACTGGTTTACATAATATCTGGAGCTTCGTCGGGCAAGTAGCAAAAACCAACTTACTAAAACTATCGTGACCTAGCTAAAGACTCGCGAAGGTACCAAGATTGTAGATAAGAACCTTGGTTCCTACGTCGCTGAGCGTATGTGCCTGCGTAGGCTGGTGGCCGGGACGGCAGAGGATTTTTTATTTATCAATTGAATTTAACAGATAACACACAATCTTACACTCTATACAATAAACTCACACATTGACACTTACTCTAAATCACAAACACAATTCTCTTCATAATTACTTACAATAATATTACACCTATTCACTTCACAGTATTCCTTATTGTCTCATGTCACTAGTACGTTAGCAATTCAGACATAGTAATACGGAGAGGAGACCTGGTTACCTGAAACACAGGCCATTGGCCTAGCTTTGGCACCAGTCTCCACAATATTTTCAGTGTTGTACTACTTGGCAATTAAATATGTAAATGTTTCTGTTAAATATTATGGTGAAAATAAACGTATTATTGTTAATAGTTTTCCGATCGAAATAAGGTACCTATATATTTCAATGCTCGGTTAACACCCCGGAGCAACGCAGCGCAGTTTTCTCTGGATCATCGAGCATTGAAATTTATTTCGATTGGATAACTATTAAATTCAATTGATAAATTAAAAATCCACTACCGTCCCCTCCGCACGTCTGCGCAGGCCGATATGCGTCGAATCCAAGTCTCAGCTGTCATAGCCATAGTCAGAATAGTCACGGGCCGTCAAATTCTATGAGAAAAGGTGACACTGATCACAGAGACGCTTGGTTTGTATGGAAAGTTTAAACAATGGCCAGCGAGACGTTACGGTGCTCTGTGGTACTACAATAACCCTTTTGGTGAGTGAGTTTTAATTTTTATGACCCACGATCATGTGTCTGTAGGGTTAATAATGCATTTGGAGGGTATGATGGCTAATGTGTTATAGACCCACAGCAATAGGATGAGATGAGGGGAAGCTGGTTGCCGCATTTGGATTTGTGGTCAACGCAATCGGTCATTATTATTGTCTGTGCCTTGACTTGGTACAGTTCTATATAATGGGGATGTTGCCTGGGTTAAAAAAAAATCTGATTCTATTTAGCCTAGAATATTGCATACGTCTATCTATCTATCTATCTATCTATTGGGGTATGGTTTCCGCACTTAGTCCTGATGTTGGACCATTGTGCGTGGGCCATGGCGGCCGTCATTCCAACCAGCCGACCTCCCTCCAGAAGCAGATCAGTCCTCCTAAAGAGTTCAGGGTGTCTGTGAGTGAATTTGGTGTTCCTATCGTTTGTCTACGTATATCGGCGACGCCTGTGCACTCAAGGAGCACGTGCGACACCGTTTCCTCCTCCTCCATGCATGCTCTGCACAGAGGACTGTCTCTTATACCTAGTGTGTGGAAATGCTTATTCAGTGAGCAGTGTCCGGTGATGGTCCCCGCCACCATTCGCAGGCTGCTCCAATCCAGTCGCAGAAGGCGCTTGGTAAGTTTATTGTTTAGGAGTGGTATAGCCTCCTTGGACTACCTGCAGCCTGGTGCCGAGGTCCACCAGCGTTCTGCTTGAGTGTGGGTACGTATTGCATACGTATTTTTATTTTATCAAATCAATAAAAAATACGAAGATAAAACGCATCAAAGATGCGACACCAAACTGGGGGCTTGTAACGTCACTTTCCAGTACAATGCACTGTATCGTCTTAGTTTTTTGTTTACGTGACAGAAGAAAAAATACGTGTCCAATATTTTATGGAAATCTATCTGACGGACAAGACAAGACAGATACCCTATACCCACCATTGATTCTGTGGGAAGTATTTGAGTTTGATAAGTTTGAACGATGGTGGTTGGAGACCATGGTGTTGGTTTGTAGAAGTCAGACGGCATTAGTTAATTGTACATATAACCTACTGATTAGCTTATGGGTATTTACTGATTGGAATCACATCGCTGAGAGAGCAGTACTCGGGACAGTCGACGACCTTTAGAACATCTCTCCATGCACCTCGCCCACTCAGACAATAATGTCTAAAAAACCTTTGACCAACTGTCAAATTAGCTACCAACAGTAGCTGAAACGTCATGTTTGCCTTTCAAACATGACGGCTCAGCCACTGTTGGTTATCATATAATTAGAACATCTCTCTATGCACCTTGCTAACTCTGACAATAATGTCCATGTAACGGTCTCAATAACGTATCTACCTTTGACCAACTGTCAAATAAGCTTCCAACAGTAGCTGAAACGTCATTTCGGCCTTTCAAACATGACGTTTCAGCTACTGTTGGTTGTCATTTAGTTGGAACATATCTCTATGTACCTCGCCCAATCTAAAAAAGGTCCGTCTAAACCGTCCCGTTCGTTGAAGCCGTAAGAAGAAGAGAGTTAAATTATTGGCACATTTAATTAGAATTATTTTCGTTTTATTTTACGATTCCCGCTTATCGTTTACCCTGTACAGGAAAAGTCCATTCTAAGCAGTGAGAAAGAATGGTATTTATATTTTTCTATGGCGACAATAACTGGCTGCTTAAAACAGACTGATCAGATTTTAGAGCCAATCCATTCACTATATTTAGATTAGCCAGTCACTCAACATTCCTAACCATTGTTTCTTCCATTATAAAATTACCTAAACGTTAATTTCTCTAATTAATTACGAGGCTCGGTTCTCGTAAACTTTCCCCGTAAAAAAACTCTGACTTCGTACTTCGTAGGCACCAGTAGGCAACTCCTTAGGGTGGTATAAAGTTGACTTTTGTTTCGTTTTAATTATACGCCGTCGGCCACGGGGTGGCCAGAGTTAAAAAGTTAATTAGCTTTAATTTTAACTGCGGGGGCCACAGTTGCATTTTTGGGGCAAATGAATTTTGAGCGTTGGGATGAATGCAGGGGAATAGTGGGGTTCAAATCATTGCGACAATTTCGTTTAATTGTAGTTTGGATTGTTCGGATTGAAGTCATTGGATTATGGATGAAATGAGTTGTTTAAAGTTTAATAGAATCTCTTTATTGATGAATGAATTTTAATTTGAATACTTGGCTATTAATTTTAACTATAGGAACTCCCCTTCAGTTAATTAAAAATAACAACGTTTTGCGAACGATAGCGAAAATGACCATCATTAAAAATATTTTTAAATTATTCAACATTTATTTATCCATATTTTCCATTTCAACGTTTGAATATTTGCCCCTTTTTACGTCAGAAAGAAAGAAATTCAATTAATATGCAAAGCGTATTGAAATAAATTATATTTTTCCTTATCTCCTTACAGCAGGGCTTACGGTATTCTAACATAAAAATTTAAATTCCAACATCTTCAATGGAAGCTTTGTTTTCTTAACTTTTTAAGACGCACAGACGTAAAATGACTTCAATTCAAATTTGATGTCACTATTTGACAACTTTTCAGGGACTCATCATCTGCCTAGCCTTCTCCCAACTATATTGGGGTCGGCTACCAGTCAAACCGGATCCAGCTGAATACCAGTATTTTATGTGGAGCGGCTGCCTACCAGACCTCCACAACCCATTAAGTGGGTGACACGGATGGATACTCCTTGTTAAGTTGATAAGTTTACAGGGACTGATAGGTACTTATTGTGGTAATTTTTCGGTCTAAATTATTAAAGGTAGAAGATGTTTTGAGTGGATTTATTTACCCTGTTAAGGTACATTCTGCTTTTTTAAATAATCGACTAGTAGGGAACAGCTTTTTTTGGGTTCCGTAGCCAAAGGGTAAAAAACGGGACCCTATTACTAAGACTCCACTGTCCGTCTGTCTGTCTGTCACCAGGCTGTATATCATGAACCGTGATAGCTAGCCAGTTGAAATTTTCACAGATGATTGTATTTCTGTTGCCGCAATATCAACAAATTATAAAAAATAAATTAACTTAAAAATTAAAGGGGGCTCTCATAGAAGGAACGTGTATTTTTTGGTTTATGGTACGGAACCCTTCGTGTGAGAGTCCGACTCACACTTGACCGTTTTTTTATTACATTTCTCAAAACCTAGAGAGCGAAACCACAAATCGTAATGCTTTAATATCAAATAAGTATTCATTCATTTAGATTTTTCTCTAAAATCTAATTAGCTTATGCTATATTATGATGGGTAAGTTTTCTACATTTATATAATTAGAGAGTAAACTATCTTATTCGTGGATAGCATGCGGCACTTATGTAAAATGGACGTAAAAAAGGTTTCTTGTTGCAAAAACCTGAAAACCTGAAATGTTTAACCCACTTGCACTAGAATGTTTCGAATCGTAAACTTTGCCAGTCAGATTAGCAAATTTTAGATTTAAATATCTCAATAGAAATGAATTAAGAAACCAGCTATTCTGTATTTATTTAATATAAATACAGAACTAGCAAACCAAATGGTTACTTTTTTTAAATAAGGTCATGTGTTTTATATGTATAGGTACTTTCAGCGTTTTTTAAAACATGTCTCTATCATCTTCAACTGATTGACAGTTAAAGAATAAGTACCTGGATGACCTTTGCTTGGTAAACGTTTTCTAAAAATGAAACCTAGAAAGCTAGATCGATTTATCGCCCCCGAAACTCCCTGCATACTAAATTTTATGAAAATCGGTGGAGCCGTTTCCGAGATTCAGATTATATAAATACAAATATACAAGAATTGCTCATTTAGATTATTATTACCTATTACATTATATTAGATAGATGTGGGCAAATGAAAATGGGCCTTAATTTAGTAACTCTAAACGTTAAAATAAATTATACAGCTTCAATCAATAAACCAACCAGTTACAATCGTTTAAAACAGCTTACGGAGATGTTTTAAACCTAATTCCTAAAGAGCCTATTTAGAAGCTCAACAAGACTGCGCGTCCCATGTATTGTTGAGGGTAACTTTTTAACTGAATTTACGTGTACACAGCGAGATTGTGAAGGTTTTATTTTTCTGAATGTTGAGTACGTTCAGGAAACAGTTTGCGTTCGTCTTTCACTCATGGGGTACAAAGCACAGGCGATAGCGCTGAACAAGAGTTTAGCCTACAAACTTCGTCGCCAGCCATGGTTAGCTATGACGTGCCAATTGCATCATGACTCCGTCGTGAAAAAGAAATAGTGCAGAAATACGTGAAATAGTGCAAAAAATACGTGAAATAGTGCAAAAAATACGTGAAATAGTGCAAAAAATACGTGAAATTGTGCGAAATATACCAGAATTATCATATGAATTATGATGACAATGGCACGTTAAAGTAGGGGGACGGAAACGATTTTATTAATTTATTAACAGACTTATTCCTTTTTGCGAATAGTTAATTTCTTTGTTATGATTATGTTACTGAACACTCAAAACAATATTCCTGAAATTTAGACTATACAAAACATAACAAACTATCAGACTTCGCGGGTCTATCTTTCTGTTTTTTGAATGGTTCAAATCTTGTATAGTTCTCATCTATCTTAGAGATAATGTAGACGGCCTTTTAGTCCGCTCAACGCTCCTCCTTTGCCCCACAATCAGGGGGAAGGCACCAGATGCCGTCCTGGTGACAATAAATTTTATCGTCGCTCTGTGCGTATTCTCAGCTCTACAAAACCGTAAGCTCGGATTTGAAACATAAACGGAACGCTATATATTATTTAAATTGCAAACTGTCACTTTTTATAGAGACACACGCATCGTAAGAGAAGTATGAAGTTTATGTTGTATGCACGATGGAGCGATGATACACCTGAGGTTGTATTTGCATCAGAATAGGATTTTGTATCGCTTTTTTTTGTTTATGACTTTCGACAATACGTTTTCACCGAATGTATACAGTATTGTTTTCATAATTCCAGGCCCATCCGTCTTATTGGTATGCGATTTTGATACAAATAGAGTTTTTAAAATTGATATTTCTTGCTATGCCTGTTCTAGTTTTAGATTCTGTTGAGTTTTTTAAGTTTCTGTGAATAATTATCAATTTTGTATCAAGACGCCAATAGATATGCCCCGTGTTTTGCTAAAAAAAGAAGACATCACACAAAATCACGTCTTTTACGTAAAATACAACGTATAATGGCGTACTTAATACAAGCAGACGATGAAAGGAGTCGTTTAAATACGCATAAATTCTGATAAACACTTCCTCCAAGCGAGCTGCCTCCTGATTTACAGGTTTTATCATTTTTTCTCTGACTTATATCTCATTTTTATTGGATATCTTCTATATTTTTTATTGAAGACAATAAGGGCTTAATAAAATGAGAATGATGAGGGTAGCAGCTGCGTAATAAGAGCTTCTTTACAGCTATTTTATAATGCTGAAATATTAGCTCGTAAATGTCTTGTGAATATGAGTCTCCTCATCATTTGGGAAAATGATAGATTCGGAGTGAACTTTTCCAGGTTCACCTTACTCAGCGACTGTTACGTAGGAAGACCACTCAATTCTATATGTGAAAGGCTATTCCTGGAAGTAGTCTTAAGACTTGATAGTCCTTATCCAAGGCCGATACTTAGTTCAAATTGTGGTTGACATAATTGACCTACTTGTCACTTTGTGACCTACGATGATTGATGATGTAGAAGTCACTGTGATCTTTGTTTTGAAGTCACTGATTACCGTACGCTGCTGAAAGAAGAACTCATAATGCACCGAAATCTTCAAGTTGCCAACGTACAATAATAAACAACACAAAAATTCAAACGCTCACGTAAAACAACAATGCTTTCTCTAACAGAACAGTACTTTATATCGGAGCATGCATCGGCTTATTTACGTGGTCGCGGGGACATATTTTATGCGCCGCCAATCGATATGTCCCCGGTTCAGACACGGTTAATGGCCCGAAATGTTCCTGTGCGCCCGGCTCGGCTCAGACCTAGCTCAAAGGCTGGGGAATCAAGCTTTGACGTTCTGAGATACTGTTTGTATATTTACGTGGATTTCGTAATTACCTAAAGTGATTTTTGACAGGCGTTTAAGCAAGTTGCTCGTGGAATATAAAATTGGTTTGAATATTCTTTTTTTAATGATGATTGGTGACTTAGTAAGAATTGAAGCCGAATCGAAGTCTTAGTTACATTAAACTATAGCCGTTAACCTATAACATATTGTTCCGTCAGTATGTTAGTATTTACACATAGAAAACACAAATTAAGTTCCATGAAGGTTCTCTCCCTTTACAACACATTTCAGAAAGATTATATTACTCACGTATAAAATCAATAAAACGACCAGAATCCCAAGCGTCAAGCGTGATAAATTTAAACGCCTGTACAAATAATTATAGCAAATCGCACAAGCGCGTCACAGTTGGCGCTTAGGAGCCAATTTGTTCGGATCAGGAGACTTGTGGTAAATTAGTTGAGGACGTGTGCTCGTCGATAAGAATTACCTGAGATTCTGCGTCATGTTTCTGCATTTAAGAGTAAACATTGAAATAACTGTTAGTATGATACTCAATTGATTATCAAATTTAAGACTAGTGTTTTCGACGGTGAAGTAAGTAAGTCGATTATTGATTTGCAGAATTTTTCAAATAAGGGAATTTTACTTTCCGCCATACACGCAAACGAAGTCGCGGGCAACAGCTAGATTAGAAAACACAACAACCCTCATGGCCACCGGGATTAAATCGATCCTACAACCGTTGGCTTTTCGATTGTGAAATAATATAGTTTAGGTAGCATGGTAGGCACCCTTCGTGAACGAGTCCGACTCGGTCTTGGCCAGTTTTTACTAATGAAGTTGCGACAGTTGGTTAAGTCCTTGTTTCTATAAATATGTTGATCTTGATATCTGCGGCCGATTCGATAAGCTATAATTTTGGTTAATTATTAACTGAATATGTTTTTATCAAAGTAAAACAGTAAATTCCAAAATGGAAAATGGAATAATTCCATGTTTTGAAAACGATTTTGTTAATAAAACCTCATTTTTAAGTTTATTAAATTAGTGCTGATGGTGGTGAAAAGACACAGTTAATTGATTAACTCCTTTTTTATTATTTTTATTTATCAAAACTATTGTTAGATCGACTGTTTCCGAAGCTACTTGTATATTCACATAATATGTTCTTTCTTAACGTAATATATAAGTGAACTAATTCAAATCTGTGCAGTGCCATGTCGCCATGTCTGTCAACGATACCAGCGCACATTTTGTTCGCGCTGATACTAGCCACATCCTGGTGCATCTTGAAGAAGTTACAGAAACTATGTGTAACGCAATTTTATCATATTTCTTACACCATTTTTATATGTAGTGTGGTATTACTTGGGAAACATAGGTATTTCCGGTATCCTTCTATACATATTCAAGAGTTGTGAAGAACCACTGGTTATTAGTTGTTAGTCATGTGTTTTACGTAGACATTTTAAAAGTTTTCAATGTGAATATGCAAAGGAGGTATTTGAAAAGCTTTATCTTTAGTTGGGGTTTGCCTATAATAACAGTGAAAATTAAGGGATTTTTTCATTGATTTTATAATTGCTGTTGACTTTTCATCCGATTATTTGAATAAATTATTAAATGTAATATTACAGGCCGTCTCGAAATTAGATGAAATTATACCTGCAATGATAAACTGTTTTATTTACATCATAACTTTATTTTCACTTTGTCGTAGTTTCAACACGAGCGCACATACACGCTCTTACATTTGGCGTCGCTTGTAGGTACGAGTATATAGCTACTTTGATATTTATGTTGAGCGTCGTCGTTTTGTTGTTTGACTATTTCATTAATGTTTTTGAGATCGATTTCGATCGACTTTCATGATGGTTAAGGTATCATCATGAAAGAGTTATTCATCAACCTGCTACTTGCTTGCTTCCGCACGGTTTTGGAAGTGTGAATTGTCGAAATGTTGGAAAATTAAAGCAATAAATCTCAAAAATGTATGATTTGGGTTAGGATTTTACTTATCAAAATCAGATTTTTTAAATTAAATTAATTTTCTGCTGATTGTGGTGAAAAAAACTGACTGGCCTGTTGGTCGAGTGGTTAGTGACCCTGACTGCTTAACCGGAGGTCGTGGGTTCGATTCCCACCCAGGACAAATCTTTGTGTGATGAACATGATCATTTGTTCTGTGTCTGGGTGTAATGTGTGTATAATATGTTTGTATTTAGAAATATATAAGTATGTTTATCAGTTGTCTGGTTGCCATAGTACAGGCTCTGCCTAGTTTGGGATCGGATGACCGTGTGTGAGTTGTCCCAGGATATATCCCAGGATATATTATTAATTAAGGTTGCAGCGATTGGATATTTATTATAACTACTGTTAGATCAACTGTTTCAGAAGCACCACATAGCAACACGGACATAGCAGTACTACCATCAAACCTTTTACTATATCCTTTCTTTACGTAAAATAAAAGTGAACTAATCAAATCCGTGTAGTGAAATTCGTCATGTCTGTCAACGACACCAGAGAGGACAACTATGAGAAAAACTTCTGGGATGTTGCGTGGTCCAACATGTACTACATTAATATAATATAATATAATAATATGTAATATATCCTGGGACAACTCACACACGGTCATCCGATCCCAAACTAGGCAGAGCCTGTACTATGGCAACCAGACAACTGATAAACATACTTATATATTTCTAAATACATACATATTATAGACAAATTACACCCAGACACAGAACAAATGATCATGCTCATCACACAAAGATTTGTCCTGGGTGGAAATCGAACCCACGACCTCCGGTTAAGCAGTCAGGGTCACTAACCACTCGACCAACAGGCCAGTCAGTTTTTTTCACCACAATCAGCAGAAAATTAATTTAATTTAAAAAATCTGATTTTGATAAGTAAAATCCTATCCCATCCCATCGTACTTCTTACACTATTTGATATATTTAGGGTGGGACTACATTTTACACAAAGGCGAAAAAATATCATTAAACTTACTATTCCTTCTTGATGAATATTTAACAGTCGTGAAGAACAACTGGTTATTAGTTATTAGTCATATGTTTTACGTAGACATTGTAGAAGTTTTTAATGTTAATATCCAAAGGAGATATTTAAAAAGTAGTTTCTTTGCTTGGTGTTTACCTATAATAACAACCAGTTGTTGTTTGTTTATGAGTGATTTTTTTGTACAAATTCAATTTACACCCTATGTTTTAGACCATATGACATTATTTAGAATAAAATACCTGGGTATCTCGTTTTTAGATCAAACTATACCTGTAATGATAAATTGTTTTATTTACATCGTAACTGTATTTTCACTTTGTCGTAGTTGGAACACGAGCGCACAGACAGGCTCAAAAATTTGGCGTCGCTTGTAAATAGCAACTTTAATTTTTATATTGAGTGACGTCGTTTTGTTGTATGAGTGTTCCATTATGATATTTGACACGTTTCCCAAAGTTGTAGCAATTCTATTACAGTTTCTTAATCCACTATTATTAGTAGTGTTTTTGGTTGCTGTAAGGGGTAATCGCAATGCATGGTATGAGTTGGATAAGCGGTTCTACATAATTTAAGATTTTTTTTTAATTTCCAATACTTTTATGCTGCTTTAAAATTGTTTTTTTTTTTGTATTTCGTGTATTATTAATGATGTTTGATAAATTTATTCTAAATTGTATTATGTTGTGTGTATTTTTAACTGAAAAGTATTCAATAGTGTATTTTTCTCAATGCTAGGGTTATAGTTATATGCATAGTTCTAATAATATAAAACTATGGAGCTGTTATTGTGACCTTATTTTAACACCCTGTACCTGCAAAAGGGTAGTCAAAAGTTAAGTAAATTATTATCATAAAATTAGTCGAACACATCCTACCTACCCGTTTTGTTTAAAACCACCCAAGTTTGAAGATAATAAGTATCGGTCGAGGACCCAACAAAATTGATGCAAAAATACTTCGATGTAAACTTATAAACACGTAATAATCACACAACTATAAACAACAAACAACAGTTTCAGTCCCTTGCAATTAACAACAACGATACGTAAAAACTCCGTGGAATCTTTGTTTGAATATCAGCTTTTTATAAAAATTTCGAGTTTATTAGGACTATGCATATTGGTAAGGCGCGGTGATGATAGGTGGAGTAAGGCAGTGACTGAGTGGCGCCCGAGGACTGGAAGAAGAAGTGTTGGTCGGCCGGCGGCGAGATGGGCGGACGACATTGTTGCCATCGCGGGTAGAACCTGGATGAGGCTGGCACAGGAACGTGGGGATTGGCACAAGAGAAGGCCTATGCTCAGCAGTGGGTGAAGTCAGGCTGTGGATGATGATGATGATGATGCATATTTTATTGAAATAATCACATTACTGAAGCGTTCTGTAGATACGCGTTATTTCGAGGATCAACACAAGAATGTGGGTAAGCTGGCAGTATTGTACGTCGATGGCATTATGAACTGTAACTATGGGGATTGAATATACCTGTAAAATCTAATCCGTGTACAATATGTAGGTGACTCGTAAGCTGAACATAAATAAGTTAGTCAATACTAGCTGCAAGGTAATGCACACAATGCCCCTCTCATTTCGTAACTACCATTATAAGTTGGTATTTTGTACTTTCGGCGTTTTCATTTATGATATGTTTGACCATTGAGAACAGTGTTTTTTATCTTAAACTGGGACAAAAAAGAACGCTAACCCTAATTTTACCCAAATATTATTAAAATTATATTATATGTTATTATTATTAAATATTGTTATTATTAATTTTTAGTTTTGTTTTACATTTTTTTTTTCCTCGGTGAGCCGGGAAGTATTGATGGTACGGGCCTAAGCCAAGTGTTCATCAATTGGGATAAGAGTAGATGCAGTAGGCTGTATGATAGGGGGTATATTGGTGAAGATGTTTTAATAAATAATAATAGTAATAATCATTTTATTATCAGGCTACTGAGGCCCATAGACACAATACACAAAATAATCTTAAACAATAATAAACTTATACATATAAATAAACCTCGCGGTTGAGAAGGTTCGCTTTGCAGGAACTTTCTTGGTAGCCTGCACGTGTTTAATATCACTGCTTTTTGCAGAAGTTGGTAAGTGCTTGAAGGTAGGTTTAAAGAATTAAGGGATTGTTGAAGTTGTTTGGGTATGATTCCAGTTGTAGATAACACTATAGGGACTATATGTAACTTTTTCTAGATGCCAAAGTCGGGTTATTTCGTCTTTTAGTTCCATATATTTCGATAGTTTTTCTGCGATTTTTGTCTGTAATTTATGCGTATTTGGTACAGCTATATCTATTAGATATCTTGTTTTGTTTATAACTGTGATGTCCGGTCTATTAATTATCATTATTATTATTGATAAGAGTGTGTAGCAAGATATTAATCTTGCTACACACTCTACGTAATACGTCTGCTTACCCCATAATATGCTGCAGTTATTTCCCACCTCCTCTACGATGGCTGCGCGCGAAGTGACAACATGGTTAAAGTGCGTGCGCCTTAAGTTGGAGTGCGCTCTCAAATCCTGAGAAATCGCTGCGGCTCCGGTCGACTTTCGACACGTCTTTGAACATGGTTGAAGTTGCAGAAAATGGCGGGAGAATAAGATTCTAGTTGTTGAAATAATGAATGTTAGAGGTAACATGTTTTACGCAGTACGCCATTAAAAAAAAACAAAAAGTGTTGTCATAAATTCTTAGATGAGAAATTTTACTATGCCCTAGATAATAACTTGAATGATAAAACACATTAACTAATAAAATAAGTATTTTTATCCAATGCATTGTATGCATGTATATTCTTCTGTTTTGATATTTTTTGCTTGTCTTTTGTAATGGATTTTGTTTTTTTTTATTTTAAATATTATCCACTAATATTAATTGTATGTCATCAATGACAAAACATAGTGCGACATATATTTAATTATTATAAGATCTTGACCTTTAATATAGGTTTTACAAATAAATTGTTCTGATTCTAACAGCTATGACCTACCTACGATCAGAAGCCGTGTCATGCGACTCTTGTGGATGAAGGATGAAATAAATGACACATTATATGTGCATTTTGTTAGCTGAAATTGCAATAACTGTATGAACAATTAACTGTAAATAACTGTATTAATATACTAAGTTCGATTTCGTGCACTTTAATATTGATGATGATGAGACGTTTGTTTTACACATATTAGTTTGTGTCAATACCAACATTGTCAATGTGCAAATTCTTAGTCGAAACGCATCGTTTTTACTTTGATTAAGTTTCACCAAAAATAAAACGTAATATAATTTATTATAGTAACTAGCTTTTGTTGACGATCCGTGACCAAACCTACGGAAACGTGTTTTTTTAAAACGTTTTTTTTTAAACGGTTTGCCCTGTGTGTTGTTTGCTTGGGTCAAATTTAGTTTTATGAATTTTTACACTCTTTCTGTTGACAGATTGATCTGAAATTTAGTACACACCTTTAGTTCTGATGGCAACAAAATTAATATATTCTTTACCATTGTAAACTCAAGATGGCCGCCGCTACAAAATGGCGGATTACATATTTTTTCACAACTCCCTCAATATGGGTTTCAAATGAAAGGCTTGACTAGTAGAATTGACTACTAATCGTCAGAGAAGTAATCTTGTAATAATGTTGCACTAAAAAGAATGAGAAATATTAAGTAACGGAATAAAAACTAAAACCTTTAAAATTAAATAAGTAAATAAAGCATTTTAAATAAAACGGTTTTATTGATGCCCCACTATTTTATTTTTTTTGTCTGATCAATGTCCTTGATTTATGAGAAGAATGGTGCAATGACTGGTACCTAGAACCTACCGAATTATTTTTTAGCTTTTAGTGTATAAATAACATAATTATTATCTTTATTTTCAATAGACTTAAATAGTTATTTATACTTATTTTGTTTCATAGTAAGCATACATTTAGATAACACTCACAACATTATTTAATTCGGATAAATAAATTTGTTCGAAAGAATCACCGCGGCCCTGGAATGCAAAGGGCTTTTGAAGGAACACGGATGGGTTTTAGTCAGTAAGAGTCTGACCAGAGCGGAAGAAGTCATTTGATGATTTCCCATCCTTAAAAAAACTGGGATTTAATCGGTCCGACAAACGTTTTGGCGACATGGTAGGCACCCTTCGTGCACGAGTCCGACTCGCTCTTGGCCAATTTCATTAATGAAGTTTCGACAGTAAACAAGTCCTTGTTTCTATAATTATGTTGATCTCGATATCTGCGGCCGATTCGATAAGCAATAATTTTGGAAAATTATAAATTGAATACGATTTTTTTCAAATTTAGGTTTTAACTGTCAAACAGTAAATCCCAAAATTGCATGTTTTAGGATAGGATTTTGTTAATTATAACCTGATTTTTTTTATTTAATTAAATAAGTGCTGATAGTGGTGTAAACGTATACGAAAAGATATAGTTAATTGATTTATTCGTTTTGTAGTATTTTTATTGATTATAACTATTATTAGATCGACTGTTTCCGAAGCAACACGTACGCTATTCACATACATATTATGTTCTTTCTTAATATGAGATAAAAGTGAACTTAAAAAATCCGTGCAGTGTAATTCGCCATATATCTGTCAACGATACCAGCGATGACTTCGTTCAAAATGTTCTGGGATCATCATCTGCCTAGCTTTTTCCCTACTATATTGGGGTCGGCTTCCAGTCAAACCGGATTCAGCTGAATACCAGTATTTTACGTAGAGCGGCTGCCTACCAGACCTCCACAACCCATTAACTGGGTAACACGGTACTTCTTGGCAAGACTGGTGTCAGATTATCTGGCTTCTGACTATCCGTAACGACTGCCCAAGATCTACAAATGACAGCCGAGACCAACGGCTTAACGTGCTTTCCGAGGCACGGAGGAGTCTCGGTATGTTAAGATGGTCACCCATCCACAGACCAACTTCGGCAAGCGTTGCTTAACCTTGAAGATCGACCCGTGCGGCTGTTATTATTTAGCCAAAAGCTCCTCAAAATGTTCTGGGATGATGTATGGTATATTATGCCTTACATTATGTTCGCGTTGACACTAGCTACGTTGATCTACGGTTTGGCATCCTGGTGCATCTTAAAGAAATTTCGTAATTACCGAAATTATGCGGTTCTTAGCGCAATTTCAACGTATTTCTTACGCTGTTTAATATATTTAGGGTTTAATTACATGGTACACAAAGGTATAAGAGGAAATATATTAAAACTCCTACTTGGTTATTTCACAACAGCGAAGAACCACTGGTTATTAGTTATCAGTCATATGTTTTACGTAGACATTGTAAAAGTTTTTAACGTAAATATCCAAAGGAGATATTTAAAAACCATTTTGTTTGGTTGGGGTTTGCCTATAATAACAAAACTAATTAGCAAGTTTGTTCAGAGAACTTATATTGGTTTTTATTTTAGCGTTGCATCCGATTTCATGGATAAAATATTTGAAGTAACAATCAAATTAATCATGTATGCAGATCAAATTATACCTGTAATGATAAATTGTTTACTTTACATAGTAACTGTATTTTCACTTTGTCGTAGTTTGAACACGAGCGCACATACAGGCACTAACATTTGGCGTCGCTTCTATATAGCCACATTGATTTTTATATTGAGTGACGTCGTATTGTTGTGTAACTATTTCCAGCGTGTTTTCGATGTCGATTTCGGTAACTTAAATGATTTCCTTATTAGATATCTCAATCCACTGTTATTGATTGTGTTTTTGGTCGCTGTAAGGGGTAATCGCAATGCATGGTATGAGTTTTACGTAAATAGATTGAAGCAAAGCTCATCAGCAAGGCAGAGGGGTCAAGACATCATTATGCGTGAACGAGGTATTTGTGAACCATCTGCTTGCTACCGCCCGGTTCTGGAAGTGTGAATTGTACAACTAATATATCGTTATGTTATAAAAGCAAAGCAAACCTTTTACCGAATAACTGTTGATTCATTTAAAATTAAGATATTTGTTAGTTTTAATAATTTTATTTTCCGAATGTTTCGTAAAATTATTTTAGAAATAATATCATGTATTTTTTTTTGCTTATGTTATTTTACATTGGTAATATTATGTTATGTCATTTTTTTAACTGCAATTTTTTTGTATGTTTGTTAATTATGAAATGAGTAGTTTTGATAATATTAAGGTCATTGTAGGCACTGAATATGACAGTAAAATCTAATCAATATAAGCACAATAACATGGGTGACTCTTAAGCTGTAAATAAATACGTTAGTTAATGCTGGCGGGAACCTTATGCACCCAAAAATATTAATATATTCAGCGCTAAAGAAAACTTTGTTTTAATTAAATTTTCAGCATCCATACTAAGCTGATAAGTACTTCAAGAACAAGATTTTTTATTGTTTTATTGTAAACCAGGACCAAATCTAACACTTTTCCATGTTTCCCTGCGATGGCTGTGGGCGAGTTGGAGAGCGTTCTCAAGAGCTGAGATCCTGAGAGTCTTTATAAGTTGGTTAAAGTTGCAGGAATTGGCAGACAGGACAACTGCATACATTACTAAAAGTTGACTGTTATTTAATTAAATAAACAATTGTTTTTGCAATCCGACTTCTGATTTCTGGAAATAACGTGGACAAACACGTAATGTAACATGCATGTATAACTGTACTTACAGTCGCTCTTTGCATTCTCTCGTATTTCGATAAAAAAATATTTTAAAAATACATTAAGAAATATAAAAAATAGAAGCCTACCGGTATCGGGAACAGGGTCCAAGCTACCGGCGCCCGTGAAGCTCCTTGCTCTGCCATACCGCCCTGTGATCATTAGTATCTAATACTAGTTTGCGCCAGTTCTCGTTAACCAAGGAGAGCGCGGTAAGGCCTTTGTCTACTGCTACCACATCTCGACGTCGGCCTCTAGGAAACACTCCCTAAGGCTAATATCTCGCGGTTGTGCAGGGTCTTAGCATTTAAGAAGCCACGACCCCCGCACTTCCGCGGTATATACAGCCTCATAACCGATGACCGTGGGTGATGCATCCGATTTGCGGTAAGCAGTGAGCGTACCCTCCTATCCAGGGCGTCAAGTTCCGTCTAATTCTATTTGAGTATGCCGAAAGAGTGCAGTTAAAGGTGCTCACCTTGTTTCCGCCTGATAAAAGACTATTTAGTACTTTGTACAAGCGGCCAAATAAGCGCTCCTTCAACAATTGTTTCACGTCAGCAGCATTGATGCCCAACGCTTCCGATATACCCAAATACTTCTAAGGATCTAACAGTGTGCTGAGAGGGTTGAGGGCCAGACAAAACCACAGTGGACTCAGACTGTCGCCCTGAAATATGCCTAATATTCCTTATCGGTTTGCTGTTCGCCTGGATTTGTCGACATCCTGGATAGCGAAGGACCGTAATCAACTGCCCCATACACGACATCAGAAAGGTGCGTAGAACTGCATCAACTTTATACAGTTCCAGCACCCTCATGATCTATGTTTGTGGCACCGAGTCATAGGCCTTCTTGTAGTCTATCCAACATGTCAACAGATCCCTTCGGGAACGACGAACCTATTGGCTAATGGCAACATCGATGAGGAGTAGCTCACTAGTACCGCGGGACCCGTTCCTACATCCATTCTGAGAGACAGACATTATTGAATTAGTTTCAATATGATTGTTTATCTTTGCCCTCAAAATGGATAAAAGAACTTTATAGACCGTTGGTAAACACGTGATCGGTCTATAATTTTTAGGCTCCGCGGTACTACCTGATTTATGGAGCAGGTGGGTTATTCCTGTAGTTAGGAACTGGGGCAGCGACCCTGACTCTATGGCAGACTGGAATTCAGATGCCAAGCGAACGTGCCATCTTTTGAACCACTAGATCCAAAAATTGTGCAACCCGTTCGGCCCTGGAGATGTTCAGTTAGGCAACGGACGGATTGTACGAGCTACATCTTGGGGCTGATGGTAATTGCCCCCATTTCTGGTATCGGATCGCACGCGCGCTTGACCTCTCGAGTCCAATCACCCTCGGTGTGACTGACAGGCACCGACCAGATGTTGCGCCAGAATGAACACATGACGTCATCATCCGGTAGGCGCGTATCAGTCACACCTTGGTCCGGTCGCTCCCAAGCCCTATAAACCCACCTCTCATTGCTTTGGAATGTGCGATTCTGAGTGTATCGCTCCACTCGCCGCTTGTACCGACGTATACGGTTTGCCCATGCATAGATTTTCTGCTTCAGGAAGTCGGTACGCTCTGTAACGCGGGTCAGATAATCCTGAGGACTGATATCAGTCCATCACTCTAAGGCGGACCGCGTCTTCCTAGTTAGCGGAAACAATGACCCTTCCGTGTCGTTGATACGTTGGCACGTGATAAAACACGATGAAGCGTCTTACAGGGAAAGATGTTTGATCCGGAACGAATTAGAACAAACGATGTCTGTACCTGAAGAATTCCTCGAACGATGGTCGGATTATGTGCGTCTGACCGCTGCTATAGATTGGCACACTGTCCACACTCATTGGGTGTAACCAAAGCACGCACCAAGACGTCACGTCTGTCAGCGTCCCTCTTCAGGCTAGCTCTTTTAGCTCTCTCTCTCTGGCTATTTTAGCCAGCCGGTCGATTCTGTAAACATGTCGAAATGAAGGCTTGGATGAAGTGATCACGAGGTGAGCTGTCAATCCATATAATCAAGATGGAATGACAGCTCACTTCGTGATCACGTGACATCTTGATAATAATGTATCGACAGCTTTCTCGCAACAACAACACAACCACGCACACACAACACAATCACACAATCTAGAATCTGCGACCACAGACAACGTAAACCTTCTGACCATAGGCTCCAATAAGGACCATAGACAAACTAGTTCTAATTTTGTGGCTTATACAATATGGAAATATATGTATATCTTAAACCTAATGTTATGTTTAATTAGCCACAGTTTAAAAACTTAAATTGATAAGACTAATCATTTCTAATTTCTTGCGACTTAGGCACCATCTCTTAGCGTAGCGCTGCACTACGAGAGCTAATCAATAATGACACTCCGTAAAGAGTAGATGTCGCTGCCAGTCAGCACCGTGCCCCGGGATTAAATCGATCAGCCATACGTTGATGAAATCACTTCTGATTTCACCAACTATAAACCGACACTGCGGTTCTAAGACAGTGTCGAGCTTTTCGATTGTGATAGTTTAGGTAGCATGGTGGCACCCTTTGTGCACGAGTCCGACTCACTCTTGACCAGTTTTACTAATGAAGTTGCGACAGTTAATAAGTCCTTGTTTCTATAAATATGTTGATCCTGATATCTGCGGCCTATTCGATAAGCTATAATTTTGTTAAATTATAAAATGAATATATTTTTATCTTTAGGTTTTAACTGTAAAACAGTAAATTCCAAAATTGCATGTTTTGGGAAACGATTTTGTTAATTATAACCTGATTAGAGATTAGTCCTGATAGTGGTGAAAAGATATAGTTAATTGATTAACTCGTTTTGTAGTATTTTTATTTATTAAAACTTTTGTGGGATTGACTGTTTCAGAAGCATCACATATCAACACGCACATAGTAGTGCTTCCGTCAAGCTATTCACATATTATATTATTTCGTTACGTAAAATAAAAGTGCACAGTGAAATTTTGTAATGTCTATCAACGATACCGGCGCACAGGATGACCACGTGACAGACTTCTGGGATGTTGCTTGGTACATCATGCTCAATATTTTACTGGTGCTGACACTAGCTACGTTGATCTACGGACTGACATCCTGGTGCATCTTGAAGAAGTTTCGAAACTACAGAAACTATGTGTTTCTTAACGCAATTTTATCGTATTTCTTACACTATTTAATAGATTTAGGGCAGGTGTACATGGTATCCAAAGATAATTGGCTACTAGTGTTACAAAACTTTCTAGGTCATTATTTCACCACAGTGAAGAACCACTGGTTGATACTCATTACTCATATGTTTTACGTAGACATTGTGAAAGTTTATAATATGAATATTCAAAGAAGATATTTAAAAACCTTCCTCTTTGGTTGGTGTTTACCTATAATAATTGGCACTATAAATACGTTTATAACTAAATATTCTTTTATATTATTTAGTTTGGTAACATCTGAGTTTTCGTATAAATTAGTTGCTGTAATATACACGTCCATCTTGTATTCAAATCAAATTATACCTGTAATGATAAATTGTCTTATTTACATAATAACTGTATTTATACTTTGTCATAGTTTGAACACGAGCGCACATACAGGTACTAACAATTGGCGTCGCTTGTATATTACCACTTTGATATTTATATTGAGTGACGTCGCATTGTTATATGACTATTTCATGCCTGTATTTGACATCTTTTTTGGTGCCGTAGATTTTTTCCTATTAAAATATCTTTACCCACTATTAATGGTAGTGTTTTTGATCGCTTTTAGGGGTAATCGCAATGCATGGTATGAGTTTTACGTAAATAGATTAGAGCAAAGCTCATCAGGAAGGCAGAGGGGTCAAGACATCATCATCCATGAAAGAGTTATTAATGCTTAAGTGTTACTACACAATAATAGTTTTTTGTTTTGTGACAATACTTTTAGTTACAAATGATACTGTTAGTAAATTGAAATAATTAGTAATTAATTGTTTCCGAGTATTATGGTAATGGTGCTTGAATAGTATCATTTAATTTTTGAAAACTTTATTCTACATTGCATTATGTTTTGTGTATTTTTTTTGCTGAATATTGTTAACTGTGTATTTTTAATGCTAAGTTCATAATTATAATGATTATGCATAGTTGTTATAATATTAGTGTTTGAATAGTATCATTTAATTTTTGAAAACTTTATTCTACATTGCATTATGTTTTGTGTATTTTTTTTTGTTGAATATTGTTAACTGTGTATTTTTAATGCTAAGTTCTTAATTATAATGATTATGCAGAGTTGTTATAATATTAGAGCCCCTTTACATGATGCAAGTTACTTGCGTGTTGCATACAACAAAATTGAAGCAATAAATGACTTGCATGGTCATTGTTTGTGGTGGCATAAAGGAGTGTGCTATCTAATAAGTGTCAATCATTTCATTTAAAATTTGATTTACATATAAGACATATAATTTTTCTGTGTCATGTTTTGTTAACTTATTTTGTATAAATTCAAGTTTTTAAAACTTAACAGACAGATGTGTTGCAGGGGAGTTTGTTGCGCCACTTCTTCTTCCCAGCTAAAACATTAGGAAGTGGTGACGGGCGGGCGTTTTGGGGACTCTCTTTATGTAGAACTTTGACGGTTTAAAAAGTGCTAGCACTCAGCCTAATTTGAATAAATTACTATTTGTTTATTTTTTTTTGACTTTATAAGCAACATGTAACATTCTTGATCTGTTATACAAGTTTTGTATCAAAACGTTTCTTGTTGTTAATCGCACATACAACAATTTCTTAAGAAATTATTGAATTCAAATGGATTCTCTCTTCATGAGTGCCATGAGTGAGGGTGTGTTTAACATTCACGTTTATAATATTAGTAAAATAAAAGAGAACGGTTTAAACTGAATCTGCGCGCGTAAACCCGCAGGACATAGCTCTAATCATTTAAATGCACCTGACTGTACTTCAAAAAATTTACACAAATACATACTTACCATATTTGATGTTGTTTCTCTGAGTTCATAAGTTTTACTTAAAACAATATCCATTAAATTATATCAAGAAAGTCTGCCAAGAAGCCTTTTGAATCTTTTATCTTTTTCCTTTCCTCATGACATTGCGTCCTTATTTTTTTATTATTTTGTTTGTTATTTCTTTAGGTCCAAAACCGTCAACTCCAAATTCCTGTGAAAATGCTGCTAGTGCAGCATTCTGCTCGGGAGCTGCTCGTACGCTTCACGCGTGCAGTTACTGCAATTGTTTGGTGCGCCACTTGAGCGCAACTGACGCAAGGCTTGCACAAAAGGAGGGCGCGATGCGCGCCTCTTGGACGCTTGCAAATCTATAGTAATCGATCTTTTGGATCCCACAAAACTATATCTTTTATACGTTTCGATTAATCGCAAACAATGTTCATCTGTCCACCCCATGATAACACATATTCAGCTTCCGGTAATCAGAAACGGACTGAGCGAGATTGCGGGCGGGAGAAAGTACATGCAGAGCGTAGGGTGCAATGCACGCTCGCGGTTCTTAATCTGTTCGTGCACGGCAGGCGCTGTCCGAGAACGCGCGCGATCTTGAAATACACGCACGCGGCTCGCGAGCGGATTGCTAGCGGCACATTCGTGGCGCATTTGCCATATGTGGACACACCCTAACAGTGTCAGTCCGACGCAAGTTACAAACTGACAGCAATGTAATTTTCACCCTGCCAGGGTTGCGGAATTTGTTCGAAAGAGTCACCGCGGCCCTGGAACGCAAAGGGCTTTAGCAGGGACACGGATGGGTTTTAGTCAGTAAGAGTCTGACACGCCCTTCCGCTCCACCCAGAGCGGAAGTCATTTGATGTTTCACCCATCCTTAAAAAAAATAAAAAATGTGACTTTCACAAGTAAGTACGAGTAGAACCTTCTCAGAGCGCTCCGTTAGAATTTCAGATTTTTATTACAATCTCGAGTTTATAAGGATTATGAATATTTTATTGAAATAATCACATTACTGAGCGTGGCGAAGATACGCGTTTTTTAAAGTCAACGCTAGAATATGTGTAAGCTGGCGGTATTGTACGTCCAAGACTTTAAAATTGAATCAGTGTACTATACATGGGTGCCTCGTCAGCTGAAAATAAATAAGTTAGTAAATACCGGCTGCAAACTTATGTACACAAAAATATGAATGTATTCACCGCTGTAGAAAAAAAATAATATCTTAATTCAACGTTTGTCGGATCCAGAACTAAGACAGCTGAGCTTTTCGATTGTAAATTACTATAGTTTAGGTAACATGGTAGGCACCCTTAGCGCCTGCCAGGTTGTGGAATTTGATCGAAAGAGTCACCGCGGCCCTGGAACGTAAACGGTCTTATTACAAAAAGCTAAATAAACTTTGGTTTAAACCTGTACTATCAAGTCTAGTCTTATCTGCAAAAACAGGGTCTAAATTTGTCCGTATTACAAAACATAAATAAACCTTGATCTTCTTAGTACAGTCATTTGAACCAATGTCTGAATATGATCCACAGATAACTACAAATAAGTATCATTCGTTCACCATGATATCATTCTATTGCAACGTTCCGTATGCGCATAAAAGACAACGTTTTGATAATAAGCTAATGATTAAATTAAGTTTAGGAGTGTTAAAAACATTGCGAATTAGTTATTTTGCATGGACATACATATGTCGTCGATTGCAGTTTTTTTTCGTAACACTATAATGTCGTTTTAATAAAGAATAATACGCCAACGTAGGTACGTCTAACGAAACGTACCAGCCTCGCGCGTAATATGAATCCATTACAGCAATCACAAGATAATCAAAGTTCTTTAATTATTTAGCGAAGTCTTGAATAGCTTCTTGTTGTGTGTGAGTGTGTAATACTTACTTGTTTAAAATATTACCTATCTTCTTCCAAAATATTTATATTTTATGTGATGGACCAACCAAAGAAAAAACGGTCTGAGAATTGGAGTACCGAGGAAAACGTAAGTCGACTAAATTTACTTCAAAGTGAATATTACTTCAATGAAATTGATCCGCATAATTACGGGTATATTATCCGCATATTGGGTTGGTGTGGCGCTTCCAACAACTCAGCGGCTTCAAAATCCTCAATATCCATCAAATCGATCATGTTTAAATCCATTTTCGGGTAAAAACAACACAAAACAATACAAAAGATGCTATAACCTGAAAGACAAACTTTGACAGATACGACTTAGACCATAGTTAAACTAGGGGTCGGCGAGGTTTAACGTTAGACCATGATTTGGTGTATGGTTTATCGCAAAACTATGTTTTGTAATATCATTTTTATCTAAACCGTTGTTTATTTATTTATTTAAAAGTTTATGTACACACATTTAATAAAAAGATAAGAAGAAGGGAACAGAAAAATAGGTACAAAGGTGATGCTTATTTCTAAAGAAATCTCTTGGAAGTTTAAACCTGGGATTTTAGTTAAACCGCTTTTTGTAATAAGACTGCTTGGGTTTTAGAAAGAACACGGATGGGTTTTAGTCAGTAACAGTCTGACACGCCCTTCCGCTCCACCCAGAGCGGAAGAAGTCAGTCATTTGATGATTCCCATCCTTAAAAAAAAAGGGCACCCTTAGCGCACGAGTCTGACTCGCTCTTAGCCGGTTTTCACTAATGAAGTTGCGACACTTAAGTCTTTGTTTCTATAATTATGTTGATTTAGATAACTGCGCCCGATTTATTATTAATTTTGGTAAATAAATTGAATTTTATTTAATCAAATTTAGGTTCTAACTCTAAAATAGTTTATCGCAAAATTGCATGTTTTGGGTTTTTTTGTTGTTAATTATAACCTGAATTTTAAAAAGTTAATTAAATTCGTTCTGATTATGGGGAAAAGATAAAATAAAGTGATTAATTAGTTTTGCAGCGTTAGAATATTTACAATAACTATTGTTAGATCGACTGTTTCAGAAGCAACACATAGCAACTCGGAGATAGCAGTGCGTACGTCAAGCTATCCACGTACTATGCTCTTTATTTGCGTGAACTAAAAGTGAACTAATAATGAAATCTGTGTCGTGCAGTCAAAATTGCTATGTTTGTCAACGATACCAGCGCACAAGATGACTACGTGACAAAGTTCTGGGATATTGCACGGTACATCATGCACCGCAGTATGTTCGCGCTGACACTAGCCACGTGGATCTACGGACTGACATCCTGGTGCATCTTGAAGAAGTTTCGAAACTACAGAAACGATGTGTTTCTTAACGCAATTTTATCATATCTCTTACACCATTTTTTATATATAGTGTGGTATTACTTGGGAAATACAGGTATTTCCGGTAGTCTTCTAATAAAATATTTAAGAGTTGTGAATAACCACTGGTTACTAGTTACTAGTCATAATAATATGTTATATATGTATATATTTACATCATAACTGTATTTTCACTTTGTCGTATAATTTCATCTAATTTCGAGACGGCCTGTTATATTACATTTAATCATTTATTCATATAATCGGATTAAACGAAATATGATAAAATTGCGTTAAGAAACACATATATATTTCATTTTTCATATTTATTTATTGCATTCTACAGTATTACAGGTGTCGATATAGGCTTTAAGCTAAAGAACATTGTAGACCCTGTTAGGGCACAGCAATATAACTTATAAATTAAAACAAAATTTACAAAAATTTGAAACATAAAATTGGAACATTATAAACAAACACAAAAATACAAACATAGAAATTAAAAAATTCAATTAAAATAATTAACAAAATTTAACACAAAACAAAAATCAAAGATAAAATCAAAGCATAAGGTCAACAATAAAAGTAAAACATTAGACAATTCGAATATTAAATCAATTATATAATGTCATTTAGGTACTCATTTACAGTATAGTAACTTTTGTTCAAAAGAAATACCTTTAATCTATTTATGAAAATACTATATTTATTTATGTTACTAATTTCTTCCGGTAGTTTATTATATATTTTTATAGACATTACATAGGTACTTAAGGAGTGCATTTTCAGCCGAGATTTAGGTATGTTCAGTCTATTTTTATGTCTTAGTGTGAATCTAGTTTGTATGTCTTCTCTTTTATTATATAAATCAGGATATCTGCGTACAAATTTACATATCTCAAAAATATAGAGGCAGGGTAGGGTTAGAACTTTCAGTTCCTGGAAATGTGGTTTGCAGCTATCGGTTTGTTCGATATTTACCAAAATTCGAATTAATTTCTTTTGCAGAGTAAATAATGTGGGTGTGTCTGTACTATTACCCCACAAAATTACGCCGTATTTGAGCCATGCATAGGCGTACGCGTAATATGAAACTAGCGCAGTTTTGAGGTCTGTAGTTTTTTTGATCTCTCGGAGGGCGTATGAAAACTTTGCTAGTTTCGCTCTTACTTTTTGGACATGCAACTTCCAATTTATGTGTGTGTCAATGTCTAGGCCTAACAGATTGAATTTGTTTACTACTTCCAATTTTGAGTTATTAAAATTAAAGTTAATATTTAAGGGTATTTTTTGGCGTGGATAAAATGTCATAATTTTGGTCTTGGTGAAGTTGATTTCCAGGTTGTGTTGTATCATCCAATTAGTTGTAGCGTCAAGTATTGAGCTTAATTTATTGTTTATGTTAACGTTGGTCTCGCATGAGGTAAGTATTGAAATGTCATCCGCAAACAAAACACAAGGTTCACTGATGTGGTTAGGGAGGTCGTTAACGTATACTAGAAATAGAAAACAGCCCATCACGCTACCTTGTGGGATTGAAGCGTTTAATTGTATATTGTCGGATCGGAAAACTTCTATTTCATTTGTTTTTTCGTTAAAGAGTTCTAATTCCACTAATTGCTTTCTGTGTTCTAAATATGATTTAAACCAATCATGACATTTACCTCGTATCCCTATGCTATATAATTTATTTAACAAAATGTCGAATTGTACTTTATCATAAGCTTTTGACATGTCAAGCAGTAATGCTACGGCATATTTTTTCGAGTTGATAATATTAAGAGCCTCTTGTATGTATTTATAGACGGCCAGGGTTGTGGAACGGTCTTTTCGAAAACCATTTTGACAGTCGTTGAATATCTCTATAAATATCATAGTTTCTGTAGTTTAAAAACTTCTTCAAGATGCACCAGGATGTCAGTCCGTAGATCAACGTTGCTAGTGTCAGCGCGAACATAATGTAGTGCATGATGTACCGTGCAATATCCCAGAACTTTATCACGTAGTCATCTTGTGCGCTGGTATCGTTGACAAACATAGCAATTTTGACTACAAGACACAGATTTCATTAGTTCACTTTTAGTTCACGCAAAGAAAGAGCATAGTACGTGTATAGCTTGACGTACGCACTGCTATCTCCGAGTTGCTATGTGTTGCTTCTGAAATAGTCGATCTAACAATAGTTACTGTAAATATTCTAAATGTAAACCTAATTAATCACTTTTTAATATCTTTTCACCATAATCAGCCCTAATTGAATTAACCTTTTTAAATATAGATTATAATGACCAAAAAAAAACCCAAAACATGCAATTTTGCGATTAACTATTTTACAGTTAAAACCTAAATTTGATAAATAATATTTACCACAATTAATAATATTGGCCGCTGTTATCGAGATCAACAAAATTATAGAAACAAGGACTTAATTAACTTTCGCAACTTCGTTAGTGAAAACCGGCCAAGAGCGAGTCGGACTCGTGCACGAAGGGTACCTACCATGTTACCTAAGCTATACTAGTTCACAATCGAAAAGCTCAGCTGTCTTAGTTCTGATTTCAGCATCGTATGTCAGATCGATTTAATCCGGTGGCCATGATAGCTGGTGTGTATTCTTAATGTGCGCCTATTATGAAAAAATGCGTGGTTTTGTTCCGTTAGTCCAAGGGAGCGAAGCCGTGAGGAAATGCTAGTTACCATATGAAAATTGGGTTTTTTGGTGGAACGAAACGCATAGTCGAAACGCATCGTCAAAGGCAGTTCCGATATTTTATTATAAGTGCTACCACATCATTTAAGATGTTTTTAATGACAATACTTTTAGTAAAAATTATACTCCTTGAAAATATTTGTAATTCCGATTTTTTCCGAGTATCATTCTAATGAAACTTGAATAATATGATTAAATTTTTGATAACTTAATTCTACATTATAAAATGCTGTTTTATATTTTTTTGCTGAAAATTGATTGACTGTGTATTACTTAATGCTTATTTTATAATTATACTAGTGCCGCCCCGGCTTCGCTCGGAGATATGTTTAAAAAAAATATATTTTATAAGAACCTGAAAAACAAACACATCAAAAAATTTATTTAGCGACATCAGTTCAGCCGTTCACGCGTGATGCCGTGACCAAGGGAAATAGGAATTCATTTTTATAAATACCTATATGTATAGTTGTAATAATTTTAAACTATGTAGCTATTTTTCAACACTGTTGTCGCAGTGGTTAAATGATTGGTTGCAACGCTGCGTGTCGCGGGTTCGATTTCTGCACAGAACATATAGTTGTTCCGGATGACTCGTGTTTGGAGTTGGTGCAAGTTGCAGAAAATGGCGGGAGAGAGGAGAAGGAGAGAGACCTTCAATCAGATCTAAGTCAAACACTCTTGTGAATGAAATAAAATTACATATTATGTGTGCATTTTTAAGCTGAAATGGTGATAACTGTATTAACAATAACACAGAGTTAGATTTCGAGCAGTTTCACAATAACAGATGATTTCAAATTCAAATTCAAATTCAAAAGTCATTATTCAAATTAGGCTGAGTGCCAGCACTTTTTGAACGTCAAAGTTCTACATAAAGACAGTCCCCCAAAACGCCCGCCCGTCACCACTTCCTAGTGTTTTAGCTGGGAAGAAGAAGTTGCGCAACAAACTCCCCAGCAACACATCTGTCTGTTGAGTTATAAGAACTATCACTTATACAAAGGTATGTAAGTAGTCAGTATTCTTACAAAGAAAACAATACAACAAAGGTAACACGTTAAAACATAAAACTTAATATATCGCTACTTGTAAGCTAGCACACTCCATTATGCCAGCATAAACAGACAAACTCAAGCATAAAAACAATATCAAATCAAACTAAATAAGCCTCCAGACATGAAGGGTGTGCCCGCTTACACGTGCAGAGGGTAGAATTTAATAAAAAGATCTGTGACTCGACGCCACAAGTGATAAACCAGGGCCATCAAAATTAAACATTAAGCATATAATCGTTATAACAATAGTAAAATCCATGGCTAACAAGACGACCTTTCACCACAAGCAGCACCCGTTCACGAGCATAACGCAAAGATCAGCCATTACCCCCCTCGCCATATTTGAGGGAAAGAGGTAACCCGACCCCCGACGCTACCGCAAGCAGTAAAATCTAAGGGAGCATGACGAACTTGCTGCCGGTTGCTCAGGATAGAATAAAATCATACAACTGTCGAAGTCACTAGTTAATCACATGTTGCAATACACTCATTATAAAACATTGTTATGAGAGTATCAAGTCAATACAAAAAAAAAAAAAAAAAAAAGTAATTGACCTCTACGGACATATAAATTAACAAATATATGAACTCATATGTCATAAGCTAACTATGAAAGAACATTAAAAACGAAGTATGTCTTGCGTTCAACACTGCGACCAACTATTATCATCGTCTAAATAATCATTGATTGAATAGTATGCCTTCGAACAAAGGTTAGATTTAACTTTAGCTTTAAACGAGTTAAAAGGCAGCTCAAGATAAGAAAGAGGTAGCTTATTGTAAAAACGGATACCGAGCCCCACAAATGAGCCTTGGACCCTTCGAAGACGATGGGATGGTGCATGTAATTTGTGCTTGTTTCTAGTGTTAAAGTTATGTATATCACTGGTTTTAGTGTATAAATGTATATTTTGCCTAATATATAATATGTTTGCAAAAATAAATTGAGATGCTACCGTGAGAATTCCAATATCTTTGAAAAGTTCTCTTAAGGAAACTCTTGACCCCAGCTGATATATTGCTCGAACAGCCCGTTTTTGTAACACAAATATATTTTGTATGTCTGCAGCTCTTCCCCATAATAGGATACCGTAAGACATAACGCTATGGAAATAACTAAAATAGACTAACCGAGCTGTGTAAACGTCAGTGTATTGTCTTACTTTCCTGACGGCGTAGGCAGCCGAGCTGAGCCTTCCTGACAGGCTTGATATATGCGGGCCCCATTGTAGTTTGGAATCAACAGTTATTCCCAAGAATACTGCTGAGTCCACAGTTTCAAGCATCTCTTTGTTTAAGATGATATTCGGTCCTAGATTATTAACATTAGGTAAGGCAAACTTGATACATTTTGTTTTCTTAGCATTAAGAACTAGGTTATTTGTCGTAAACCAATCCGTAACCATGGAGAGAGCACTGTTTACGTCATCAAAATCTTGTCTATTTCTATCTACTTTAAAGACAAGAGAGGTATCATCTGCAAAGAGAACTACATCACAGATACCCTTTAAGAAAAATGGTAAATCATTTATATACACCAGAAACAAGAATGGACCCAGTATAGAACCTTGAGGCACACCTAAATGAACTGGTAGCCCGGAGGACTTCACACCATTGATATCTACACATTGAAACCTATTATGCAAATATGAATCAACTACGTTAAGAGCTTCCTTTTGGAGACCATAATGACGCAGTTTACGCAAAAGCGTATCATGGTGTACGCAATCAAAGGCCTTGGAGAGATCACAGAAAACTCCAATTGCATTTTGCGAGTTCTCCCATGCGTTAAATAGGTGTTTCAGGAGAGCAACACCTGCATCTGTGGTTGAACGACCTTTTGTGAATCCATACTGTTCATTTACACATGTTAGTTTGCGTTAATGTGACAATGTCGAATTTGTACAATGTCAATGTTGGTAACATTGTCAATGTGCAAATTCACATCCGAAACGCATCGTCGGCGTCGTTTCAACTTGGAATTTGGTGTAACGCTCTTGGCCGGTTTTTTCCTAATGAAGTTGCGGAAATTAACAATATTAAGTCTCTGCTACTAAATGCTGATGTCTCGGGCCGATTTGATTTTGAGAAATTAGTGCTGATTGTGGTGGAAATATATAATTAATTGATTAATTAGTTTCGCAGGCTTCTGATAAATTATAACTATTGTTAGATTGACTGCTTCAGAAGCAACACATAGCAGTGCGTACGTTAAGCTACACGCATATATTCTTTCTTTATGTCAAATAAAAGTGATCTAATTCAATTGGTGTAGTGAAATTCGCCATGTCTCACAACGATACCAGTTCAGAGGATATCTATGTGACAAACTTCTGGGATGTTGTGTGGTCTATCATGCCCTTCATTATTTTAGTGCTGACACTAGCCACGTTGATCTACGGACTGACATCCTGGTGCATCTTGAAGAAGTTTCGAAACTACAGAAACTATGTGTTTCTTAACGCAATTTTATCATATTTCTTACGCAATTTAGGATGGAGGAGCCACATTGAAATCAAAAGTTTTTGGAATATATATTTACTATTTCATCTAGCAGGCTATTTCACAACAGCGAAGAACCACTGGCCATTAGTTAATAGTCATATGTTTTACGTAGACATTGTAAAAGTTTTTAATGTGAATATCCAAAGGAGATATTTGAAAAGCTTTATCTTTAGTTGGGGTTTGCCTATAATAACAACCACCATTAGCAGTTTTATAAAGCAATATTATCTTTATTCAACTGCTGAATTGAGTTTAGTAACATACGTGGCCATCTTGTATTCAAATCAAGTTATACCTGTAATGATAAACTGTTTTATTTACATAGTAACTGTATTTTCACTTTGTCGTAGTTTGAACACGAGCGCACATACAGGCACTAACATTTGGCGTCGCTTGTATATTGCCACTTTGATATTTATATTAAGTGACGTCGTATTGTTGTATGACTATTTCATGCGTGTTTTTGACATTTATTTGGGTGACGAATTATTTTTACTACTGAAATATCTTAATCCACTATTAATGGTCGTGTTTTTGGTTGCTGTAAGGGGTAATCGCAATGCATGGTATGAGTTTTACGTATATAGATTCAGGCAAAGCTCATCAGGAAGGCAGAGGGGTCAAGACATCATCATGCATGAACGAGTTATTCGTGAACCTGTTGCTTGCTACCGCCCGGTTATGGAAGTGTGAATTACAGAACTTTTCATCGAAAAGTTTTAAAAGCAGTTTATTAATCTGTCACTGGAAAAGTGTGACAACACAATCTAAGATTGTTTATTAGTTAAAATGATACTGCTTGAAAATATTTGTGATTCCGAACGTTTCCGATAATTACAGTTTAAATAAAATCATTTTATGTTTGAATAATATCATTTAATTGTTGATAACTTCATTCGAAATTGTATTATGTTGTGTGTAATTTTTTTACTGAAATGTGTTGGACTGTGTATTACTAAGTTACTCTATACTGTATAATATATTTAATATAATAGTTATTAATTATCAGCATCTTTGTAAAAATATTTATAATATTTGTTCCTTGAGCGACTATGAAGTGTTTTCTCGTTATCGAGCTCGAGTCAAAATTCAAGAACACAAAACAGACTCCAGAAAAACCTTCAAGCTGACCCGAAGTCGTTCTGGAGCATGGTTAGGAGTAAACAAGCTATACGCAATAAACCGAAGGTCACGAAGGACGGCTTGTTGCTGAAGGATGAGGAGTGTGCGGAATGTTTCGCCTCGTATTTTCACTCGGTGTACAGCCCGCAGCGGCCGGCGCTGGACCCACAGGCTGCCGAGTGCGCGGGCGGTGGGGCGGAGGGTGCGACGCGCGTGCATGTCAACCGCGTTAGCGCACAAGACCTGCGCGCCGCGCTCCTTCGCCTCAAGCCCAAGCGCTCGGTAGGCCCGGACGGCATACCACCTTACATTGTCAAGGATTGTCGTATGGTTTTTGAGGAGCCCTTGTTGCACATCTTCAACTTGTGTTTGCAGGAGGGTCAATACCCGGACGTGTGGAAGATGACGCGAGTTATCCCGGTTCCTAAAGGGAGTGCAGGCTCTGAAGTGAGTGGATACCGACCGGTGGCGGTGCTGTCTGCGTTCGCCAAGGTATTTGAATCAGTATTGCATAAAAGTATTTATACACAAGTCAGCTCCCGGTTAACGGACGCGCAACACGGTTTTCGGCCGGGTCGCAGTACGGCGGGCAACTTGCTGTCTTTTGGTAACTACTTGTCGCCCGTCATTGACGCTGGGGGGCAGGTGGATGTGGCTTATTTTGACTTCCGGAAAGCTTTTGATACTGTGGATAATGATGTACTTTTATGCAAGCTTGCTGCTGTGGGATTCACGCCGCACTTGCTTAAGTTTTTTGCGAGTTATCTTGGCGAGCGCCGACAGTACGTCGAGTATGCGGGACATGACTCCAGACCCTACTACACGTTCTCAGGGGTGAGTCAAGGGAGTAATATCGGGCCATTAGAATTCATTTTAGTGGTGAACGATCTGCCAACAGTTGTCAAAGAGTCGAAGTGTCTCCTGTTTGCGGATGACTTAAAGCTATTTTTAGCGGTTAAGGAAGAGGCAGATTGTATTCGGCTCCAGTCAGACATAAATAATGTAGTCCAATGGAGCAAGTCTAATAAACTTAATTTTAACGTTGACAAGTGCTGTGTGATGAGTTACAGCCGTGCGCGTGTTCCACTGCATCATCTGTATGAGATGGACGCGGCAGTAATGCCGCGCGTCACTCAGGTGCGGGACCTGGGCGTGCAGATGGTGCCGGAGTTAACATTTCGCAAACACATAGTTGAGGTGTGTGGCAGGGCCTTCAGAAATCTCGGTTTCATCTTGAGACAATGTAAGGACTTTAGCGATACGGCTGCAGTGAAAGTCTTATATAATGCACTGGTACGAAGTCACCTGGAGACCAGTGCAATTATTTGGAATCCTCATGAGGGAAAGTACACCCTCATGTTGGAGAAAATACAAAACAAGTTTGCGAGGTTTCTGTATTTAAAAGAATATGGTGTTTACCCTTTTTATCCCCTCATGTACCCGAGTTTGTTCGTCCTGGGAATGGTCGGGTACACCAGGCTGGCTGTAAGAAGAGACGTCGCGCTGGTCAAATATGTGGCTAGCGTATTGTTGGGTTTGCTGCACCACCCGGAGGTGCTAGAAGCGCTGCGGCTGCGCGCGCCGGATGGGTGCGTGGGCGCGCGCCGCCGCCCCGCTCTGTTAGACGTACCATTGGCTAGGACAAATCTACTCAAGTTTACCCCTATGTCGCGAGCCATACGTTTGATTAATGTCATAGTGTTGTCCGAAGATATATTTTGCCAGAACTTGCCGAGATTTGTAAGAGTAGCGCAAAATCTAATTGAAAACGGTCTAGCAATATAAATAATGATTAAGGTATCTGATGTATTGTATTATATATTATGTTTAATATGTACCTAAGTTATAACATCGCCTTGGATGTATCTGTAAAGATGTTATAATAATGAATGAATAAATAAATAATAATAAATAATAATAATGTAGCTGCTATTGTGACCTTATTTCAACACCTAATAATATAATGATATATTTTAGTAACATAAAATTAGTCAAAAACATACATAAGTAGGTAACCATATTTTTATAACAACCCAAGTTTGAAGCTTGAAGTCAATGGAACAGGTTTTTAATATATTTTAAATTTTTCTAAGAAAGCTGGCTTTGTCTTTTTGATTTGTATATGTTACGGCTAATACCCGAAGTGCGGCTACACCTAGTATTAGCCGGCTAAAATAAGGTGCAGCCGGCAAGATGCGGTTAAACTTAGATCCTACTGTTACCTCCGGAGATATTGGTCGAGGCTCGTGACTATTAAGCCAGTGGCTGACACGACTATCGACTTTTTTTTATTTGAGATGGGTTTGCTCTTGACTCTAGTCTTGGTCAAAGGTAACAGAGACAAAGTCAACGATAGAGTGAGCTTACCCAGAAGAAGCCTGTTCACTCTAACTTTGAAGAGATCAGGGTTGAATTGTTGCAAAGTTAGCCTAATTTTCGGCGTAATTTGCTTCGATTAAAGTAGACCTTCCGCAGAGCGCTTCGATAGGATTTTAACTCTTCATTACTTACTATCTCGAGATTGTAAGGATTACAAATATTTTATTGAAATAAAGCGTGGTGTAGATACGCGCTATTTCGAGGATCAATACGAGAATGTGTGTAGGCTGACAGTGTTGTACGTGGATGTCATTATTTACTGTAACTATGGGTATTGTATATGACTGTAAATCTAATCAGTTGAAGATATGGGTGACTCTTAAGCTGAACATAAATAAGTTAGTGAATACTGGCTGCAAGCTAATGCACACAAAAATATGGAGATGATCAGCACTGCTACTGACTAAATCGGTACTAACTGAGAAGATAACTTTATCAGATGTATCAAAATCCCTCTCGTTTTGACATTATTACCATCATTACAAGTTGGTATTTTGTATTCTTAGCTGTTTCATGTACCTACGGAAAGTTTAACAATTGAGAACTGTGATTTTTAGGATTCCGTAGTCAATAAGGAACCCTTATAGTTTCGCCATGTCCCACGGTCTGTGTGTCTGTCTGTCCGTCTGCGGTTTAGCTCAGAGACGCTTAGCGTTACAAAGTTGAAATTTGATATAGGTAAGTATACATAGTAATCACGCCGAATAAGTGGTAAAATCAAATTTGAAATAAATTTTTTTTAGGGTGGCTTCACTACATATAAAGTGGTGATGAATTTGTTTTTTTATCGTCTACCCTATGATGTGGAGTGTCGTTAGATAGATCGTTAAAAATACTGAGGGTTTGCTCAAACAATTTTTCCATTCAAGGATCCGTTTGCGCAATATTTAGCTATAAAGTGCAAAATGTTGGAGTCAAGTGTATTGTCCCTCTGCCAGCTAAACGGTTGTTTTTGGAGACGTGAACGAATTTCAAACGAAAACTCACCGCTACCTGGGCTTAACGAGTTTATGAGTAATAGTCGACCAACTTATAAAACAAGTGGGAAAGGAAAAAAAAACCTTAAATCCATCGATAATTACTTAAAACCAAGCGCATTTGTAACTTTATAATGAAATAATAGTGAAGCACTTTTACTATTTTTCTGGCATGGTTTAGGAGACGGATAACTACGGAACTCTGCACTGTGCGTGAACCGACACGCACTTGGCCGATTTTTGTTAAAGTTAATGATGAACAAAATGTGTTTTTTAACCTTAAACGGGGCTGAAAACAAACGATAATCCTAATTTTAACAATATCGGGTTGCGGAATTTGTTCGAAGGAGTCACCGCGGCCCTGGAACGCAAAGAGCTTTAGAAGGAACACGGATGGGTTTTAGTCAGTAAGAGTCCGACACGCCCTTTCGCTCCACCCAGAGCGCAAAAGTCATTTGATGATAACCCATCCTTAAAAAAAAACCCACTTTGTAACACCTCTGCCTACCATGGCATACCAAATAACTGCAGCGTATGGACACTGCAGTTATTTCCTCTACGGTGGCTGCGGGTGAAGTGACAACATGGTTAAAGTGCGTGCGCCTTAAGTTGGAGTGCGCTCTCAAATCCTGAGAAATCACTGCGGCTGCCGCCGACTCTCGACACGTCTTCGAAGTTGGTGCAAGTTGCAAGAAATGGCGGGAGGATTAGATTCTGGTGGTTGGAATAAGTCATGTTAGCAGTCACTCGTCTTACACCTGCATACCTATGACCAGAACCCATTGCATGCGTCTCTTGTGTATGAAATGTTTTTTTTTTGTGTGATTTACAACAACAACAACAACAACATGTTCGCTTTGTCGTAGTTTGAACACGAGCGCACATACAGGCACTAACAACTGGCGTCGCTTGTATATTGCCACTTTGATATTTGGACTTTACTGTATTGTTCGTCAAATCGTTGAGCTCCTTAAAATTCTAAGTTTGAGCTACACGATAACTGACAGACAGACTGGCTTGCGCTGTCTGGACAGGTCCATTCAAATCTGTGTGGTGCTTTCCTCAAAATACCACTTCAGACATTAACCTACCTACATGGTTCTCATATAATTTGAGCAGTACGATTGGATGGACTTTAAAAGAGACTTTGACCTCTGAGTTTGTTTCGGTGTTTCTTCTCAGGGTAGTCAGCTAGGAAAAACCGGCCTCATCTAGTTTAAAGATGACCAAAAAAGATTGACGGGTAAAAGTGTTATGTTTAACATACTTACAAAATAAATATCATTTATATTGAGTGATCTCGTATTATTGTATGACTATTTCATGCGTATTTTATACGTCAATTTCGGTAACGTATTATTTTTCCTACTTAGAAATCTTAATCCACTATTATTGGTAGTGTAAGGGGTAATCGCAATGCACGGTATGAGTTTTACGTAAATATATTAAAGCAAAGCTCACCAGCAAGGCAGAGGGGTCAAGACATCATCATGTATGAGCGAGTTATCCGTGACTGCTACTGCCCGGTTCTGGAAGTGTAAATTGTACATAATTTAAACCTATCGATTACTGATCTGTTACTAGTTACTACATTTTTTAAGATTTTCTAAATAAATTCAATTAAAATGTCGCTGCTTTTTTATTGTTTTTTATTTCGAGGTGTTGTATTGTAATGATGATTTACTAGTTATATTTTATTTAGTCTGTAAATATCATCTGTATCTAATCTATTTGTTAACCTAGAGATGTAATAGTATAGTGTATGTTTAGGTGCGTTACTCAATGCTGACAATTTTACATAATTAAATTAATTAATTGTTAAAGATTAATTGCTAATATCTAGTCAGTATTATAAACTATGTAGTTGTTATTGCCCTATTATATATGTATAAATATGTTAATATATGATTGATTCAAATGTACCGTCACTCGTTCATTGAAGGGTTCATTAGAAAACCAGCGTCAGACAGCATCAGTCTGTGTGACATATCGCTGAAATGGACCTTTTTATTGCAGCCGTGAGTACTAAATAAAAATTAGTCTTTCTTTCTATTATTTCAACACCCTATTAAACTTTTACACCTCTTAAGGAACGAAAAGAAAAGAAAGAATTATATTTATTTAGCACTTACATGAAACACGCACGGTACATAGAAATAAAAAATAAAAAAATAAAAAATTAAGGGGAGTTAAACATGAATTTCATTATTTTTACGACAAGTCAAATTCATTTTTTTCATTTTCATTTGTTAAAAAAGTTTGAAGCTGGTTAATCAAACCAATAGATGTTTTTTATCCACATTACTCACTTTCTTGGTCTTTCTTAAAAAATATAAATAAATAAATAGTTACATTACCTCTCCGCTTAATCTTATATTTTGCAGCGGAATGTCAGAGGGATAATGCAGATTGATTCCGCTCAACACGGAGGAGACAAATTCGATTTGCGACAGTGCGGTGTAACGCACAGATTTGACGCCTTGAAAAATATACCGGATTCACGTTGAGATTGCAGTTGCCGAGGTCGACGATATTTTTCAACTCTATTGGGATCTTATTGGCAGCTTCGAGCAGATCGCTAGATACTTTGTACTCTGGAAGGATCTGTTCGTCGATTGTACCTACTGAAAAAAAAAAAACTTTCATTTACTGGTATGTTGACTTTTGGATATAATGTTAGAGGATTTAAGGTGGTAAAAACATTCTATATCTAATCTAATTTGGTGAATAACTTCTTATTTTGTTTTTTTATTTCGAGTTTGTGCGTTTAATTTCCGCCTCTATTTTACAACTATGATTAATATATACTACTAGATAAATAATAATAAAAATAGTAGGTTTTTATTATTATTTATCTTATATTACACTAGTCAACAAGATTTTGTCACAAGGAATTTGCTTACTAATTGCGAATTACCTACCTACCCTTTTTCCAAAATCATATTTATTTTGTTTTGATCAGTTCTAGTTTTTGTGTTACAGCTACTACCAGTAACATAATTTTCCCTTAAGCTTGTAAATTACGATTTTTTTTATTTTTCAATAAAGTAGCTGTTATTTCAGTTTACTGAGTTATTTTAAGCTTATATAATGTAGAAAAAGTGTTCAAATGATTCTGTCAAGTTTCTTTACATTTATGGTGAAATTATTTTTAAAACTCAAAAAAGAAATTCTGCGCCATCACATTAAAAAAATGTGAGCTTTATTTTGGCATTTTTTAATATAAAAGGATGGTTGAGTATACTGACGTGCCATCTGCTAAACAACTAATCCTTTAATATGATAACGTGCCTGTATTAGAATCACCTGAAAACTTCAGTTTTCGTCTCAAAGCACCACTTCAAAATCATATGACAAGAAAACTGTTCGTGTCTCGATAATTCTAATTTCAGTTCTATGATACTTAAGCATGTTCTTAACATAATTAGTTAAAAAAATCTTGTGACACACAAAAAGTGTTTTTTTGTTGACCAGTGTTATTATTTAAGTAAGTATATGTATTAGAATGATATTAATTTTAGTCATATTTATGTATAGTTATTTAAAGTTTTTTTGTCTTTTATTTATGTCTGCATAACTTTTACACACGATGTCATCTACATCTCTTTTATTCGACTCTCCTTTCGCAGGTATGCTGGAAGAGATTTCTTCAGAAATAAGCATCACCTTTGTACCTATTTCTCTTTTCCCTTCTTCTTATCTATTTTTGAATGTGTGTAGGTACATAAACTGTAAAATAAATAAAACTATCACTGAATAAGTTATTAAGTAGATACACGTTACCGCGTGAATGTGAAAAACTTGAATAGGGATCACTGAATTCATCTTGTCAAATTAGTATTCAGACCTATGAACCAATATAACTTTATGTTTAATAAACCCTTTTGGCAGTGCCGCAAGAAACGTACCATGCTCTCCTCACACGATCGTACTTTACAGACTCTAGTCCCGAAAACGTTCCCTTAGATAATTCTTTCAAGACCTAAGCTCTAAATTATGGAAGATAAACAAAGAATATCTATTCAAAGGGCCGCGCAGAATTTATACTAGCCTCGCGAAAAGCGTACTGTGTGTTGTTCGGTAAACTGGGGGCTTCGCATTCCGGACACGTATGTCGTCACCGAAATGTTCCCCGGATGGGCTTTTCCGAAGAAACAAAACTCACCGTACAATACAATACAATACAATACAACTGGTCCCGCATTGTGACTTGTCCCCCATTCCAACACAGTTGGTCAAATACCCATTTACATTCGACAAAGTTGGTTTTTTTTTGTTCGTCATCAATGGAAAAGTCAAGTGAATTTTGTTTAGAATTCAATTTAGTTTTGTATTGAATGTTTAATCCGTGTGATATCTGATTTTTACCCTTTGCTTTTGAACAAAGAAAATATTTCTAAAGTCTTCTTGCGCGCTGGCCAGGGGCAACTTTTACGCGATTATACCTATTAAGTAATTCCGATATAGGACGGGTTAGGATTTTGGAAAAGAGAATTTGAATATACACAAACTGTATGCGCATCTAATGGCCAGATGCTGCATAAAATCTGTCTTTCTCCATGAATACGCATTCAGGTTGTTTGAAAATTGTTTATTGAAATAAACAATTTATGTAATGGTTTTTCTTAGTCACGTTTTCAAACCTGTTTCAAATTTTTTTCATTAGTTTTTGTAATTTTCAAGCAAATTTTTTGCTTTTGCAGTACTTGGACTAAGGTAGAGTCATAACTACTTGCTATTTTTTTAATTTTTTTGTCTCTTTATTTTTAATTAGGGACTTTTACACCACTGTGTATGCCAGTCCCATCGTACCTTATAAAATAACTTACTTAACTAAATCGTAATTTAGCGAACATAAAACTTTGAAGGCTGCCTCCGAACTAGGTGTAGACAATATCTGGTGGAATATACCCATATCATACCGTTTTTTAACTCTAAATGGTTGATTGAGTCCGCTTCCCTTTCAGACTGAAATCTGACATATTCCGTCAGTAAATGCAAGACATCCTCCGGCGTTGCACACACTTCACAAATTGGTGAATTCGTCTTTTTCATCAAAAATCCAAATTATTACTACTTGCTATGCTGGACACAAGTCCGTATAGGAACAACAGACGTTCCATGACAAATGTGATACCTTCGGTGTTTCCTCCTGTGAGTCAGGATTGATACACCATTATACCTACCCCTGATACCTATCCGTTTTGTTATTATTTCAGTATGTATCACGTTCCAATGTTTCAGAGGCCATATACGAAATATTCTCACAGAACAATAGGCTCTATTTCGCCCTGTGTTGTGTTTATAATTGTGTGAAAGAACGTGGGTGTGTTTGCGCAATTCGTGTTCTTGTCACGTGCGATTCGACTCGCCGGTCGACGCGTGTGCCTTCTTCGGTCGGAGCTATTATTTTTATCCGCATTTTGTACTTATTGGAGCCGTATTATGTGACAGCGTGCACGTTATTAAATAATCGGCTGTTCGTTTAGTTAAGGATGTTGGCGGGGAAAGAAGGGTAGGCTAGGGTACTAAACCAGAGCCTGCCAGGGTTGCGGAATTTGTTCGAAAGAGTCACCGCGGCCCTGGAACGCAAAGGGCTTTAGAAGGAACACGGATGGGTTTTAGTCAGTAAGAGTCTGACACGCCCTTCCGCTCCACCCAGAGCGGAAGAAGTCATTTGATGATTTCCCATCCTAAAAAAAAAAGGCCATATGACCCATACACCCATATGTATCAGTCTATTTAAAGATTACTTTCAGAAAAAGCTTGCCAAATATCGAGACAAGTGCCAGAAGGTCTTAAGACACATTGGTGCTTAAGTTAAGAGCTCTAGAATAATAGAGCAGTAAAAGTCTGAATCAGATCGAGGATATCACATCTGTCTCTGAGTTCAGCTGTAGAGCTACCAAACGACTGCGCCTGGTATATTGGCGTGAATTGCTGTTCTACCAAAATATTAAGAAAAATCTCTTTAGATTTGGCTATCTTAGACTTTCAGGCCAAAACAGAGTGAAGATTGATCCACATATAGAAAGGCCGTGACCGGGACGTGTCCGGGCCGCTGTCTGACACATCCGGGCACGTCCCGGCCACGGCTTGTATATGTAAGAATCAATCTTAACCATATTGTTTTACCTTAAAGAACCACGCCCATATTTAAATTCAAAATTCAAGACAAGACAATTTTAATCAACTAATTCACTATAAATAAAAATACAAACTCCTAACTAAATAAATCCTAAAATATGGCGTCAAAACAACTAATTCAATGTCCACGTAAAATTTCGAATTCCGTTGCAACCCATACTTTTAGGACCTTTAAACACAAATGTGCAATACGCACTATAATAAGGTCATTTAAAAATCAATTTAAAATATAAGCTGGTAAAGTCGAATAAATTATAAATCCAAATATAGCCTGCACTATGGGCAGCAATCGGGTCCGCTTTAGTTACCACGCGTTCACTCTGGTTGAGCTCTCAAATATCAGTAGATAGCATTATTTAAATATGGTCAGGAGGGCATATCCTGACCATTTTTACCATTGAATATGGGGTTTCTGAAAATTATCTGAACGATTTCGGTGAAATATTAGAATGAACACTAGAAAGAGATTTCTCCTCCAGAATGCCCATTCTACTAATGTTTAAACAACGATAGTATTCGCATGTCAGTCGCAATCTGCCAAAACTGTTGGAAAATTGGCCCTCAGTACCTATGCCAATATAACGGATTTTCCCAGATTACACTGTGAACAAAATGCAATTTACTTGAGAGTGGTTGTCGCCCTCTTTGTTCGCTTCCAACTCAATAGTTCATCTTCCCCAATTGCAGTCGATCACACTTCCTGGCATTAAAAAGTATGGCTACCAGTCCTGGCAATTTCGAATGGATCCCCAGTCACGAAATGTACGATAAAAATGTAGAATTTATTGCCTTTACCGATGAAAATATAACTTTCCCCTTCCAATGTAAAAACGCTAAAATCTTTTTAGAACCCGATAAGCGTTATAGGCTAACCAGCTGCCACTTTAACAAATTATTGGGAGATTTCCAAGAAAAAAATTGTCACCCTGCGAAGGGTAGGCGACGTCTTATTTGATAGCTTGATTTTCGCGGGGCGCACCGAGAATGTTAAATTACTGGCGAAATGAAAGATAATAGGGCTGCATCTTAACAGGGGAAAGTTGCTCCACTTTTGAAGAGGGAAAAAAGTTTTTATCCCCAAAAGATTTTGAAATTCCCATCCCTAGGGTGCGGGAATACTCGGTATCACATTATTTATTCATGGGTTTTTTTGTTTAAAGTGCTTGAGCATAGTGGCTTCTATTTGGATGATCTCTTTACTACAGCATAAGCGATTAAGGAAACGAATAATCTTCAAATCGGGTGTGTTTATTTTGATTAAAACGACTGTGTTGATCCTTGATGGCGAGTTTTCGATCAGTCTGACCACTTTAGCGTCAGTACTATTACATATGTGTTATTGCAACTTATTTTTTATTATTTACTCTTATTTACGTGTGCTATTTGGATGTTAATCTGGCAATAAACAATTTTGTTTCATTTTTTTCATTTCATATTCTGTGACCTAGGTGTGTATTTTGATTTCTTTTTGTGACGCTGTCAGCAATACCTTATATGATTTGTTCGTAAAGGTAGGTCCTGATATGAATGATGTATTTAGGCAGTATCGAAAAAATAAAACCAATATTAATCGAAATCGAACAATTTATTGTAAACTAATACGAACGCATAGTAGAATTTAGGATATATATTTGTAATATTAATAGTACAATAACAAAACATTGACATAAAGCGTTAACTTAGTTCACCAACATTTGATGAATTCGACGAGTGCGGTGAGTTCATATACACGGGGTCGTCGACCTCTCATTACATTATTACAATATATCAAAATGTTAAAGCTATACAAAACATGGCCAATGAAATGACAACAGTCTTAAATTCTAGAAACGAGATTTTTAGTTACATCGATATAAATTACACGCAGTCTATCCCAATCACTCTGGTTAAGTTTATTCTTACAAAATCTTTCATACTAGTACATTTATAAAAGTTATAACAGACCAACAAATTTTCTTTGGATTTAAAATACAAAATGGAGGATTAGAAAATTAATTTGCCAGAAGTGATTGTTATAAACGCGAGAGATAACATTACGACAATGAGGTCAGTGCCAGTGCAGATATAGAAAATAATTTCCTCGATATGAAATTGTCACAGACAGGGGAAGACAGAGGAAGACATCTTGCTTAGAACAATTTACAAGTGGGTTCAGTATAAAAGGTACTCCAACCGTTGAAAGTTATTTCACAATACATTGGGAATAGAAGTTTTCTCATGATGACAGTATAAAAGTACAAAAATGAGCAGAAGATAAACGCTAACAAGTCATAGCAATCCTCGCATAACATCTGTATTTACAATTGTGTTTTAATATTATCTAAATTATCATTTTTAGAGCGCAGAGCTAGAAGCTTTCGTAAATCTAGAAAAATACAGTGGTAACCTGACAGTGTCGAAGCATTTATTTTATAAATACGAGTACTAGAGTACAAAAGCAGTCTCCAGATTAAATTCGGTAACGTAGCTTAACGATATCTATTTAGAATTTTACAGTTAAATACATTCTGATTATTTGCTCTAAAAATCACTGATTTCTGGATCTGTATCGGCGTACTTGCAAGTGAAGGGATTTCGTAGCCATGAACAGAAAGAACGGTCGCTATGCTGTTTATATTTTGCTGTGGTGTGCTTTTTCGCGTGCGCTCGGGCGACAGCTGCGCGCCGTGTTGGGTATGAATCTAGCGACGATGCATCTGAATCTCTCGGAACTGAATCGTAGCCTGATTCAGCACGTCTTGAGGTTGTCGCGGGACTATGTTTACCTGTACGCGGTGTAGATTCATGACCGCTATCGTAACCGTCAGGTTTAGAACTAGCGACTACCCTTGCTATACCTTTGTCACTTTTTTCCGTACGTGGTTCAGTTGTTACCACTGGAGGCGTGACTTCCAAGTGTAAGTTTGACTTTAGTTCTTTGAATGAAGGAGCTCCGCTTCCTGGTATCCGCCTTTCTTCTCTTAGATTAGGATCTGATGCCCCATCAGGATGTCTTAGGGATGCTATGCGAGCGTCTGTAATATCATTTCCTCGGTACCTTTCGAAAGGGCCGTAGCAATCGTTGTGGGCATCTAAATGATCTTGATATGCATCACACTCTCCCACCGCACTTCCTGGCCTCGACATAGTTCGTTTGCAACTATTACATATTTTGTCACTTGGTCTATAAGCTGGTTCACTATACACAGAGCCGTCACCTCCAAATTCTTCCGTATCACGAACGTTTGACAGAGACAGTGACTGAAATTGTGGAGCTATCCTTGTGATCGACATATCGTTATTGTCTAGCATATTGCGTCGAGAGCTGTACAGTTCAGTAAGACTCATAATGTCATCAATTCTTGATCGTGATGAGGGTAAGCTTTCATGTGGATTTAAGCCAAGTCCAAGATCACCACTATATTTGTCAGCATAAAATCCTATTGTTTGTCTGAGATAGGCTTCGTTTCTGATTTGACGTTCGACTTCACTGTATAAGGAAAGAGTATCTGTGAAAGTCGACGCTACTGTCAAATTTTCTTGACTAAGCATTCTAAGTGGATGATCGTCTATATCTTCTTGATCTACTTCAGGTAATGGATTTTCTGAATAACCCATACAAAATGCAATATCCTCTTCGGTTACTTGAAGGCAAGAGTCCATCATTGGAACAGGTTCTAAGGGCTCTTCTACTTCGATTATTTCTAAAATTTCATCTTCATCGTCATTCATACCTCTACTCATGCCATGAGGGTCAATGTCCCTACTATGATTCGAAGCTAATTCATCTTCCATTCGTAACCGTTCTTTATATTTACTATCTAAACTTTCCATTGAAACTTCTCTGCTACTGAGACTGCTAGGTTGCATTATAGGTAATGCTGGCGGTATTTCAGCTAATTCTTCACTATCATCATCATCATCTATATCGTGTTTACTGGGTTTGAAACATTTTTTACCCATCAAATTCTGATCACCAGGTCCAACATTTTCTTCTTCTATTGCCATGCCCTTCGAACCAGCTTTTAATCCGGTTCTTATTACTGATTCTTCGACATGTATTCGCCTAACTGAGTCCTTTGTCACTGGCTCCATTTTATGAGCATTTTCAGGTTCGTCAGGAACTCGTACTCCAGGTTCTTTATGAGCCACCTGCACTTTGTGACTTGGGGAGTTATGTCTGGATTTATGTATTTGTGAGGTTTGATTTTCAACCCATTTTCTTATCATATTTTTCTTGTGGTTGTCCATATATCCATATCCTAGGTTCTCACTACCGAGCGCACCAAGAATACCAAGCTGGAGTGGAACAGGATTATTGGTAGCTTGCATTGGCACAGATTCAAATTGTATTGGTACTTTTGGTTCTTGCATTGGGCCGTCAATCCAAGTTTCACGCTTCTTGCCTTGCGTTTCCTTTATGATATGCCTTGCTTCAACTAACTTTGACTTAGATATTCTAGGGCCATCAATCCACTGTTCATCACTGTTGCTTTTGCCTTCCTCTGGATGTTTTGCACCAGTTTTTTTAAGCGGTGTCGATTTGGATGTTACTGAATGCACTGGAGACGCTTTTGGAGTATGGCTAGGCTGTAAAGTTTTTAACGGCGATGCTTTCGGTGACCCATGTAATCTATGCACAGGACTTTTTTCTTCAACGACTCTAGAAAGCGATGACTTATGTTTTTGTTCTGCAGCTGAACCTCGTAACGCTTTGCTTAGTACACATCTGTTGTCACCTGAATTTATATGAGGTATGTATACTGGTGGATGTTCCCCGTCAGTAGCGTCGTCCATAGGGCCCACGTATATGACCGTGTCAGCTGAGAGATCACTGCTTGATGGATCAGGTTCACTACTGCTAGGTTTCGAGGCATCCTCTCCAGAGCTCCCACCTGACCCTGCATTATTATTTGACGAATATTTAACCTTCCTTCTTCGAAGCCTATGTATTCGAGAGGCTAACTGCAATGTTGTTAATGTGTCTGAATAATTTTGCGAATTAGGTGAAACATGCACGATCATAGCTGTGTGACATGTGAGAGATCCAAGACACTCCTTTAAAACATGTGTTAGATTATGGTCTCTATACGGTAGATGCCTTTGTCCGTTGAATATTGCAAGTAATATATTTCCTAAACCAGATAGTGGTATTCCACCGTTTGTTTTCCCTCTCTCTGAGTTTCCTAGGTCGATTAAATGCAGGCGGCTGCGTCCTCCGGCAACTGTGAACAAAGAGAGAAATGTTTTTAATTCAGGAACTTTGTTGTTTTGTGACCCGTTTAGTATGGCGGTGGATAGTGAAACTTTTATTTAAAGCTTCTGTTTAATATAAGACAATCTTCAATAAACATTCCTGAAATAGTTGTGCTTTGTGTATAAATTCGTCGTAATTAATTTTCTTTTAGTAAATCCTCGGCTGTTTCTTAGAATTGCTTATTACAAGGCGCTTCTTTGTTTGAATGGGGAGGTTTTATGAAAATACTAATTAATATCTATTCTTAGGGTATAGAAGACTGGTAGACAATACGGCGGCTACAGCCACTCAGATTTGACATCTTTATTACACACGTATGTACAAAAGCGAGTTAAGCCCAGAATTGGGTTCTGTGGCAGCAAAACCTCAGTGTTACTCATGACCACAAATCTAATATAAATCATCGAGGTATTACTTTAAATCATGAATTAATAGCTTTTCCCGGGGTTTCGCACTCGCATTAATCCGTCTCCAAAGTCCAATCTATCTCTTCACCAAAATTCATCAAAATCGCTTCAGCGATTTATGTGTGAAAGCGTATCGAACGAACAAACTCACTGACGCATTAATAATATTGGCTGTTAGGGAGTCATGAATATCCTTACCTGCTCCTTTCCCTCCAACACTGTACTGGTACACATGCAGAGTGTACAACAAATGACTGTCCTTTCCCTCCTCCCTGGCGCCTCTGGTGGCCAGTGCAGCATCCAGGTAGAATGCTGCCTTCTCTGCGCTGTGCACTCGGAGTTCTGATTGGTTCTGCAGGTGGGTCCCAAATAGAGGATCGTCTCGGAGATATACGCCTGGAGATTGTTCTGTGTCTGTGTGATGAGAAAGGAGATGATTAATGAGCGAATTCATAATTAACTCAAATCCTAACCTGATGGACGCTGTGGTTTCATGTTGATGTTTCCAATCCTTGTACCTACTGTCTTTCTATTAAATAATTTTTATCTTATCTCATCCTCAAATTTAGTATAATTATGCAACTGTGTAATAGAACCTGTGCCGGCATCGTTCACGGCCATATTACATTTACAAAATTGTTGCCGTCGAAAATATCCTATTAACCAAGCCAAGTAACGGCCGGTTTCAATAACGTATCTACCTTTAACCAACTGTCAAATAAGCTACCAACAGTAGCTGAAATGTCATGGTTAAAAGGCAAGCATGACGTTTCAGCTACTGTTGTTAGCTAATTTGACAGTTGGTTAAAGGTAGATACGTTATTGAAACCGGCCGTAAGTCAGTAAGTGGTTTTAGAGTTATCAGCCAATCAGACTCAACCACATTTCAAGTGATATTTTGCTCTATAATAAAACGATCTTGTGCTAGAGGACTCGTCCGCGTGATATTCGAAAATTATCCTTAGTAAACATACTACCGGGGAAGAAAGCATACTATATTCTATTCCGGGACTAAAGACCTGAAGATGTGACAAACATGGATTATATCTTACCATTTTGATAAGGCGCTAGCAAGTCTCGTATCTGGTTGGTGTTGTTACAGAGCTCGACCGCCGACACCCTCACGGAGAAGCGGGTTCCACACTTGTGCCTCTGCTCAGCGATGCCTCGGAACAGCCACGTGATGGCGCACGGGATCGCGCCCAGGGCTGCTGGCGAGTCCGGCCGCCCCAACATTGTGTAGGATTTACCTGCATGAAGGAAGGAAGACATTGAATTCAAATGATGGCGGACTACATTTGCTCGCGGCTATGCTCGCGTAAATAAAGTTTTTCCAATAAACACTAAAAATATTAGTAATCCTACAGATAATAAGCTGTATGAAAATTCATCAACATCGGTTCAGCGATTTAAGCAGGTGTGACAAACTCACTTTCGCATTTACGTTAATTGAAATTAAGATTTCTAAAAGGGACTGATTAAGCGCATTTTCAGTATGAAAATGAAACAACGTATTTCCTGAAAGAGGGTCATTGTACTCGTTATAAAAAAATACTATGGGACTAACACCCTTTCGCGATAAAAAAAAAAGTATGTTCCAAACACTTTTTTTTTTAACGATGGGTAATCATCAAATGACTCCTTGTCAGGCAGTGTCAGACTCTTAGTGACTAAAACTCATCCGTGTTCCTCCAAATGCCCTTTGCGTTCCAGGGCCACGGTGACTCTTTCGAACATATTCCGCAACCACCTTCCATATTAACGTTCATTGATTTCAAGTACGAAATGTATTACAAAAAAAAATGATTAAGATAAATGTACGTTGAAATACAAAAACTGCGTTTTCATGCTGTTTCTCTTAGTGAGACTTGTCATTGATAATATAAAGATCACATAAAATCCTACTTTCGTCTTCCCTCGCCGAAAAAGTTACATCTGAATAAGAAGCACGTTAATAAACGAAAGTTAACAGCCCAACTCAAACACCAAAAACCGCGGAATAAATTTACGACAGCAATATAATGAGCACAAGAAATCACTTTTAATGCCAGGTAAGTTCACTTAGCTCCACGTGGCTTCCGAAATCCTTCAATAATTAAAACGAGGTTCAAATTATTCACTCAGTTGGATCTACGATCCCGAATAACCAGGATATGAGAGTAAGCTGGGGTTTAGTGCCAACATGGGCGCGTTTCCCCGAAATTTTCATCTCGCGAGGCATTCAATTTGCATCTGAAACCTTAATCTATGAGGGGAGGTTGGGGTAAATTACCTCTTTCCTTTTTAGTCGCCCGTTGTTTTGTGTTAATGAAAGTATAAGCCCATTTCGCGATTGTTTGTTTGCGGTATTATCTTGATCGCATCGTTCGTAATCCGGCGCAACTTGCTAAATTGATTTCGTGTCTTGAAACTTATTAATAGGTTCGTAATACTATTAGCGTTGTTGGCTTTTGTCTTGTTTCCAAGTTATATTGTCGTGTTCTATTGTTTGTGAAGATTATTGGGAGTTGAATTACTTATTATGTTCTTATTGTACAGATTTTAATTCTATGCTTTCCGTTGTTTGTCTTGTCATCTATGACCTAGACTAGAGTCAAGAGCAAACAATCTCAAAAAAAAAAAAAAAGCAATTGTGAAATAACGATTGAATGAGGCCACAAGATTAATCCAGATAATTCCTAAATTTTAAGGGATTTTTAAAAGGTCTTCCATGCATTGTTACTTTTAAATCAACTTGTTTCCAAATATCCGTAAAGTGTATCCGAAAAACGATTTCCCAGAACAAAGATGGATGCTATCCATAATTTATTTAAACCGGACTTGAAACTACTTTCCGGATAAAATTCATAGTGTTAACTTGGAATTCCAGTTTTAATATCAAAGTTTTGCCGCCACGAGTGTGCGAGAGGGACGGAGATAGGTCGTATTTATCAAACTTTCAATTAAGAGCTCTCCCGACTCTTTGCCATTTAGATGCAAATCCCACCGCCGCGTCGAGTGAGAACTTTCATACTTTATAGTGCATAATTAGGGTTGCCACCTTCCGAATGAGTTGTGGTTCCGCATTGCAAACGTACCGTGAAAGTGCTACAGTTGAAGTTTCATTTCAGTCTGAGAACTTTTTCTAGGAGTTTATTTTTCTCATGTTATTCTTAGATTTAAAATTTTCATGACTAGAGGCTAGTTTTATTTAAAAAAATAAATATATTTGGCTGGTTGACATATCTCCTATACAAAAGCTACAACAGTTATCTGATTAAGGAAAAATCAGCAATTAATAAAAAGATTTTTCAATCTGCAGATGACTATTATAAAAAAATACGAAAATATTCCAGTGGAAACAGTTAAAAAATTTATGGGTTAGTTAGTTTTCTAGTTTGCTGTGTTGTTTTTAATTTTCCGATTCAACATGCGTATAATAATATGAACTTACACAATATGGAAGCCTGCCAGCCCTATGCGGTACAGTTTCGCACTTTTTAATCAACGCTTCAGGATTCAACGTGAGAAGTTGATTATTATCTCAAAGAGTGCGGTAAACATGTTAGTTATTTAAAACTTATCCTATTTACTTCTTGGAATCCTACTAAAATAATGTGGAATTTTGTGTGACTGCATACAGTGGTTTTGTTTTAAAATTAAGCTGTCTTTTATTTGCATCTACAATGTGTATCTCTGTGTGTGCCTAATCAACTAGTTATCTTTCTTTCTTTCTTTAATGCCTGCCATTGATCTCCAAATGACAGCCGGGACAAACAAAGTACAGCACGGAGGAGTCTCGGTATGTTAAGATGGTCACCCATCCACATACAGACCTTGGCAAGGCGCAGCTTAATTTTAAAGATGGATCCTTGCAGCTGTTATTATTTAGCCAGGAGCTCCTCTTAAATGACAAAACGTTTTTTTTTTAATTACTTTGTTGATGTGTAGGTATGTATCGATGTATGTATTTATAAATGTTTTTTTTTCTTCTCTCTATTTGTTTTTCTTTAAGTTGCACCTGCCATGTTATCTCTGAACCACCCTAAGGTCGCCTGGTAGAAATTTTGCTAAGGCATTAAGTCCGCCTTTGTACAGTGTTTTTACTAGTGCAGAAAGTTTTAATAAATAAATAAATAAACACCAATCACTGGTGAATTTTGTTGCAGGTTTTTGGATAACTTACCAAGTCCTGCGTGTCCGAAGCAGAAGAGGCAGCCGTCGGTCCCGTTGATGACGGCATGAATGACGTCAGTCAACGCGCTCGAACATATCTCTGTCTGTTGACAAGGAAACAAACATCGTCATTACCACCATCATTTAAGCCGGAAGATGTCCACTGTTGACATGGCGAACATGGGGAAATGTGCTCGACAGGGTACAAAATTATTTTTTTGAAGCGAGACTACAAATAAGCAATATTAATTAAATCTAAATAATAAATTGAAGGCTTCATATATTACATAAATAGTTAACATGAATAAATGGTAATTTAAAACCCTTAACAGGATATAAAATAATTCAAAATAAAGTAAATTTTCAAATTTACTAAATTGGAAAATTAAAATTAAAGCACTCTTCCTCTCTTTACTTATTTAAAAATTTCCAGTGCCCGACAGGGTCCATGATTGATTCCATTATTTTCGATTTACCACATGTATGTGTACATTATGGATTGCAATAAAATATTTGAGATTTAACTGTATCTCTTTTTTAACATTTACCACCACTGTATAAGGTAGGTGGACATTATGTGCAGTAAATATTTTGATATTTGAAACAATGTAGCTAAAATAGGAACATTCAGCAATAATACAAAAGTAGGATAGGCTCGGGATATCGTGGACGCAGTTCCAATGTGTCCATCCTCCAGGAGCTAGGCATCACGCAGCGTCTGTCGGCCGTAGTACAGTCGCGCATACTGCAGTACTTTGGTCATGTTTCTAGGCGGGGTAACGACTCTATAGAGCGACTGGTCGTGCAGGGAAGAGTAGAGGGAACTAGATCGCGCGGCAGGTCACCTATGCGTTGGACTGAACAAATTAATTCCGCACTAGGAAGCCGCGTATCTGATTGCGCCAGACAGTCTGCCAACAGGGAGAGATGGCGGGAGATCGTGCGGAGAGCTGTGTCCACCTCTACCACCGACGTGGACACCTCGACGTGACCACGACCACTCTGTCAAGAGTGAAACGACAGAGAAGAAGAGGATAAAAAAAAAGAGTGAGTGTTTCTTTTAAGTTCTTTGAGGAACTGTTGTATTTTACTCAGAATAAAATGATGAAGCAACTCTTAGACAAAGATAGTATTCTGAGAATGCTTTTACCGGCTTGGAACGATTTTTATTAAAGTTTCTGTTAAGCATTAGGTTGGTAAGCGTTGGTACATCTAAACTAATATAATAAAGCTGAAGACTTTGTTTGTTTGAACGTGCTAATCTCTGGAACTATCTGTTGGATTTGGAAAATTCTATTTGTATATGATAGCCACATTCATGAGGAAGGCTATATGCTATATGAGAACGGGAAAAACGGGATATGCGCGTACAAAGCCACGGGGAAAGCTAGTTATCTATCAAGTTAGTATACGTGTTAGAGCGGTTTCACTCACGACCAATTAATAGCTTGAATTCAAACGGGACTCGAAATTCATGAAGTGAAATACACAATTGCATTCGTAGTATTTTTTTTTAATGTCATTATTTGAAGTTTGACTGGTAGAGAATGCCTTGATGCATTAAGTCCACCCATGTATCACTATTGTACATAAAGTTTAAATAAATAAATAAATATTTGTGTGGAAAATAACATTAAAAAAATCAAACTATTTATTTCAACACACGTTCATCAAAAAGGGTATTCAAATAGCGCTCAATCTTTTTGAGATAAGATTACTAAAGTATGTAATTTGTCGAAATTACAATATTATTTGCCCGTGCCATCCTCTTAAAAGCAACACGTACACACATTTAAATATACCCCTAATGAGGGGTTAAGCACGATTAGATCTCTATTCATTTACCTCTTCACCCCTTACTAAACAAAAGTGTCTATAATGCCGTGAATAATTTAGTAAAACCTGGCACTTAGAGGGTGTTTCCGAACCTTCTACCGTTCGAAGCAGGGTGTTTTCTTTCGGGCGGTTCTCAGGTAATTATGCGGACTTAAGGTGGTCCGCAGATTAGGGGGCTGAGACGAGGCTTACAGAATATGGGAGCTGTAATGATGTCGCTAGTTGCCTTTGTGACTTTGGCGGTGCAGCGATTATTAAAATTGGGGGAGTCGGGAAAATTTAATGTTTTTAAAGCAAATGTAGGTACTGTTTATTGTTTTTCAAAAATATCAATCCTTTTTTAGAGCACGACGTGGTGTGTTGAACTCTAACCTGTCTTTTATTTCATAATTTACATATATATTTCATACAACACACTTAAAAACTACTGTACTCGAAGTGACGGCGTCTTGTTACGCTGCGAGACATCGCGTAGCCGGCCGCGGAAACGCCGATACAGTACACCTTTCCGCCAAAACTCTTCTTTGACGAAGGTGTTATAGCGCGCCTCCAACTTTTCCAAGGTCTCAAGGTCCAGTTGGTCTTCACCCATATGTACTCTACTCTACGATGTCAGAGGTGAAATGGAGTACGTACAGCTGCGTCATCGGTACTGTAGGAAGTAGCAGCATGTTAGATCCTGCCGGCGCTGATGGAAGCTTGGAAATCATCGCACGAGTGCAAGATCCTTTTCACGATTATTTTCGTCGTGCGATTAAATAGCATCGTTAACTCGTACAATCGTTAGCCAATTAGGACGACGACTAAGCCTTTTGCGACTCAGTGAGCGATATTGTCAATATCAACTTTTAATATTAACAGAAATAAGGCAAAACCTGGAAAGGGGTCATTGTTCTCACGATTATAAACTACATCTACAGTGGGACCAACCTGAAATTGAGAAACATTCAGTACATTTTGTCGAATTATGCAAACAAAATGGTAGGGAGTAGTGGATTTTTTTTCACGGTCAACCTGAAAGAAACTTCGTACAGTTTCTAATCATCATCATCATCATATCAGCCGAAAGACGTCCACTGCTGGACATAGGCCGCCCCCAAAGGGAGGGATTTGCCATAATCGCCACCGCAGGTGGGTTGGCGATCGCAGTGTAGCTGTTGTAATGCACAGAGAATGCTGCTGCCCATTCTCTGGTGGTGTGATGGTGGTCCTGGTCTATTAAAATACATACAAGCTAACATCTACATTCAATAGTTGTTAGAACTGGATTTTTACATCACAGTAACATTATCTTTTGTCTGAAACATAATTTAGTGTTCTCTTTGCCCCTATTTTTGTTCAAGCCGCTCCACAGATAATTAAAAGGACTTAAGGTGGAGCACTGAGATTAGAGCGCTGTGGGGCGGCCTACTTTATGTTTTATAGTGGATAAATTTAAAAAGAACAGGATTATGCAAGACTTTTAAAATAATGAGAGTTATAACAGATTGTTATGATGAAAGAAAAGTTTTTAAAGTCGTTTTTATTTCTTCATTTTAGATTTTTGATTAAGGTAAGTTACTGTGCTTTTGTGTGGTGTGATTTCTATTCTTTTTGTACCAAATATTTTTTTATCTAACTTATCTAGTTTTCCTTTAGCAACTGAGGTGTAAGCAGAAGGAGAGAACAAGTCGATGGTGCCGCGCTTTAGGGAGCTCTATGTCCGGCAGTGAAGGTCTTTCGACTGGAATGGTGATGCCGATAAGGTAGGCACAGGATGTCCACGGCCACCGTTTATATATTTATTGTAACCACTATTCAATGTATAAACAACTGGTATCGGATTAAACCCAAACTTAAAAGAGGGTTGTCGAGTAATGAATAAAAATGAATGAGGTAGATGACTTTTTTCGGGATTTTGGGTTGGACCACAGAAAAATTTGTTTATAATAATTAGTACAGTTTCACCTTCTAGGTTTGCGTTTAATCTGTTGCACTTTGTATGATTAATAAACTTTTCATAATCAGTTGAAAACGAAAAGTCAATAGCATTTTACATCGTCAGATTTCATTTAGGTACCTTCATGAGAAAAAGCACCCACTACATAATAAAAACAGGACTTTCCGGCCCACCATCTCAACTCATGGTACCCCCATCGCAGGGGATATACACTCAACATGGTAATACTGAAATTGTTTTGAATGAAAATTTTAATGACCGTTCTCTCGCTTAGTTCGTAATGAAGGGACGCCGGTTAATCAATTTTTGTTATTAACTTTAGCTTCATTGCAATTAATTAAAAAGTGAAGTTGATCGGGTTTCTCTGTAGGAAAAATAATTACCTACTTTATTTTTCTACTTTTATCGAAACATAATGACTATAATAAAATATAATATATTATATTATGATTACATTATTAAATATAATATATTGTATTATTATTATATTATGGAGAATCTTGAGAAAGATTTCTGTCCGGCAGTGGACGTCTTTCGTTGCATTATGCACTTATGCTTAGATATTATAGAGCAAGACACTACTTTGTAGAGCTCGTGGCTAAATTAAAATAGCCGTACGGGTCGATCAAGGTTAAGCAACGCTTGCCAAGGTTGGTCGGTGGATGGGTGACCATTTTAACATACCGTGCCTCGGAAAGCGCGTCAAGCCGTTGGTCCCGGCTGTCATTTGTAGATCTTTGGTAGTCGTTACGGATTGTCAGAAGCCAGTAAATCTAACTCCAGTCTTGCCAAGAACTACCGTGTTACCCAGTTAATGGGTTGTGGAGGTCTGGTAGGCAGCCGTTCCTCGTAAAATACTGGTATCCAGCTGAATCTGGATTGACTGGAAGCCGACCCCAATATAGTTGGGAAAAGGCTAGGCAGATAGAGCAAGACACTAAACCTTTACAACAGTTTTGGAATACATACTGACCAAAACATTGTTTAAATTCTCTCAAATTTCACATTAATTAAATTTCAACTCACTATTATTTTCCGTTGTCCGATTGATTGAGGTTTAAAACTTTTGTGGGATATTAATATCGAAATGTAAGTTTCATCCAGTTGGGTAGATAAGTTTAAAATTAATTTTGCTGAAAAGTAGTTTCCAATTACTTTTAGATCCCATACCTAAAACCCTTTATCTAACAGTAGTTATAGTACGTTATTTGTTCAGAGGATGGATGAAACGTTTGCTCAGTAAAATTATATGATCTGCTATGTTGTATGATGATGCACTGGATATCGCTTAACTTTCACCTTTCTCAAGTAATACTGAAACGCGATTTCTTTCTGTAGGTATATTTTTATGTTTCCATAACTTTCTTTCAAGTCTCCGGTCCTAATAAGGAATATGCATGAAAAAAATATTTGTTATCTATGCACTTTATCTAAAAATATACAAAAATATAATACTCACAGTGAAATGAGAATCAAAATTGTTCGAAAAACAAACGAGATATAACTATTTTAAACAAATATATCTGTCTCTCTCGCGAAGACGCCGTTTTCTATGGCAGCTGTATAGGCGACATAGTATTTGACGTCAGAGTTCGTATCGAACTTCTCTTGCTAATTGTCATCTTTGAAGCTTTATAACTTCATCGTTGATTATGGTATTTTAAATTTGATTTCATAATTGTTTACTAGAGCTAATAAGTGTTTCATATTACAAATAAAAAAAATGCATGCATATTCCTTATACAGGTCCTCGGTTGACGTTGATTTAGGCACACTCGAAGACGCGAGGTGGCCCGCAGAGGCGGGCCGGCACTTGCCGAGGATTACGGAAGTCGCTTACGTTCCCGCGATCCCCGGTGTAGGTGGGAGATCGAACACCGGGGTGGTTTTAGTCAGTAAGAGTTCTCAGGGTGGAGGATTTCCATGAGGATTTTCCCCCGAAAAAAAAAAAACAACACTCGCTAGAACGAGCTCTGTCTTTTGAACTTTAATTGGCAGAGTTGGAGGCTAGGTATGAACAACAACCTTTTTTTGTAATGATGGGAAATCATCAAATGATTTCTTCCGCTCTGGGTGGAGCGAAAGGGCGTGTCAGACTTACTGACTAAAACCCATCCGTGTTCCATCTAAAGGCCTTTGCGTTCCAGGGACGCGGTGACTCTTTCGAACAAATACCGCAACCCTGGCAGGATGAACAACAACCTTGATTTTCAATTCGGCGAAGCAGCACGGGTTCTCAAGTTATATTTTACTCAGAAAATATATAATTTAATAACCATAGCCATCAGGTAATAACAGGATCAGGCAATATATTTCATAATTACACTGGATTTTGGTGAGTCGCTGTATGATGTATGTTAGCCGAAGCTGACATATTGAGCTATCGTCCAGCGGCTTCCACTGATTAACTGCGGCACTAGATTGTAATCAATATTACGCACATAAATCTATATTGATTTTTTATTTTGTGTGGATTGAAACATTAGATGTGCTTGTCTTTATTAGCCCCTCAGTGGACAGGGTTGAAGGGATGGTTTTTTCCCACATTAGACGGGGAATCCCACTGGCTTTGAAGAGAGGTGCATCATTCCCGACTTAGAATGGATATATTTAGGTACCTATAGCCGAAATGTCTAGTAGTTAAAGTTAAACCTTCGGTTAAAACTTAAAAACAGTTAGCTATTTGAGGGCCTCGTTACGGTAAAATAATCAATGATAGGCCGGATTCGTTTTCCTGGCGCTACAATTTGATCATAAGAAATTATAGACCGGATCAAACTCGTCTCAAAGTCGGCTATCTTCGGGATCTATTTTAATCTATGCATGCTTATTTCTGCTCACTTTGATTAAGTATGTTATTTGCTTTGATTATTACGTTGTAGGTAGGTATATGTCATCTTGATAAGATAATATTTTTTGGATATACTATGAAAAAATTGTTTTGTGTACAATAAATCCCATCCAAATTCAATAGTTTCCAATATTTCCATGTGTTATTTAGATAAAATATTTTACAATTTCACGCGATATTTTTCGCGCGTTTTCCATTTTCCGGTGGCATATTTAGAAGACACAAATATAAAATAAGTGATATTATTTGCTTCAGCCATACAGCCAGCATTTACTGCATGCTAAAGAACTCAGCTTCTTTGAACTTACGTTGGCTTCTGTCCTCCTTTTACCTTGCTTCTAATCGTTTACTCAATTTAAAAAGCTGGGATTATTAATATCCGTTTTGATAGTAAAGTAAACAAGTCATAAAGGTAGATTACTAACATAATTACGGCAGATCCCGGTGGTCCGGCGTCGGACGCTAAGCCCACGTAAGCCGCCGTCCGGCTGCTGTCCGGCACTGTCCGGCCCCGTCCGGTGAGTTATTGCGTGGATAAGTTACATCAACGCTTGTATAACTACATTCGTGTAAGGTCCATATTGTAGCGTAATAGCTATCTTAATTATTTTAATGGAGCAGACGAGAGGTTTATTGATTTTAGAATTTTCTTTTGCGGCCATTTTTGCTGCGTGTCATTTGTCGTGCGTCCATGTTGAGAGTTTGATGTTCGAGATACGAGTTTCAAGATTTCTCTCTGAAAAGCTTGGGTTTTGAACTAAAATTCGTCCTATTAATAGGCAAAGCTTACAATAAACATTAATTTTGTAAATTATTTTGTGTACAGGTCTAATGGACTGTCAAAATCTTCGAACAAACTAAGTAAAAAGTTGGCTAATTTGATTAATTGATTGGAAAGAGAGAACGATTTGAAATGAAAAGGATGTTTTTTAATGCCACGGAGTGGCGAATAAGGAGGCCACCTGATGGTAATTGGCCACTGCCGTCTTTGGTCATCTGTTACCATAAAAAACTTCTATAATTCTAGAAAAACCTGATCTTTATTTCTCACAACTTATTTCCTCTAACAAAACCTTAAGAAAGGTAAATAATCTTTTTATACTAGGCATCGATTCTATTTTCGACTCATACACAATCTCGCCCAGTTAGAAAGCCGGCCAGAAATTGGGAAAAAACACCATATTTGTTTGTTTTGTCCAGAAGCTGGCCACTAAATTTCATAAGAATCTTACTTATTTTTACCAAAAGCTGGCCACGAAATTTTGAAAAGCGTCATTGCTGGCAGAAGTTGGCCAGTATTTCGTACCCCTTTTCTACATGCAAAATCCATACTACTCGTAATATTATAAATGCGAAAGTGTCTGTCTATCCGTTACCTCTTCACGCTTAAACTGCTGAACCTGTTTAGATGAAATTTGGTGCAGAGAAACATTAGACCTTGGAGAAGGACATAGGCTATGTAGCCTATGTCCTTCTCCAAGGTCTAATGTTTGGACTCCCATACAAACTTGTATCCTCTATTTCAGCCCCTTCAAACCCCAACAAACATTTGTTGCGAGAAAAGGGTTTGAAGGGGCTGAAATAGAGGATACAAGTTTGTATGGGAGTCCGTTATTATTAAAGATGAAACCATGAATCTTTGTATTAAAAGCACTTGAAAAAAATAAAGAAAAATAATAAACATATTTATTTATTTATTAAAACTTTATGCACTAGTAAAAACACTGTACAAAGGCGGACTTAATGCCTTAGGCATTTTCTACCATATGTTGAAGCGTTTTGGAAAAAATTGTATCTTAAAAATAAAATGGCTGCCCAAAGTAACTATTCCACGCGGACAAAGTCGTGGGCAAAAGCTAGTCAGACGTAAATCCCAATGAAGGCATTGAACGAAACACTCCTATCTTCAGCCCACACAAGACAGTTCCTCGTCTCCTAATCTCTGCACAGTAGTGCATTAGACTCTGCAGCTTACTTGTGCGTTCAGTAATTACATCCGAACACTGGCATTACGCGGTTAAGTGATTTATTGCCACATTTGCCACGTTTGCCACGGTTATGGAGCTGTGATTCCTGATCGGGATTTCTAGTCTTAAGTGGTATGATGTGTGGGGTATTAGTGTGTGGTATGCGTGCGTTTTAGCTGTGGGAACGAAGATGGATAAGGTTGAAGTGGGATTTAAGATCAGTGTTTATTTTATGGTTATGTTTAGGTCGTAAACCTATACTAATATAATGAAGCTGAAGAGTTTCTTTGTTTGTTTGAAAACGCTAATCTCTGGAACTTCTCATAGTCACATTAATGAGGAAAGCCATAGGCTATACGGGAACGGGAAAAACGGGATATACGCGTACGAAGTCGCGGGCAAAAGTGAATAATTATGATGTGAAAAGAAAACTGTGTACCCCTTTTTAAGCATAGTGCGTGTACGGTTAGGAGTTCTCCTTTACGGTCTCTTTCATGGTATTTGGTAAATTCAATTTTAGAGCACTGGCCGTACACTATTTATAAAAAAGTCTGTAAAGACTCGACTTAGTTAATTATCAATAAACAAAATGCTAGTGTTTTTCGTCGTTCGGTAAGTTGTGCGATGATCACGGTATTTGGTTTATATTGATGTGAACTACTTAATATTATAAAAATGTTATAAATGTGAAAGTTTGTGTTATTTACGATAGGTAAACTTTACTATCGAATGGATTTTGATGCAACTTTAGAACAATAAATACTAATTGGCTTTGATTTACTAAGGGATGAAGTATTTTTACGCAAGAGGAGCCGGACTCACGCATGATGGGTTCCGAACCATCGCCATTATTATAATCCACTATTCTCCCGTTAAAATCTAGCTAAAAACTCCATCAAACATGGCTCTTGTATGGGCCCCCCCTAATAATATTTAAATATACCTATTTTTTTTAAGCGATTATTGCAATACAAACTCTGTGAGCATTTCAAGTGTCTACCTGTTGTCATGATTGAAGTCGAGCAAAAAAAGCCAAAAAAAAAACGTTGCTAGTAGGTTTTAATTTTATTTTTTTTTCTTATTTACCCCCTTTATTTTTTATTATTTGTTGCTACAGCGGCAGCAGATTTGCACACTGTAAAAATTTCAACTGTCTACCTATTACGGTTCATGAGATACAGCCCACTGACAGACAGACGGACAGAAGGACGGACAGCGGAGGTTTAGTGATAGGGTTCCCTTCGGGTACGAAACCCTAAAAAGTAAGCATTCAGTCTTCTAAATCTTTTCCTCCATGACACACATATTCTAACATGACAACACATGTTCCTAAAATTAATCCGTGCATCCGCGGACATGGACATGGCGATTACACGAAGCTAATGGGATTCGTATGCACCGCTGGCCCTGTTGTGCGAATTGTTCACGTTTGCTCGTGTCTCTACCGGTTTAGTGAGTTTTAGGGTTTATGTTACAGGAGTGTGGAGGTGTGTGTACATTGAACGCATTTGTGGATGTGTTTGCAATTTGTTACGTTGTCTGGTGATTGGCAGCTCTTACCTGCTTAGTTAAGTACTGTAATGTGGGTTTCATACAGTGTGGCCACATTTCAGGAATATTCATTAGCTATATTTCAAGCAACGTCATTCCCTTTGTCTTTAGTCCAATTTCTTTGGTGTCGGCGCGACATGTCTTCGTCCATATTATTTAATTCTTTATTAGTCATCCTCTTATTAGTCACTCACCTCTTTTCTAAATAATATATCAACTTTCATTTAGTTCATCCAAGCGCTAACAAGCAAGTCATGGTTCGTTAAAACACTGAAAACGATTGTGTGATCCTTCAATTTCGATATTTCTGTGAGGTTCTGCCACATCCTCACGTATTCAAGCATAATTTTTGCAACTTTATCTTCAATCGAAAACTTTTTTCCTTTTATAAAAACGTGACTCGGAAATTGACAACATCGTATCCAGCAGCAAATTGCCTGTTCCTTAACAAAATATACCCATTTACATATTCTTTTACACACGTTTCGCTTAGAATAGATCGTGGAACACTACAAGGTAAACGAAAAGCCCTCGGGAGATAATAACTACAGCGACAAATCCTTACACAATGCCACGGGCACATAAAACTAAAGAGCCTGCTCATAAGCTCTAAAATCTCGTTAAAACCGCTAACAATTTTCTATCTTCAACGGCAAAAATGCGAAAATTTTCGGTAAAGGGGAACGCGAAAGTTAGTCGCGCAGTGCACGCCGTTTAACAATTTAAACAGGAGAAGTCGGGGCTCGCTTCGCTGGCGACATTTTTGGTGCATGAAATTCAGAGGGGTATAGAGTGTAGAACTACGCGGGAACGCCGTATGGATGCGGTGCAAAGGAGGGGTGCAAGCGGGTGTGATGACGCTGCATTTTGTAATGCAATGCATTCTTTCGCTGTCTTTGGGAAGGAGGGAAGTTTGTAGAGCGGAATATGCTTGCTTTGAAGAAAATATGTTTAGAAATGTTAGGTCAGAGTACAGCAATCATTTTTTACTGGGTCATGTCATTTCCAGTTTATTTAAAAAAAAAAAAAATCGAATCTGTCTATAAGAGGATAGGTAGGTACATTTAATATCCACAATACGTGAAATTTACTGAAATTAACCTGCATGTAGTTGGTTCTGAAAATAAGTAATTTAGTATTTTCTGTAAAGGTTTGTCAAACTTCTACAATGTTACAATTTTTTATGTTTTGTAGAGACATTTTTAACACCCGCTTACCGCTTAAAACTTGAACCCGTTCGTTTAGAAGGAAAGTTTAATGTAAGACTAGGTAAGCATTCTCTTATTTTTACCTCAGGACTGCCTCGGGACGGCAGTATGCGACATGAGACGTTAGTACTAAGAATATGCTGCCTTATAACGTTAATATGTTGTATAATACCTTTAAATATTTCAGGACGAGCTTGGTCGATGGCCATTTTGTCTGCATGTTTAAAATTTTTGCTTGTTTTTGAATCTTTATTGAATTTATCATGGAGGTTGGTTATTTTTGATGGTTTTAAGTGTAATAAAAAATAAAAATAATGATGAAATTACGCGTGGTAAGAGGGCTTTAACTAGTCTTCAAACGACTCAGTGTACTGTAATATTTTTGATAATACAGGGTGCTACAGAAGTGTGTGGTCATATAAGGGTGCTGTGTTGCTGATGCACATTAAGGAAAAAAAAATACTTTAAAAAAATTCGACCAGAATAAACTACTTAAAAGTTCGGAACACATAACTTTTCAAGCAGTCTGATACAGTTAGTGACATATACCTAATCAAGATGTAATGACAGCCCACTTCGTGATCACGTGACACCTTGATTATATGGATTGATAACTCACCTCGTGATCACTTCACCCAAGCCTTCACTTCGACATGTTTACAGAATCGACCGGCAGATATATTTTGATTTTCCTCTCGTTTCTTTTCAGTATTTTTATATACTAGCGGACTCACGCTACTGCTACTAACTGATATTAGTATAAATAAAACTATATTTAAGATTTAAACTTCATAATATATTTTGCGTCAGCCTTCAACGAGCGCTGGAACCGAAGTCCCAAATAAAAAGAGAACATATTTTCATATTCCTAATTTAAATGCTCTTTTATTTTATGCCAGACGCTTCCAAAGGGCTACCTTGTCTGCCAGAGACCTGGAGCCAAGGAGATCCTCCTGACAATACGTAAAGGATTGAATACCTATCCCTTATTATTATCTTCCATCAATCATTTTCAAGTATCCATCGTAATATACAGAAATACTTTGATTTACCTCTCGTTTCATATTCCTTTTGTTGCCATAATTTGGGCCAGCTAATTATTGTAATCGCCTCTTTTGTCTGATAATCTCAAAGATCTTTCCTACGATGGCTGTGTTAGTTGCTAGGTATCTCTCTAACGACGATCATTTGGTTCAGTGGGACGCTATCAAACGTTCTCGTCAATTATCTTGGCATCTACACGCGATTTTATTTCTTTAAATTCGTTTTATGGATACGTTGTGAGATTTAGGTGTTTATTATTAGTCGAATTGAGATACAGAAGGCATCAGATTAGTATCCTGTTGTAAATTAGCTGATTCTTGTTGTTGGATTTGTTCTTCTTGGTGCTAAATTATCTTAAGTGAAGATGCTGTTTTGACCATTTCTTTATTAACTCATGTCTCTTATACATTAAGACACTTTGATTTATTTGGACTGCTAACGTTGAACTGTTTATATGCTTATACCATCGTCGGCGACTGCCACCAACATAGTTGATGCATTTTGCCTGTGGAGCTCTGCTACAGATGAACTGATTCAATTCAAAATAATGTGTTAAGCCTCTGATGCTCCCAAACCAGGTTAGCATAAATCTTGATGACATTCTATCGATCTAGTTGTAGTCAGTGGACTAAGCAAACATCATATCACGACAAACTTGTGTACCTATCAGCCGGCGAAAACATAGCATCGACAGCCGATTCTTATTGATAGCCAGTTTTACAATTTGGTATTTAATGAGCAATACCGATTCAGGTAAACTTAAATATAAAGGTACCAGCGTCATAAAGGTACCAGGATGACATAAAAATAGAAGAGCTTCATCGCCACAAACCTGTGCATCATCCTGTGAGAAGATAGCATCAAAAGCGAACATTTTCGGCGCGGCCACGCCAACCTTCCTGTCTTCAGGCGCGGTAGCAGCTGGTGCCGTCTCGCAGAGGCTGACCTGCTTCTTGCGCTTGTCCATGGAGAATGTCTGAGTGCCGCTGGTGAAGGGACCCTCGCCTGATGCGCCCACTCGCAGCATCACTTTGACCTGGAAAGAGGGATTGAGTTTAGATATGAAATTCGAAACAGAAGGGTGGTACATAGAGAATCTCCTTCGAAATCATCAGTTTCTCATACCAGCAGCCCTACTATGACGTGCTAATGCCATCCAATTCCGATGATGTAAACGGGATAGTGCTATTTGCTATGTATAGCTCCGTCTCCCTCTTAGAGTGGAATTATAATCGTTTTAAGACTTCATAGTACATACTCCAGTGCAATTGCATTTTTTTAAATAACTATTTATTCTTACTTTTCTTTGAATGTTTTTGTTCTGCTATAAACAATAACAATTAGAGAATAGCTCATGCTTGTAAAAATAGAAGTCAGTCCTATCCTCAATACCAAGGTGGTATCGAGGATAGGATGCATATGTAGTCTGTCTATGCACATTGCCTATTAAATCATTCAGACCCAAAAATATTTTTTTTTTGTAGTCAAGGCATGGAACATTGCCATCACAGGCATAACAGGATTGCATACAGGCATTCCTGTTAACGTCATTCGGTCAAAACCAACAAAAACGCAACAACCAACGATAAATGGGTTTCAAACTTTGATACCCTTTGTCTACCCTCCTCTTTTTTGAACATCCGAATATTCCATCAAAAGTCCATTCAGTTAGATGTAAACTTTTCACAAACTAACCGCGCCTCGTATGGCGTGAGCATCCAGTAAATCTCGGCCTAACGAACCGTGGCCAGACAACGGCTTTGAGTCAAAGCCGAGCGGGCGCGCAATGGATGACGAGCTACGTGGAATAGTCGTCACCACTTAATGGTAGCGTGGGGTGTGATAGTACAATGTGATAAATCTTATGGTTACAAGAACAATTTAGATTTATTTTATTTATAGAAACACAGTCGAGTCGAAATTGGAATAAGTCCTTTATCGGAAAATATAAGTGTTTTCGCCCCAGCCCAAAATAATTCAGTATAATATTAACATACCGCATATCTACAACTTTATTTACTAAAAGAATATGTTAATAGCTGAGTTTAGATATTGTTACGTTTATTATATTCTGTGCAACAACTATATCGCAGCAAACAAGGTGTCTCATCTAATCTTATCACATAGTTAATTCAATAAGCAAACTCAATTTTAATGACAATATGTAGGTAACTTTAACTAATCCCGACTTGAAGAACACCGCTTGCGTTTTATAGTGTGTGTTAGAAAGACAGAGAGTAAAGAGAAAATGGAGTGTTGTTTTGTAGCAAAGCATTCGTGTCGTGCAAAGTGGCGTTCGATACCGCAACGCTGTTTATCAAACAAGACCGCTCAAGTAGGAAATTGGTGGTTTTTGTCTTTTTAATGTCGTTGGATAAAACTCTTTGTCTCATTGATCAATCAAATCCAATATTCAAATATCTGTCACAGCACCTAAAAACTGCAAAATTTACCAATGTAGTTACTAGGCATTGGTTACAATAAATTATATTGAAAACGACTTGAGCGGAGTCGTTCGCTAAGCGACGACAATTGTATCGCGATCAATCGAATCAAACCTTTCGATCGGTGGTGACGAATCTCATGCATTGAGGCGTTGCCAGCTAAGTTCAGATTCAGCCCATTACAAAGTCTTAACGCTGGTTTGGGTTTCACATAAATCGACATGTTTTCTTACAAACCGTAAAATATTTCCTGCTGTCGTTCACTTCGTTCTTTTCGCACGTCTTATCAAATGAGCCAATTCGATTGCCAGTACAAGTTCGGGAATGATAACTCCATTTCCTCTTCCTCCTTGCCTCTACTACGCAAACTAGTTACAGATAGTTATAGTTACGATTAGTTACCTAACTCGGAGTTCGTCTCGCGTATCATGAGATGTAATTAGTTAGGAATTAATTACACCTGCGTTGTCTTACATCACTGATTCGCTGATTTGGGGGATGGCGTAAACGATCCTTGTTTCTTGTTTATTTTAACTTATATGGTAATTTCGGTGATATGTTTTACGGTGAAGTTGTCGGAAGATGTGGAATTCAGGCTCGTATTGTACTGAATATTACTGTAGGAAGTCGTTTTGATCATGTTATTTTTAGACAACGTGTAGCAGAATACATACAATACCTGAAAAGGTTTTCATTACAATTCTTACTATGAAAAACTTTAACAACTATGGGACCAACTCGGTTGAATGTAGTTTTTGGTTAGCTTACAATTGATCACAGACGAATCAAAGATTTAGAGTTAACGGACAAGTTATATGCAATTATTGCCGTAGTTGCAAAATATTACTCGTGCGTTTACTTATTTAGAAATTGGTAAGGTCAAAGTTAAAGTCAAAGTCAAAACGTTTATTTCGATTAGGCTATTAAACGGAACTTTTGAACGTCATTGTTTACAGTTCAGTAAAATAATAATATTACCTACATTAATAAAGTAACTCTACTGTCATAATGTAAGGTCATAATGATGTAGGTAGATGAATAGATATTCTCTTCTTCTCTGTCGTTTCACTCTTGACAGCGCGGTTGTGGTCACGATGAGGCGTCCACGTCGGTGGTAGAGGCGGACACAGCTCTCCGCACGATCTCCCGCCATCTCTCCCTGTTGGCAGACTGTCTGTCGTAATCAGATACGCGGCTTCCTAGTGCGGATTTAATTTAATCAGTCCAACGCATAGGGAATAGATATTACTTAAGCTATAATCATCAAGAATGATTTTCCTGTATTATTGCTTAATCAGAAGGCCACAACGTTTAACTCATATCATCTTCCTTTACTTCTCTAATCTTTTTTCACCAGGCTCCATCATCATGCCTGTACTTCTGAACTGCCAAATACTGTTATGAAAATCACACAACTCGGCAATACACTCAACACTTCGCAACTCATTGTAGCCACGGATACGTGCGAGGTGTCCTTAATTAACGAGCCGAGGATTCCATTACGTAATTAGTTGAGTGCGTGCGACAGGGTTGCTAGGTACAGGCTAGAGGTAGGTGGAATATTAATATATTTTACGCCTTTGAGGTATCGATTTTAGCAATTATAGTTGACTAGCTTTTGACCGCGGTTTCACATAACCGTCTCCGGGTCCGTTTCTCTGTACCAAAATTCATCAAAATCGGTTTAGCGGTTTAGGCGTGAAAGCGTAACAAACAAACACACTATCCTATTTATAATATTAGTTAGGGTTGCTAAAACTGTTCTTTTTCATTGGTGTTGGCAATGACGAAACGAGAGCACATAACTTGTTCTTTTCCGTCTAAATGTTATTGAAATTTTGGTGTCGTGCAAGGTAAACTTAAATGGTGAGACTCAGATTGCGGCCATGGTGCTGAAGTATCACCAATCGAAGACACTTTTAAAATACCTACAAATAATACTGTTGTGATTGATAAGGCAAAGACTGAATTGATAAAAGGAAGGTCTCCAAGTCCTATAGTCGTTTATGCTGTGATTAGCAATCTAAGCGGTTTTCTAAGTGACATACCTACATGATCACGACAATAGCCTAAGACTAGGTACCTACTTAAATCTTTTTTATTTTATTTAATATGGGTTTGCTCTTGAATCTAGTCTAGGTCATAGATGACAGAGACAAAGTCGACGATGGAGCGAGCTTACCCAGAAGAAGCCTTGTCACTCTAATTTTGAAGAGATTAGGGTTGTATGCGTTCGGAAACACAGACGCAGGCAGAGAGTTCCACTTCTTTGCTGTGCGCATTATAAAAGACGTTTGGAAACGTTTAGTGCGAATTGGTGGAATAGCAACAAGGTAGGGATGGTAACTTGCAGTGCGTCTAGATGTCCGATGGTAGAAGGGGGCCGGTGGGATGAGATCGTGGAGTTCCTGGACACTCTCCCCGAAGTACAATCTGTAGAAGACCGTAGAAGACCTGTAGAAGACCAAATCAGCTCCATATTCCTAAATAACCATATTCTACGAGATAAACCTCGGCATTAAGTATACATTTCTGATTTATCTTCTACCTTTAATATTACAGACCGCCAAAGGTTGCCCATCCCTGCTCTTCGATATTACTAATCCCTCATTACACAGCCCTGGCCACTAATTCTTGTGAAATGTCCCACTAATTCGCGGCCTGGGCCATTGCCTGAATTATTAACGGCAACTTGCTCTGAATTAGCTCTCTGATTGTAGTTTACAGTGCGGCAGGCTTCAATAGCTCATTAGTCAGATTAAATGAAGAACTTACGAAATTAGTCAGTAATCTGTCTGCATTGATTATGTTTTGTTCGGTCAATTGGTTGATTGACTAATAACGGCCGGTCTCAATAACGTATCTATCTTTGACCAACTGTCAGATTAGCTACCAACAGTAGCTGAAACGTCATGTTTGCCTTTCAAACATGTCAATTCCAGCTACTGTTGGTAGCAAATTTGACAGTTGGTTAAAGGTAGAGTACCTGGATGACCTGTAAATATTTTCTAAAAATGAAACCTAGCTAGATCGATTTATCGCCCCCGAAACCCCCTGCATACTAAATTTCATAAAAATCGTTGGAGCCGTTTCCGAGATTCAAATTATATAAATACATATAAACAAAAATTTCTCGTTCAAAGGTATTAGATACGTTATTGAAACCGGACATAAGAGATGAAAAAATAGGGGAGCTTCTATCAATCCCGAAAACAAATATCCGATAAAGATTTCGAAAACTTTTGACATAGTGAACACAGCCTATTGTCACCGATGTCTGTACACATATTATTATTCCTTATATTTCGGTGTATTTTAAAAACATACCGTAATTTTCAATAAATATTAGTAATCAGAAAAAAATAAGACGAAGAAAAAAAAAAAAAAAAAGTGTTTATTCACAGAAATAAATGTTAAATGTTATGCTTGTAAAAAAATTGCATGCTTATCAAAAGCAAAAACATGTCTGCTCCAGTTATTGTTTTGTATTCTATCATCTTTTCATACCATGTTTTTAAGCAAATAAATATTATTCAATTCTAACAATATAATTATTACCTCTGCCAAACTGCAAAGCAGTTTGTTGGATGTAGCTCCTTTTCTTTAGCACACATGTAAAAAATTCACACACAAATCACAACACACAATACAATACAACCCAAGGTTGCGGAGTTTGTTCGAAAGAGTCACCGCGGCCCTGGAACGCAAAGGGCTGTAGAAGGAACACGGATGGGTTTTAGTCAGTAAGAGTCTGACACGCCCTTCCGCTCCACCCAGAGCGAAAGAAGTCATTTGATGATTTCCCATCCTTAAAAAAAAAAACAATACAATACAACAAAAGACACACAATTACAGATTGCATAACTTTATATTGATTTGAAATTCTGTTTGCTCAGGACGAGGTAGAGAAGTTAAAGTACAATGTTCTTCTAATATGGTTTTATTTATAAAGGACAAGTAGGTACCCGAAGAAACCTTAGTAGCTTATAAGAAAACGCTTTTTGTCGAATATTTCCCAGAATTTTCCACGTTGGAGCCACGACGCAAATGTGATTTCTATTGAAAAGTTAAATGACTTTAACTCAAAGCAATTTAGACTCAAAGAAGACTTTTTTAGACGTTAACTTTGAATAAAATTCCTCGAACTAAAATGATTGGTTGACATTTCCTTTAGAAAAGTTGCCGGTCTAGTAAATAAGTGTACTGTCGAAGAGGAAAATTAATTAAATAAAAAAGCGGTTCTCTTCTTTAAAAGTTTTTTCTCCTAAATCCACACACGCAATCGCTACATCCCCTTTATTATTTGCAAATGGCGACACAGAGAGCTGTCAAAAACGCTTTTAAATTTCAATTAGAGTAAGGATTTGGAGTCAATGGAGCGTTTGATTCGAGCCTGCAGCAGACCGGCTAAATCCCTCTAAGCTGGATGACTGACGGACCGCGCGGGTAGCGATACCGCCGCGTTGTCGCGAGTGTGTGCGCACCCTTACACACTAAAGCAAATTAATATTGATGTTGAAGGGACTGTTATGTAAATTGTCGTAATTAAATATTAATTGTTATTTGTGTCTCTTCCATTTCGTGTCTTCGATTTAAATTAGGTAAGTATGATATATAATTAATTTAGGATTAGTGCTTGTTTATTACAAGGCATGCTATATTATAGAAAATGGGAATGATTCCAGAAATTATATTCAAGTAGAATATTTAGATTAAAATTCAGTTATTTTCAAATGTATACCGCCTATTAAATTAAGATTTACTAATCCTTCTAGAATGATTTCAAATGTACATATCTTACCATATTACATGTTTTTTAGTTGTTCAGCAAATTATTATTTACACTTGTATATTTAGACGTATAGCATTTGATCGAGCTAATCGTATCAGATAGGGCGGGAGGCACCGCTGACGGGTAAAGCCTAAAATCCTGAGTGACGCGCGTCCCTGTGCGAGAGATATCGCGCGGGTGCACATCGCACCGCCCCGCGTCGTTGAGTGTGGACTTAGCTTTATGATATTATTGTGTTGCGTGATGACTTTTGTAAAAAAGATAATAATTGTATTGTTGTAGTTTGAAGAGCTTTGGTAGCAGTTAAGATGTTGTATAATGTATTAAATAAAAAAAAATCAACGGGTTGCACTCCAGGAGTGCCGGCAGAACTGAAAATTTGTACATTAACGTTGTGCATTTTTGATATTTTGCGGATATAAAATATATTCATTCGGCGGTCTACTCTCTCTCCGTCTTAAGAATTTTCGATCAGGTCACGTGTCCTGACGCGAGTTTAACATTTTTTACCCATCCCAAAAAGTGAAGATGATTTTCATTTCAAAAATTAAAAGGAATAAGAAGTGCCACCGGAATAAATATTTAGCTCACACAACGCCATGTTTATTTCTCATAAAACCACAGCGATGTTCAATCATTACGATAATGCACCCCTTTAACATGCTCGAAAACATACTGTCCCATCAAAACAACCTCAGATTATGCATAAGAAAAACTAAAGAGATATTCATGATTTCGTACAAAACAGACCAAATCCTTCAGAATAATAAAATGTAGATGTGATATTATTCAACGGGACGAAATGACAAACTGTCTCGAAGAGGAAACAAATCTTGTCGGCAAAGAGGCGTTGGCACGAGATGTTATTTGTTTTTTTTTCTTGTCTTACAGCCGGTGTAAACGGGAAACTCATTTGCTTATGATAAGGATTTCAATTACGCCGGCATAATTTATGCAAATTCTTTGTTTGTATACGTTTGTAATTATGATTCCTATTCTTTTTTTTTAATGCTGTTGGTACGTGGAGTTTTGGTGTAGAAAAATACTTTTATTACATTTGCGTTCAGAGCTTGTAACAGTAATATAAAAATATCAGCATCATATCAGCCGAAAGACGTCTACTGCTGGATATAGGCCTCCCCCAAGTGTCGCCACAACAACCGGTCTTGTGCGTCTCGGACCCATCGGCCACCCGCGACCCTCACCAGGTCATCGGTCCACCTTGTTGAAGGCCTTCAAACGCTGCGTATATAAAAATAGATATATATATATTTATTTATTTACCATTTTTAAACTATCTTTACAGGTTGCCTTAATACAATAGTCAAGTCAATCAATTCTATGTACTGGCCACGACACATACCTTATGAGATCAGAACATAATTCAAAAAATTAGTAAAAAAATTTAAACATAAAATACTTAAAAAAATAAAATAAAGAATTAAAATAACTACGAACTTAACTTAATCATTTTTATAACATAACACTCTAGAAGTCATCAGAGTGAAGTCGATCAGTAAACAAGAAAACAATTTTATCCTCTCATGCTTCTACTTCACTTGGCGTATTTGTGAAAATATCGCGTCACTTGCGTAATACAAAATACACTTTATGTTCTTCGGAATAAGATTCAAGACGACGTAACGCGAATATTTTGACAAATGCGCCAAGTGAAGTGCCAGCATCAGCCACCACGTTCAGCGTGCACAGCGCATAATTATGTACATACAAAAACTCACGCCTTTTCCCATAAGCAGAAACTACAAAACCCCACCTGCTGCGATCCTTAAATACACCTTTTGCTTATACAACCGCATTACTAAACATTTGGTTTCATAAAAACCGTCCAAGTGCGAGTCGGACTCGCGCACGAAGGTTTCCATACCATTATCCATAAAAACGGCAAAAAATAATAATTAAAGTGAATAATAAAACTCAACATTCTGTGAATATTTCAAGCGTCTACCAGTTGCCGTTATCAATATCAAACAAAAAAATCCCGTTTGTTATAGGGGAGCCACCTTAACTATTTATTATATTCTTTTTTTTAGTATTTGTTGTTATAGCGGCAATAGAAATACATCATCTGTGAAAATTTCAACGGTCTAACTATCACTTTTAATGAGATACAGCCTGGTGACAGACGGACGGACAGCGGTGTCTTAGTAAAAGGGTCCCGTTTTACCCTTTGGTTACGGAACTCTAAAAAACATATAAAAACGTTTGTATGTCTCATCTACGTATTAAGTATTTTTAATTAAAATTTACGGTTTTCAAACAAAAGTAAAGAGATGACCACATTACTGATTACAAGTATAGATGGTTTTACGAAAATATCTATACTAATATTATAAAGCTGAAGAGTTTGTTTGTTTGTTTGTTTGTTTGTTTGAACGCGCTAATCTCTGGAATTACTGGTCCGATTTGAATGATTCTTTCAGTGTTGGGTAGTCCATTTATCGAGGAAGGCTATAGGCTATATTTTTTTTTTCAAAATTAGGGATCCGTAATAAAATTGCTATTTCGTAACACAAGGTGTAAAATCAAAAACCTTTTTTTGCGTGCGCTGCAAAAACTATTGACAAAAGAACAAAATGATGTACTACGGGTTAGAAGATCCCATTAAGACCTACAAAAAAGTCCGCGAGAACATATATCTAGCTATCATGGTTTAATCACAATAACCCATTTTGTGTTCAAAATAATTATTAAATCGTCTAAAGAAAAAAAACTACGTTAAATACGTATCGTAATATTAATCTTTATCGAAATTAAGCATTATGTTATCAAGAGTATTTATGTAGAAGTAAAATACTTTTTGTTTCATCTCAATCGGATATTTCGTTTAAAAGTTATCACGTGTGTAAGATGTTAAGAGTTGGTACCTATTAATGAGTTATGGGCCATAGAGTTTTTTATCAACATAAAATCCTGTAATAATCTTTTTCGAAATATATTTGTTGATGATTGTAAGTATAAGATCTTTGAAGAGTATAATAAATACATTTCTAAAATAACTCTGCTAAGGAAATCCACGCGCGCATAATGTTTTGAACAGTTCTGAAGACATTGATAATTGCATTAACTTCGGTAATGGTAGTTGAAACTTCTAATACAATTAAAGGAGTTTTAATCTAATAGAATTGAAAAACGCCCCAATTTTTTGGGTAACGTAATTCCTCCAAACTCACGAGATTCAACGAATCCTAAATTTTGATTCTAATCTTGAAAATTAAAAGCAGAATATTTTTAGTATTTATTTCCTTTGGGCCAAGTTCTTTTGCAATTGTATTGAGTGCTTTTATCATTTGTATGCTCAGTATTCCACAATCACCAGTAAATTCTATAAAGTTCAATGAACTTATTTGATCTTTATTATGAACTTTATTATAGCAATACAGAATAAAGCGAAATAGTGATACAAAAGCGGCTTTCAAATAATTCTCAAAGAGATATTAAAAAGTGATCAAATTAACACAAAGGGCTCAAAACAGCTATTTTATAGGAACTAGCACTAACAAGTCTAAAGCAACTTGGGAGGTAACCAATTCTATGAAATTTAATATTCCTAAAATGATAGCAAGACATTTTAATGATTATTTTATAGACTCAGTTCAATCGAATGCCGATAATTTGCGAATAATACTCAAACAGACACATCATCAGGATTATATATCTAATCTATCTAAACTAATATTATAAAGAGTAAAGATTAGTTAGTTTGTTTGTTTAGAATTAAGGTTGATAATGTACATGTAAACTACACTTCAAATTACTCAAATCGGACCTTTCGTTTTAAAGTTACGACGGGCATAAAAATGGTCTAAGTAAGAAAAATGTTACGGTTTGAGCGAACTGGGGAGAATCTTAACGCTTAGTCCGATGAAGCTGAAACACGGCATTAATGTTTTGGATAAAAAAAGAAAAATAACAAATATTTGGATTTTTCGATGCTCTAAGTAAGAAAAATGTTGCGGTTTGAGCTAACTGGGGAGAAACTTAATGCACGGCATTAATGTTTTGGATAAAAAATTAAGAATAACAAATATAAGGGGCGAAAAGGGTTGATGAATTTTTCAGGGGAGGACATTATTGCTTACTTCAATTTACGTGGAAATTGGAATGAACAAGCTAAAAGTGGGAAATTTGAAACAGATCTAACAATGTTTACATAGTCAACCTCTGGCGGGGTGAACGGGGTGAACTGGGTGGATAGTAGGCTGATCCTGAGACCGTTGAATGGATATCGTAGTGCTTAATTTTCCAAAACTTACCTTTAAAAAGGGTTTGAGGGGGCGTTGAAGTTTGTGGAGTACCTACTAAATCCGCGCGGACGAAGTCGCGGGCGAAGTGCTAGTTATTAATAATAAATATATTAATTAATATATTAATTTATTCCTCATCATTACTAGCTTTTTCCCAACTATATTGGGGTCGGCTTCCAGTCAAACCGGATTCAGCTGAATACCAGTATTTTACGTGGAGCAGCGGCCTACCAGACCTCCACAACCCATTAACAGGGTTACACGATACTCATTGGCAAGACTGTTTTCAGATTTTCCGTAACGACTGCCAAAGATCTACAAATGACAGCCGGGACCAACGGTTTCACGTGCCACGGAGGAAACTCGATATGTTAAGATGGTCACCCATCCACAGACCAACCTTGGCAAGCGTTGCTTGACCTTGATCGACCCATGCGGCTGTTATTCTTTAGCCACGAGCTCCTCTTTCTTTTGTGTTCCTACCACATTAAATCTATGTAGGCTGGGTATAAATCATAACAGTCACACCGCACCTTAACGGCCCGAAAACTTGTAGTGCCTACGCCTATTCCAGGTAAATCATGTAAAACTTAGATAATATATGCTACTTGACAATATAACTTCATATCTTCCACAATATTGCGTCCCAAGATTGTCTGAGATAGGGGAAATAAAGTTTTCCCTTGTTCCATATATTTGCGGTTTGGCCTCAAGCGATGTGACTTTGGTTCACCCTGCGCGGTGTTGCCAGTATATCGCAAGAAATTGCTACCGCAAATTCGTAGGCTGGTAGGAAATAGTTTAGTTTTAAGTTGATTCGTTTTAGGTTGTGTATTTCTTGTTAATTTGTGTAATATTATATTGTTAACGCAATAGGGATTTGTGAAATTAGATTAAGTCTATTTTTATGACGCAAGACGAGCCTAAGTTAATTTTTCGTTTTCGTTAGTTTGACCTATCCTAGATTTTCACATTAGTAAACTAGAAAGTTCCAAGTTGGGATTTTATTTGACTGTTTTAAGGGTTCCTTATAAACGTAAAAAATGGATAGGATCACTCGGGTGTCAATTTTCTTCGAATCTACTACACCGATTCTGTTTAATTTAGTATACATATGAAGTTATATGACCCAAACACGGACGCGGAATTTAGAGTATGGGGGTCACTTTTGGGGGACAAACCAGAAAGCTTTACTAACTATACCGTGTGACATTAAATTAAAGGGCGTATTATGAGAGTTTCCATATTTTTTTCATAATTTTAAAATAAAAATTAATTAAAAATAATAATAAATTAATTAATAATTAATTAATTCATGCATTCCCTCCCCCCTTATCTCCGAAATTACTGAGCCTAAAATTTTGAATAAAAGGCAAATAATATTACAGCAAAACCTTTAAGAAGTATAAAAAGTTAAAATAACATGCTACAAAAATGCGATTCGTTCAGAACCCTTTGCACGTGAGCCCGACTCGCACTTGGCCAGTTTTTTTTTGTCAACGCAACTTTGTAGCCCTAGCTTAAGAGTGTTGCAACATTGTAGTGTTTATGGCCAGCTTACCTTCCAAATAGTGTGAAGTTGCAAATAGTGTGAAGTTGCAAATGAGCCTGCAACATAACAACCGTTGTTCACAAACACTATACTCGTAAGAACACATTTCTCTCTGAGGACGCGACTCTCGACCGGTGTGAAGTTAGGGTGAGCACTGCCGAGAATATTTAATTTATATGAAGATAAACTTAAGGTTCTTCACCATATTTATTTATTTAATTCTATGAACTACATTAGGAACCTACATTTTAAATAACTAAACCGATTTCTGAATTAAGGTGAACATTTTTCATTAGTCTGAAAAACTGAAACTGGCGTGGAAAAAAGGTTCGAAACGTTCTAACCTTCAAATTCTCAATCCAGAAATTGCCCCTTAACCGCGTAAATCTTAGACGCCGCAAGTTTAGCAACACCGCTCGTATATTTTCGGCAATATTCGTAGAGAATTTAAATTCCGAATGGGCTCGAGGCGGGCGCGTCGATCGTGACGCTGCGCGGGCGTCCATGCATAAAATTAAACTTGGATAATGAGCCGTTGAGCATTTCCGCGCCTCCGATGTGTTAAGCTGAGAAATTCGCGCAATAACTTTCGCTTTCGGGGATGACTTTTTAAAAATGGGGACGTTAGTCTTACAAGCCACTATGGCGTAGAAGCGTTCTTGAAACTTATCGAGCCGTGCTTTCTGAATCTCAATTTGTCAACGTTTCATAAACATATTTAATAAAGTTAAAGTGTAATTGGCAGCTAGATAGCAATGAACTGCACAGTTTTAGGTATAACACGCTAGTTGCATGGGTTTTACCTTACATGCAAAACCATCTTGCATGTTAGGGTATTAGGTAATTTGAAAGGTGCATAGGTTTGTACCTCTGCACCTTTAAAATTACCTAATACCTACCTATTCATAGATACAAACAAGGCCTTGCTTGTACCTATGCACCTCTACTGGACTCAAAACGAAGAAACTGAACTTTTAAGGCTTTTACTATAAAAGTTTCGTTTTGAGAACATAGTTAACTTTTACATAGCTTCAGCACAGAGTTAAAGTGGCCAACGTCAATTGTAGCCTCAGTGTTAATTATATACCCAAAAGTACATTATGTATATTGTCACTTGGGGCAGGATTGGGACAGAATGTGAGTCATACTCATACCTGAGGCTCTAGACAAACGACCATTATATTAGCGATGGCGGTTGTCGAAATGCCAAAATATAAGGGATTGCTCACGTGACATTTCGACAGCGTTTGTCAATCCCATACATTTTTGACGTTTTGGCAACCGCCTTCGCCACGCTTCCACTGTCAAAATGACACTTGTCTAGAGCCTCTTGTATACAGAGAAATCGATAGTCAAAAATCTTATCCCAAAAGAAGTCAAGAGCTTTAAACTTAAATAAGTGATACAAACGTTCCTAACATCGCGGCATAAGCTACAACATCCTCTAAATAAAGGTGCTCCGACACGATCCCATCAAGTTGATCACCTCGAATTTTTAGCCAAATCATAACGTGTAACGAGGCCGTGGGCAGCCGCAGATAAATCACGAGGCACGTTTACGAGGCGACCAATCAATCAGCTGGCGGCGCGACAACGCCGTAAAATACGCCGCAAATATGACTAGTGATGGGCCCTTTGCGGAATTGGCACGTGATTCCCAAAATACCTATCTATAAAAAGAGAGACCAGTGCAAAAAAAATGTCCGTTGAATTCTAAGGTTTATTAATTTTTTCTTTTTTTCATCGGAAGTATTTGAGAGAGAAGATCTCATGTCAAATTCGCTAGACGAACTGAAATATCTCTCGCTCTTACTACAAACTTAATAATATCATATACGAACTATAATATGTACAAATAACAGCTAAATACTTAAACAACTAGACTAATAATCGTTAAATTATATAAAAACAAAATAAATTATTGGACATCAAAACATTCATCTACATCGCTGTCATTGGCAAAAGTGCCCAGAACACTGGCAGCAATGCCGCATTGAATGGCAAGACTTATATCACAATAATTGTCAAATTCCTATACTAAGATGGCCATTAGAAATCGAAATATACTTGTTACTACGTTAATCGGATTTAATATGTAAGATTTTTGCTAAAATAAACTTTGAAAATGGTCAGTTTATTGAAGACGATTAAGAATAGGTGAATGTCTTTTTGGGTACAATTTAAGTATTTTTTTTTTTTTAAGGATGGGAAATCATCAAATGACTTCTTCCGCTCTGGCGTGTCAGACTCTTACTGACTAAAACCCATCCGTGTTCCTTCTAAAGCCCTTTGCGTTCCAGGGCCGCGGTGACTCTTTCGAACAAATTCCGCAAACAATTTAAGTACCTACAAACCTTAGTTGAATTCCTATTCAAGGCTAGAAACTGCGCTATGCTTTTAACTACCCTATAATTTCTCATAGAAACGCGCCAGCGATTCGCATCTTGTTAGTTAAATTCGTGATGAACGCGGAAATGAATGCAAACTGTCATTACTTACGAGTTACGCACTAGTGCGATGCAATTATTGAGTTGTAAATCCAATAATTGCCGTTAGTGGTTTCACGCGGTACGAGAATATCTCGTGTCTGTATTGATTAGCTGTTTCTAAAGTTGGCGAAGTGTGCTAGAAACTAAGAATATTGAAAAGATAGAATGTTTGATTCCTCACATTTTCTGAAATAATTAAGTTATTTCCAAGTCTCTTTATTTTAAATACACACTGTTAAATGGCTTTAAAACAACGTTACGATTTTGATACCTATTTCATTTTATGTTCTGTTAAACTATTCAACAACGCTACGGTTTTTTTCACGTCCAAAACTCCTAAAACGAAAAATACTTTACACAAGCCATCACTTTACTACGCAAACACACGCTTTAATTTAACGAACTCCCAACCAACACAAGCACAGCCCGACATCCCGGAAAACACGGGACTTGTCAGCACAACACTGAGGAATTTGTCGCCGAAATGACACTTTATCGTCACAACGCAGCGATCGACAGCTTGCAGCGATGGCAGCGATGCTGAGGCTCGTAAATCCGCGATGAAATATCCCCAGACTAACATAAAACCGCTTTATGTTTTTGAAAAATATCAGCGGTGTCACCTGCGCAAATATTATTGTGTGCCGTCGTAAATTATGTATTACGATGTTTAGTTTTGGGATTACTTTGTTTTATAGATGTCCTTTTGTTTCTTTGAACGTGGCACAAATGCATGCTGAGGTAAGGTAGAGAAAAATAGGTTTCTTAACATCGGTCGGAATTGAGAATTTTAAGACTTGAACGTCTACTTCAATGCCAAAATAAAATAGATTTTCATGAGAGTTTCAATCGTTTTAACTTCATTTTATTATAAATATTTTATTAGTAATAGGAAACACCTAAGATTCAAGAACGAGAACAAAAAAAAATTACACCACAATTTGGAACTTAACTTTCACATTTTTTTTTTACCCCAACAAGATATTCACCCTGCCACCCAAAGCCAAATTAATCATCGTCCCACAGATAATCAAAAAAGACAAATCATCATATGAAAAAGCCCCATATACCAACATTCCCAGTGGCATACACCACGCTTGTTATATATAAAGGTCCTTGTTCCATTTTTAGGGTTCCTTACCTCAAAAGGTAAAAAAAAGATTATTAGATCACTCTCTTGTCCGTCTGTCTGTCCGTGTGTCACCACCGATTTTCTCAGGATCGGGAGGACCTAGCAAGTTGAAATTATAATATTCCAGATACTGAGGTCTACAGTCCCTATTAGGTGTATGAAAATGTCAACACGATAAAAAGATATGGGCAAAATTAGATTTTCGCGAAAAGTACCAAAATTTACCTTAATTTTTTTTTCGGAATTTCTCCTTTACTTGTGCTGTAAGACCTTGCTTTTAACCAAAATTGACAATTCTAGGTTAACCGAAAGTACCCTATAGATTTGGGTCGAAAACCTATAATTATGGTAGTTCCCGTTGACCTACAATTACGAAATTTGGCAAATGGTCTTACAGCACAAATAAAGGAAAAATTCCAAAAAAAAAAAAATTGAAAATTAAAGGGTGTCCCCATACATACATACTTGACGCCTGCCACCAATAAAAATGATACCAATTTTATTATGACGGTATATTGGGTAGGTACGGAACACACACACTTGACCGGTTTTTTATATGTAGGTAGTATGACAGCACCATGGGAAGCTGTTGAAGATTAAGAAGTGCGGGGAGCATGAATAATGTATGCTCGTATGTGTCAAGACGCCTCTAAGTGAGTTTTGAGTGAAGATAGTTAGGCTTGTTTGGAGAGTATTAAGGTGTATAAGAAGCTGTCGTAAGTATGTTTTAAGAGGTTAGTTTGGTACGAGTTTTTAGGTAAATTTAGTTGGGAGTGGAGCCTTTGTAGTTTAAGACTGTAAATTTTGCTTTATTTATTTAATTAATTAATTTTGGACAACAGTGATCTATGTTAGTACACCAAATTAGGTACAAATACACAATTAATCAAATCATTCAAAACAAAAAAATATTCAGATTCATAAATTTATTATTGAAAATTAATTAACTTTCTTGATATTTTGTGTAATTATTATTTTTATTATTTATTCGTAATCAAGTTAAAAGACTTATAATTAGACACACAGTTACAAGAACACTAAAAAAAAAAAAAACTAGAAAATTGTCAGTGTCTTGAACTTATTTTAATTAAGCTTAGGGTATTGCAGATGAGATTTCCACAGTAACCATCTATCAGGTTGGTCGCCTGCTTGCTTATTTCACTATAGCGTAAAAAAGTGGTAGTATTGTTTGAATGATTTCAGTGAGCATTAGTCGTTTATCTCAATAAAAAAGTACCTAAAGTGTATTGAAACAAGGACACTAAACAAAAGATACTATACAACGTGTAACATAATAAACGCAATACCTGAAAAGAGGTCATTCTACTAATCATTATAAACTTTTACTATGGAACCAGCCATGGGCGTGCAGTAGGCTACAGTAAGGGTAGGCCAGCCCATACATAATACCCAAAAAAAAAACTCACCACAATATTCAGGGTTGAAATTACGATACTGACGATGCGAATTTTCGTCCACTTTGAAAGTGAACGAACATTTTTATGTTGGCATTATGTATGGGCTGGCCTACCCTTACTGTAGCCTACTGCACGCGCATGGGACCAACACTACAATCGCGAAAAAAAAAGTCAGCCGTTCACATTTTGTCGAGTTATGCGCACATAAATGAAGGCAGAGGAATGAGACATGAAGGCAGTCGATTTTTTTCAACAAATTACAGTTTCCATCATTGAAAGTAATTAATCAACCATTCAATAAAGTATAGGCCATCATCACGGGTACCTTACACAGTCACGTAAGATCTTCAGAGATACACAAAGGCCCAAAATTCCAATCAATTCAATCACAAGCAATACATATCCATATTCATAACACCCTTAGCTTACAAGGGCAATTAACATCCTTCCATCCATCCGACCTTAGAGTACGAAGGTACCTATGGAAGTCTTCGGGGTCGCGGATCACGGCTGAATGAATTATGCAAATCGCCCGCTGTGGTTAACATCGTAATATTGTAAGCGACACTCTCACCCTCTTGTGTGGATATATAAAAACGGCTGGATGTGGTATGAACATTGAACATGTTAAAAAAAATGAAATATGATGTAAATTGACTGGCCTGTTGGTCTAGTGGTTAGTGACCCTGACTGCTAAACCGGAGGTCGTGGTTTCGATTTCCACCCAGGACAAATCTTTGTTTGATGAGCATGATCATTTGTTCTGTGTCTGGGTGTAATTTATCTATAACATGTATGTATATAGAAATATATAAGTATGTTTATCAGTTGTCTGGTTGCCATGGCACAGGCTCTGCCTAGTTTGGGATCGGATGACCGTGTGTGAGTTGTCCCAAGATATTAAATTATATTATTATAAATTGAAGGTCTTGCAGCCACTGTTAATATTTTAAAACTTATTTTTCTTACGCTATAATGGTTTGCATTAAGTACAAAATTTTAAGTCAGCGTCCTTGTATTAAACTAGTATATTGTAAAATTTCGGTGTTTTGTGTTTTTTTGGCTCGACACGGAGAGATTATAAACTATCACATTTTAATTCGTATCACTGTATAAGTAATCGAGGGTCGTTAATCAGAATCACTCAAGATATTTAATTACAATATGGAGTTTGCATTTATCCGGTAACTTGTACAATTTTGATGTGAGTACAATAAAATATATTTTATCTTTATTTCTACAGAGTGAATGCCACACACAACGTAATCTTACTTTAAATTAACTATGTTTAAGCTACTAAAGACGACAGACGTGACAAGATAAAGTACCTAGGTATTTATTCTTAGTTAGTTTTACTCTCAAAATGCTAACTTACTTAACTTACCAGACGAAAAAAGTAAAAGATAGCACCTTCCATTAAACTTAGCTCCTTACTTTAAACAGTTCACCGTTCTTACGGGATGATATCTCGCACATAAATTGGCAAAGGGCGCCGCGACGCCCCAGGACGTCGGGGCGGCAGGTGAAAATTATCAGAAGAGGGGCCCAGATTTAAAGCAAACATCGGTTACCCCATCTGCACAATGTTCCAATGTTCTAAGCACAATGTTCACAATGGTTTTATGCTCGCGATTGTACATGCAGGATTGGTGTTTTCTTATTACACTCGATGGTAATATTTTTGGGTGAGAAATGTTTTTGCCGGGTTTTCGTGTGGCGGCTTGAATTTGTATTCTGTTTTGGCTTTTTTGGAGATAAGTGGGGACTTATGTATGTATGTGTTGAGTAAGAAGTAATCTTGTATGTATCTTTAAGCCGGCTTTATATAGAACTAGTGGCCCGCCCCGGCTTCACCAGGAAATATATTTATTTTTAAAATTACTTTCATAAGGTCCTTCTCCTGACATTAACAAACACAACCAAAAAAGAATCAGCGAAATTGGTCCAGCCGTTCACTCGTGATGCCGTGACCAAGGGAAATAGTGATTAATTTATATAGATATATAATAATATACATTTATAAGATGAGAATATGTTTTAAGTCTTCAATGGTGAACTGTTTTTTTGTTGTTAAAATGGGTTTTCTCAGTTTTCTATGTCAACTTGGGTTTTCAGTTTCATTTTGTAATATTATTAGGCATTTTTGATGGCACAAATGTCCAAGACAATTGCCGAAATAAACACAGTCCCTAAACCAAAAATATTTTTATTAGAATGGCATGCTAATTCCGGAATTGGAATTGCGGAAGGATACCGCCACGATAAAGTACAAACCAAAAAATATTCCCCGGATTTTCCCATTGAACTCGCGAACTTAATTAACATTTACCCAAGAATGCTAACTTTAAATAGTCTTAAGAGTAATTGTTGTGAATCAAAGTGATAAATGTGGAACAAGCTGCACCCGGCTACTAAATCTAAAGGGAGGTTTGGCCGCAAAGGGCCTCATAAACTGACTTCAAATAAAAACAGGCGGTTCGCTAAAGTATATGGCGACACTTAAACATGGAGATGTTCTTTTAAAGATGGCTTTTTGCCGTTCGTTAATTCCCACAGTTTTTACGGCCAATAAATTTGTAATTTTTACTTGGAGTTTCAGATGTAATAGCGTGTTTTATGGTTTAAGTGTGAGCATTCTTTAATAGTACTACTAAAAAGCTTTTTATTTTTAAGACAGCCGTGTGAAGTGGCGGCCATTTTGAAAATTACATTTGAAAAGTAGAACGTTTGAGGGCCTTTCTGTCAAATGTAAGCTTTGATTACTCGCTATCTATTTTCAAACTTATAAGAACTAGGTGCTTGCAAACTTGAAGTCAAAAGTCTTAGTGCTCGTTTACGGAGACGCGGGGCGTTGAGCGGTGCGTGTGGTGGCGCGGCCCGCACTAAATTCAAACATATGGCGTTGTATGAGAGAGTTTACGGAGAAGCGATTTTACACGCGTTTGCTTGAAATGCAGGCGGAGCCCGCTCATGGCACCGCCGCGTCGCTAATCTTCACGCCTCGCACCACGTGTCGCATCACGCCCTGCGTCTTCATAAACAACATCATTCATTGCCATATGTTTGTGTTTGCGCGTGTGATGAGGCGGGCCGCTGCACGCGCCGTCTGTCTGTAAACGGAAAAAACGCCCGACGCACTGCAAGACGCCACGCTGCACGCGACGCACGACGCCCCACGTCTCCGTAAACGAGGCCTTAGGTATATTTTCGGGCTGGCGGCTGTTTAATGTAAGCAAACCTGTCCTTTACTCTAATACAATGGCACAACATTAAGTAAGTACAATAATCATCCCAAAACTTCACGAATAACACTACACTAGCAAGATTACCTAACGTAACTGTAACAGTTTTAACCCGAACCAAGTCTATAACATTAAAAGTTACCCTATTCTAGACTTGCCTACTATCCCAGACGTCACTAAGGCAAACTACACACTATTACCTACATCTTAAAAGCAAAATTTGATTTAAACTTAGTCGGTTGATCGTTAAAATTGCAAGTGTGCTGGGATGGACAAAGTTGTAAATTTAAATCACTAAGTCTACCAAGTTGGGCCAACTTGACTGAAACTTACTGCAAATTGGATTACTGCAGTGTTGTACACTGTGGCTGTATTGGCTAGTTTGACGCGCTGAATTTGCTGCACTGTAACTTAGGCAAATTGTTGCAGTGGGTGAATGGAATAATTGTATGGCATGTGGTCGAGAAAATTGTTTCTAAGTTACTTAAAATTTATTTAAATAAACTTATCTTGGTATTGGCTCAAAATTCAAAGTTATCTGGGTTATTCGGCAGGGATAAAGTTATGACTTGGCAAGCGAGATGCATCCAATCCAGTTTATCAAACTGCGAAACTTTCAAAACTCAAGTTTGTGAGAATTTGCTTCTAGTGTAAGTAGAAGGAGATTTAAGAAAATGTTTTCACACCTTATTCGTGTGTTGATATGGAGGAAAACTCGTTTTAAGTTGCGAAACAGTGTTTCAGAAGTTCAGTCGTGTGTTTATAATGTATGTAGACGTATTTAAAGAAAAACTGAATGTTGGTCTTGAAGCTGTGGAAAAAATAATAGTTAAAATATCGAATTCGGTGCATTGCTTCATGCCGCGCAGATTGATAAAATAATTTAATTTTTGCAGTTTGTTTGACCTTCTTAATATTAATTAAAACGAAGCAATTCGAATCTAGAGCCAAGAAATCCAAGCCTAAAAAATGTTTGTCAAATTGGAATCAGTGAAAGAAAAAACCTCTTCAGACTGCACTACAAACAGAAAAACAGTCGAACACATTCAAAACGGAATTAAAAATTTGGAAAAGTGCAAACATTTTAAAGCAGAAGGGGCGTAAAGTGCTCATTACGCGTCAGAAGTGCTCGAGGGGTGTTCGGCAAAAGTTTGAGAATCACGAACAGGTGGTAGACAATCGTAACACGAAGCTACCGACGGACGACGAGTCGTTCTACCGACGGACGACGGCTCGTTAAAGAAATGTTCGTACTTAACAGAACGTTACACCCACCTGCGACTGTGTTGCGTGTACATTGCTACGTTTTTACCGATTCGCCCATGTTTTAATGTGTGCAGGGGTATGGTAATGAAAGGTTTGTAGAATTGTCATGCCTTCATTCTTTTTTCAAAAAGACATTATTGTACCATCACAGCAGAACTTCACTTGTATGCATAGTCAACGTGATAACGATAATATTGGTTTGAAGCATCCTTAACTTGACTAATATTATAAAAGGCTTATGTTTAACTGATCACCAAATATCACAGGCAAAAATAGTAAATGATCACCAAAATTAAAACCGCAGTTTAATATGAAATTATAACCAAAGTTTATACATCTTGCTACCCTATCAAATAAGCCAAATATTTAGTATCCGGGTAACCTACTAAAAACAATCTCTTTTTTCTATTAATGCAAGTCGTTTCTGGTACTCGCCGGCCGCTGCCGCGGCACCGGTCGCTTCGCTCGCTCGGCTCGTGCGTAGGAGGTCACAGTTTTAACCTAACCTAACCTACACATTTTGTTTAAAGAAGAAATTTGCTCGCAAAAAAAATTTGGTGATCATTTACTATATTTGGTCCCCAAATACAATTTGAGCTACAATCGTGAATAAAACAGCTAGAACTATTATTTTTTTAGGCTTAATTTTTTTGGTGTTAAGTATATATTTTTGGTAAAAGAGCTTAGGGTATCGAAATATTTTCTGGTGGTCATAATATTTATTCCCATAATAAAATGCGAAAGCGAGTTTGTCTGTTACGTCTAAATCACTGAATCGATTTTGATAATTTTGGTAAAGAGTGACGAGCGAAGCCACGCGCAAACCTAGTTCAATATTTTCAGTTGCCTAATACCGGCAACTCAACCTAGAAATGTAGCGATAACTATGATTGTCAAAAGTGCTGCAGGTTTCTCATAGTCCACTGTTAATTGTACATTGTTAAGATTTGTCGTTTGTGCAAACTCATTGAATGAATAGCTCATGAATAGCTCAATCATAATATAGCTATTCACCCGCTTGGCAAATTAACTAGCATTGAAAGTAGTTTGATTGCGGTGCCTAATTAGAACGCAACGGTCTTCCATCTTGGAAATAATCTCCTCCTAGACCGCTTCGATTTTCTTTTCATGGAGATTCAAGCCGTAAAAGCTACTGACGTAGATTTAATAATTTTCAAATAAATGTCGTGGCCATATCATAGAATTGGTCACTGCGTGATGTGGCCGGCGAAAACTGACAATATCGTTTTATCGTTAACTTTTAATGATATCGCTTATACACAGTTTAAAAGTAATAACGTTAGACTTGAGACTAGTTACTGTAACTTTAATGTATACTGTAGGACCAACCCAGAAATCGCGTAAAAAAAACAACCGCCCCAGTCAGTTACTATTTCATATTTCTTTTTTTGCGATTTGAGGCTTGGTCCCATTGTGAAAGTTATTCATGATGATGAGTGTAATGACCTCTTTTCAGGTATCGCGTTTGATCTGTTACAGATTGTATAGTACATCATCATCTGCCTAGCCTTTTCCCAACTATATTGGGGTCAGCTTCCATTGAAACCGGATTCAGTTGAATACCAGTATTTTACGTGGAGCGGCTGCCTAACAGACCTCCACTACCCATTAACTGGGTTACACGGTACTCTTTGGCAAGACTGGTGTCAGATTTTCTGGTTTCTGACTATCCGTAACGACAGCCAAAGATCTACAAATGACAGCCGGGACCAACGGCTTAACGTGCTTTCCGAGGCACGGAGGAGTCTCGGTATGTTAATGTGGTCACCCATCTACAGACCAACCTCGGCAAGCTTTGCTTGTATAGTACATTAGGTACTGTGTACTAAACTTGCAAATCACGCAAAAAACACAATAACAAAACCGAAAGGTACCTAACTAAAGAATTCCCATATCTCCAGCTCCCCTCCAGTCGAGTTTAGAGAGCGATTACGTGACTAAGCGATAGCGGGGGACACTTCTTCAACGCCATAAATTAAACAAGTTCACAATTTGAACTCACAGTTGAGTTCAAAGTTAATTATTAGTTGACTGTTTGTTCTAGTGGAGTAGTGAGTGCTTGGCGCTTGATTTGTCAAGTGATTGTGTTTTGTTTGCCGGTTTTTGGAGTAGTCATTGTTGTGGGATGTTGTTTCGTGAAGCCTCAAGCGGTTTCGGTAAGGTGTCGGGCGTATAAGAATAGCACCATCCCATCTCTTCCCGTGGGTGTCGTAAGAGGGACTAAAGGACTCACCAGAGTATGGGCAGCAGCATTCTCTGTGCATTGCAACAGCTACTATCGCCAACCCGCCTGCCAAGCGTGGCGATTATGGCAAACCAGCTCCCCCCTTGGGGCAGGTCTATGTCCAGCAGTGGACGTCTTTCCGCTGGTATGATGATGATGATGCGTCAAAAGCATTGAGATTGCGGTAACGAAAACTCCATTTCCTTGTCACATGAAGATTGCCGTAATGCAATAAAGTGCTACAAATGCAATCAAACCTTGCATTTTGACACTTCAACAAAATGTATTGCGTTATTTTGGTAGACAGAGGAATTGTTCAAAAATAGATTCACAATCAAAGGATTGGTAGTTTTCTTCAAAATTCCTTCGATTGACGTTATTATTTTTAGATCATTCTGCTTTGAAAACCAATATGGCAAATACCTACACAAGATAATCGCCAATATCATTGAGGCTGTATGAATTATACAACCGAAAAATCTCCCCCTAATGAAATTTTGTACTCCAAATAATAAAACCTGAGAAGCATGGATTCAGAAATAGTATATTCCTAGTATCATTTATTTAAGAAAACGAGGAAAGCTCATGTAAAGGAGTGTTCTATAACATTAAAGTTAGTACTGAAGGGAGGGGCGACAAGGAGGGGAACATAATATGTTCCAACATATGGCGTGGATGTTGGGAAGTGTCGTATAAATAACTTGATACTGTAGATCACTATAGAATTTATACGTTCGAGTATGTAACACATTTTGCAATCCCCGTGCTCGCTTTTTAAAGCAAGATCATACCTTTATTGCTAAATTGATACTTATAATAAAGAATCATAGCCTTGCCAAGGTTGGTCTGTGGATGGGTGATCATCTTAACATACCGAGTTTCCTCTGGCCTCGGAAAGCACGTTAAGCAGTTGGTCACGCCTGTCATTTGTAGATCTTTGGCTTTCGTTACGGATTGTTAGAAGCCAGTAAATCTGACTTCAGTCAAGCCCGTTCATCCAAGAACTACCGTATAATTGGGAAAAGGCTAGGCAGATGATGACATGTGAGTTGTTTTAACTTGTAAATCATAATTTAAGAAAGCTGTACATCTTGAGGTTCCAGTCTAACTGCGTGCATTTGTATACCAATATTATCGTGTAGCGACTGCTTGCATCCACAACCCAATAACTGAGTAAGACGATATGCTTTGGTAACAGATTTTCTGGCTTCTGACTACCAGTATCGACTGTTATATATCTACAAAAGACGGTCAGGACCGACGGCTTGGTGCTTTGCAAGGCCATAGAGGAGTCCATGCAGAAATGTAGGCTATCAACTGAACACAGCTATGTAATGGAACAATAACAAACAAAATAGCCATACAAGCAACACTTGCGGTCCCAAACTCGACACATGTCCTAGATTTACAGCGTCAGTAAAAAGTAGTTGAGTTCGACAATATGTCGCCGCAACAATTCTGCGTTGACGCCCCGCCGTAACGAGACGCGTAACTTGTGATGGCACATGGGTACTGGCGGGCACAAAAGTTTTACGAACTATGTTTAAAGCAGACGGCCAGTTTTAGTACTTAAAAAGAAATCGAAAAAATTATATTGCGGCTTTTTAAGTACGAAAACTGGCCTTTTGCTTAAACATTTTCGCTTATGACTAAGCGACAATCAATGTTAAACACTTGTCAAAATGTAGGAAAATTAGAGCTGTTTTTGACAGAATCCTCAAAATACGAGAATTGCCCCACTGATAGTGACGTTTAATAAACATGTTAATTCCTCAGGTCTTTTGACAGTCTTTTTCTACTACCTTCCTGTTTGCCAGTTTAAATTGTATCTATCTAATAGCTTTAAACTAGCAATTCTTGTATATATGTTTATATGTATATAATCTGAATCTTGGAAACGGCTCCAACGATTTTCAAGAAATTTAGTATGCAGGGTTTCGGGGGCAATAAATCGATCTAGCTAGGTTTAATTTAAAGAAAACGTTTACCAAAAAAAAAAACGAGCAAAGCTCGGTCATCCAGGTACTAGGTAATAAAAGGAGCATTATCTGTGTTAATCTTATGATCCGTGGGGTGTATAGCTCGACCTTAATCCAAACCACAATATTATAGACACCAAAGTAAATCAGTCTTTTTGTTCTTTCAAGAATCCTAGAAGTGTGTTCCCTTGGGTCCATTGTCGACTTTCACGCGAGCAAAATCGCTGGCGGAAGCTGGTGGATTATAAATAACGCCTCGATGAATTGTGGGCATAACCACCACATCACATGTCCCGAATAGTAAAAATGGGTAAATAAACTGGACACGTATGTAAAGGGAATGGGGGAAACCGTTTCTGTGCTCACCAGTTGGCGCCACTGGCGCGTAAGTCCCTTAAGCATAGCATTAAAGTTGTTATTACGGGCATGTGAACAAAGTTAGAAGGAAAATAATGTATGATTCTGTAAACGTGCGATTTAATACAACATATATAGTGTCGCAGTGTTACGTGGACTCATTATAATGGAAAAAAGAAGGACGTATACAATTATACATATTTCCGAAAAAAAAAAAGTTCACTGCAGTGGTCGGTACCATCGCCTATAGCACCATGTTGACACTTCACCCGCAGCCATCGTAGAGGAGATAACTGCAGCGTCCATACGCTCCTGCCAGGGTCGCGGAATTTGTTCGAAAGAGTCACCGCGGCCCTGGAACGCAAAGGGATTTAGAAGGAACACGGATGGGTTTTAGTCAGTAAAAGTCTGACACGCCCTTCCACTCCACCCAGAGCGGAAGAAGTCATATGATAATTTCCCATCCTTAAAAAAAAAAAAAAAAGCTTCGCCTATAGTCAGGCTGCTTTCGTAAAATATTAACAAAAATCAAGCAAAGAGTTGAAAGACCAGCCTTACCTCAGTAGCGGGACGCTATACTAATGTTACGCGCCAGAATTAATGTCGGGTACATTAAGTTACTACTGGCGCCATCTAGTATCGAGTAGCAGAACTAGTGGAGTCAAGTACCTTCTAGAAATTTCTTTGCCAGAACATTCTACACTTCTCGATATCTGGTCAGTCGGCAGCGGTAGTTACGAGTACTTTCCAGATGTTTCTAGAATAGAAGTTTCTAGAATTAACTGACCTATATAAGGAGCACGTAGTCCGCGACCGGGTCAGTATTGGATTTGCGATACAAGCGAATACTTCGGAAGCGATCTTCAAGTGCGATTAAAGTGATCAGTGGTGAAGTTGTGTTCTATAATTAGTGTTGTTAAATTAAAGTGTCATTTTGGGTATTTAATCGGCTGTTTTTATTGTCACGAACCCCAAGCTCGTAACACTAACAATAAATAAATACCGAATGCAACCGAAATTGAGTCCAAATTCGACAACATAGTTGCCATCAAGTGTACAGACCCACAGAATTACAGCAGCACAGTGGTTTATGCGAAGGGACGGCCGTTTACCAGCGCTGTTCATGATATTAACGATGGCTTGACCAACCGGCGCTGCCGAGTTATGGCACAAGATACGGCGCAACTTCTTACTAACGTGATAAGTTTTTACAATGCTTCAACTATGCCCATCAGTGGACCTTCATTTAGGATAATTTGTATGTGAAAATTCTTGGAAGAGAATGACGAGAAAAGGTCACTTGTCTAAGGGGCATTGAAACATATTGAATGAAAAAGTTGCAAAGCCTCAGGCATGTTTAAATGCTGGTCATAACACGAGATGTTTCATAGCAAATTTATAAAACACCCCACAAAACTGATTTGCATCCGTACACTCAACTTAAGGTTCAGTTGAAAACTCGCGTCAGGCAACTTCCAGTTGTCAGTCAGTTAAAATTGAGTTTCCATATAATTTTTCCTACATTACAATGTAGGAAAAATTATGTGTGTGTGCCAACATTTTCTGTTCTAAAATTATCTGAATTATTGAAAAGAATCCTCATGTGGATAATGGGAATAAAAATACACATTAAACTTGATAGTACTGTCATTGTGTTCATATTTACAAGCAAGAAAAAATATGATTGTCAACTGCGCAGTGCCTGTTGTAAATAATTACGACTAAGTAAAAGACGAGGCAACGTCAAAATAATTTCCCTCATAAACGCGAAATTTATTTACAGCGACTTTTTAATCTTCTTAAAAACTTGGCTAGCCAACTTTAAAATGGCATTACGTACGATGTCACAAGGCTATTAGTTACATTACAGTGGCGGACACGGGAACTGCATAACTATCCTTTATTTAAATTTATTGTTCCACACTTTAATAAACCCCGGTTATTCCACTCCCTGGAGTGTACTGGCGTGCGGTCGGAGTTCACACTTCTGCGAAACTAATAATGTGCAACTCGCAACTCGTACGGGTGATTTTGTTTTCTTTTGTGTGCACTTTTCGTGGCACGTGGTGTAAACGGTTTTGTTGTTGTTTTCTTGTACTGTCATTGTTCCCCGTTTATTTATGATGGGGTGGCGAAATATTGGAATTTTGCGCAACTATTCGCTTGTTTTCGTGTGGCTTTTTTCGCGTTGGAATGTGTTTTGAGCTTTTTTTGTTCGTACGGAATTTGTTAATGGATGTTAGTTCGGCATGTATGATGTATATGCACGTATCTATTTTTGTTGTTCTAGTTTCAGTTTAGAAAGGGTTTACAAACAACTATAGTGACCTTAGTGCGAGTTTTGACACGTACTCGAACGCGTTAGCGTAAACGTCAATTTTTTATGAAACTATATAATTGCCTTCTGGTAACGGAAAACCTATTTTTTATACAAATTGACTTAAGTGAACGTTTACGCTATCGTAATAACTCAGATTGTTCTGGAGTTGATAAAGATACTATAGTTTTAAATAGTATTTCAACACCATCTCTTATCACAAACTTCAGCCCACCACTACCCCAAACGTCCACTTTTCTACCAACCTTATAACACGCCCACTTTACAGCCACAAACTAAACAATCATTCTTCAACCTACTTAAAAAGGCCCAACAAACAAAAAGGCTCTCTCATTTTAAAACGGGTGCACTGGATGATTCTGGGAGGTTGGCTGTCAATAAGAAGAAAGGGCAGGCAATTACGTGGGGTCTGGGCAATCGATAGCAGCCTCCGAGCTACGTCTGTGTCGCCGAGCGGGCCGGGCTAGGAAAACCGCGGACTGGGTTTATGCGTTTACTTGTAGATGTAGATTTGTAGGCTCAGTTTTTGTGGCCGGATGTTTATGTGTGTGTGTTGTGTCTGTGTCTTCTCTAAATTTTCATTTGGGATGTTTGTTTATAATATTTTAATTTGGTTCAGTTTAAAATCTCCTACTCTGTTGTTAATTTTATTAGTCGTAATTTAATGGGTGTTCAGTCTATCTCAGGTGTAGAGTCAAAGAGCTATGGACGAAGAAGACATGTAGCCAACCCCCAAATAAATTCAGAAAATGGCAGGAAAATTATGTTGATGGTTCAAAAAGTACCAGTAAATAAATACAAATTACAGTTATATGCGAAACATGCCTAAGTTTCATGCACCAATACAACAAAACACTTAACTGAGGTACAACTAAAATACTGCTATTCAGCTGAATCTGGTTTGACTAGAAGCCGACCCCAATATGGTTGGGGAAAGGCTAGGCAGATGATGACTACATCTGTCTTTATTAATTTTTTCAACTCCTTCTCGGAAAGATGTGAGCTTTGGCGAGAGAAGCTCAAACCTCCTGATTATTTCATTGGGCCCTCGGAAAACCTCCCACCTGGGAATGAGCTGCCGTGGCCGAAAACCATAAATAGACTCCACACCCAGGTCGGTCGCACTAAAGATAACCCCCTTAAGTGGAGGTTCTCGGTCGCTCCGCAGTCTTTAGCCCACCTCTTGTCTTGCGCCGCATGCCTGTCACCTGTACATGTGAAGACCTTATGACTGTCAGCGAACGGTTGCCGTTGCTGAGTACTGGGCCAAGCATAAAATTTGATAATTGTATTTGCCACCGACATGCTAAGAAGAAGAAGAGTGATGAAATTAAATTCGACCAATAATTTACCTCCACAAATACGAAAGCTTAAACATAACCCATCAGTATTACAGAAACCGCTGTTCTAAAGCCCCCAAAACACAACACAAGGATAAGCGCAGTTTTACGCTGAATATTATTTTCAGAATTTAACGCGCATATCATTGAAATCTCCAGACACCGGCTTATTTGAAAATTTTAAACGACTTCAAAAAAAGGAGGAGGTTCTAAATTCGGTTGTATATTCATTGTAAAAAAAATATCATAGAACACACATATTTCTGATAGAAACTTAGAATCAGTTTACATCAATGACATTTTTGAGGTGAAAATAGTAATTTTAAATCTTTCGCGGACCACCAGTGGTCCGCGGACCACAGGCTAGCCGCTAGCGCAGGCAGCCTCCAAATACCTTCTTAGAAAGCGAAACCATGCAGCCTTACTTTTTAAAACTGTCATCAAATCAACCTCACTGGCTTGCAATTATTATTTGGTTCAGTGAAACTCGGCTACGAAAATAGCGTAGTCTACCAGAGTATCTATTATTAAACCAAACAAAAAACCCACTTAACCGAAAAACAGAAAACAAACAGCTCATTCAAAACTTAAACGGTTTAACTTCCATTGTTCGTCCACAGTCCGCAGACTTTTTATTTAGTTTTTCACAAAAGCAGGTCAGGCGGGATCGTGGCTTCGTAGCGACGTAGCTCGTAGCCTCGTAGTCTCGTAGCCGCGTAGCACTGCCGCGTAGCGACATCGATGCTTGGTCCCAACATTGGTATTAGCAATGGTTGACAATTTTCTTAGCATCCACACATTGGATCTAACGTTAGTTAAGTGTATGTGAGGATGTCAGACGGAGAAGTTTCAGTAGGTACTTTCACCCATAATACTAAGGGCTCTTATCATTATTATGTAAACCACGCAAAAGGTTTTCGGCGAATAGACAGGTCAGATGTTTGTAACACATTAATATCTCCATTTTAGTCAACGAGGAAGGTCTAGAAGACGCTAGCGTGACGACTTACAGGCTTTTATGACGGCATTGGTCGGAGTGGGTCTAAAACGTGTGGACGCATAGCAAATATAGGGGCCAACGTCATTTTCTCGATACAAACGTTGGCCAAATATCGTTGGGCCAACGTGTGGAGCCAGCCAAACGCTATGTAAGTAATGAGAATACCGCTATAACGTTTTTTATCATGCCAGTTATATTTTATTCTGTATCGTTTCTTGAAGATTTCTTGGTAATACGACTTATTTGTTTGCTGGTTTTGTTTGGTAAGAAATGAAGTGATGTTTAATGTTCGTGTTGTGTCTTTGAAGATCGCTTAGAGGTCTTTCTAACATTTATGCCAATGTTTTATTGTATTGTCGTTTTCCAGGTAAGTCTTGCCTCGGCGTTTACGGTTTTGAAAGCATCTTTAAGAATGCTATTAAAATCTGTATAATATAGGTATGTATGAAGTCTAAAAAAAGTCAAAAAACAAAATTGTTCGCACTTACTGTAATAAAAAACGGTAATTTAAAAAACTAAAAAACCCGTCTGCGTTTCTGTGTAATTTGGAAATGAAAAAACCCTAAAACGAGAAAGTCGTCATACCCGATTGCACTTAACTTAAAAATCGCCAAGATTCTTAAGTTCAGTGCAGTTGGGACCCATTCTCATCATCCCTCCTTCTGGCGCAGTCGGGTAAAAATACGCTCATAGCCTACTTTTACCATACTTAATAGATTTTATGAATAGCACCATATTTTAACAAGCCCGACCCGTTGTACATAAACACCATAAAAATTTCAGAAGCGTGTCGTCCAACACTTTGGCTGCGCTGAGCTGCGTTGAGCTACGACTCTTTCGCGTTTAAAAATATTGTATATCACATAATATACGATTATTATAATGCTTCTTACGGAGTGGGTGACTTCAAACTATTTATTGTACTAATTGAATTAATAGTGGGGAGTCACGGAAACTTGCCCTTAAGGATACGCTATGTTGATAGCGGGTTTCGAATGGGAAGGTTGTCATGGCCGCCGTAATATTGAAATGGGCCGGTATGGATGTGTTTACCTGTAGATTTAATAACGCTTCTCCAAACTCATTTGCATCCGTACTCTCAACGTTAAATTAGTTGAAAACCAGCGTCAGCAGTCAGGCATTTTGCTGAACTGGACCTATTTGGCGTAGGCGTGAGGGACATAATGTGATTGTTGTAAAATTAAGTCTCCTTATTTTTTTCCTGCATTGTGTGTATCTGTGTGTGCCAAACACATCATTCTTTTTTCAAAAACAGGTGGTAATGCTGTGGCGTCTGCAATGCATTGAAGGCCAGTTGCATCATTGTACTTTTACAGGCGCGTAAACGTCAAAAATGATGTCCGGCGGACTGTTTGAAACATTGCTAAATTAAGAATTTCTTTTAAAGTTGTAAAACGTGTGTAAAGCAACTGTATCATGCCAGTGAAGCAACACACATAACTTTTCAAACGTAATCGTCTAATTTTAATTAACGGAGAGGAAGAGTAGAGTAAATAATTATGTATGCTTTGAAGTAACTAACACTTAGGCTGATTGATCATTTAGGAGTTAGATTGTTTTCATTGTGATTTTATTCTACTCTATTATTCTATTCAAAAACCTGAGTCACAAACTCTTTAAACATTAGCAAAAGATCTGCTTTGAAAAAATCTGATATTGCAGCAGTTTATTATGTAACTTTCAGGCAATATTTACACATACATAAAACTTTAAGATACTATATACAAGTCAGTAGAAAATATACAAGTGGAGTAAAAAAGGGGACGGGAAGAACTCACAGGGCAGCGAAAAATTTGTTCAAATCAGCATTGCCACGTTGAATGGCAATGCTGATTCGTTGGCCAAAGAAAAGGCCAGCCCTCTGATCACGTGAATAGTCGACTAACCGTTTGCTGATTTCACGAAAAACTCGATGAGCACTCGGACCCCATGGCCCTAAGAATCTGATTGATTAAAAGGGATATTGTTGTGTTTAAATGTAAACTTGTCAAATAAATCTCTTCAAAATTAGAGTGAACAGGCTTCTTCTGGGTGGGCTTGCTCCATCGTCGACTTTGCCTCTGTCTGTGACCTAGACTAGAGTTAAGAGCAAAGCCATATAAAAAAAAAAAAAACTGCTATGTTTTTAACGATACTGTTACATTTTGTCCCTACAAAATTTGTTTTTTAAGGAAAAACAGTTTGATTTTTCTTAAAAAACAAATTGTGTATGGACAAAATCGTATTTTTTAACATGGATGTGCACTGACCCGCCCCGCGCCCTCTTGTGCTCCAGCCCGCTAACTATATAGCGTAGCTTCAACCAATGGGGTATAAATACGGTGTCTAGGCTGCAGTCGTTATAGTGGTATAATATGGCTGTTTTGTCGTCACAAACTATTTAATGATCATTTGCCTTATTTAGATAATGGACTAAGTGAAATTTTATTTTAATTATGAGGCGGGTTCGTACTTTCGTTATTTTTAATTTATGGAGTCAGAGTTAAAACATGTGGAGGTGTATGTAACGTATTTTTGATAAAATAGATGCCATTTCTTATTATCGTTTTTTCAACCGACTTCCAAAAAGGACCGGCTTCTACATATCATTGTATTTTAAACTTTTAAATAAAAGTTTATTCAGGGGTAAATTACTCTCCTTTCATTTAGAAGAGGCTTGAGTCTCAGCAATAGGAACATTATAGACTGATTATAATAAAGACGGAATCTAAACCAGGATATAAAACGTCATGACAATTTACCAATGACTGTAAGAGTAGGCTCAAACGAGTTAACCCTGGGGATGCCTGGTGGCAAAATGTTACGCGGTATGCCTAATTTTCGTGGTAATTGGTTTATCTAAACATACTAACATATATACTAGGGGTTTATTGTAGGAGTAAAAATCGAAAAAAAAAATAAAAATCCAACAAATAAAAAAATATTGTTTATAGCAAATAAGCAGGCCTTTTTACACATATGTATGTGAAAACAAAAGAAATCTCAACTAAACTTTAGGAAATAGAAGACACAATACAAAGACTATAGGAAATACTATAACGATCAGTCCTTGTCACTCCCGTCAACGGGTGTAGGCAGAGGTGTAAGGTACCAACAACCTCTGAATTTGACACAGGCGCTCGGATTTTTTCGTGTTTTTCGCCATCCCAGCTAACTCCGGTCTGAAATAGTGGCCATAAGGCTTTGATTGGTTGATCATGGTCAGCTACTGCGACTGGTGGCGCAGAAACATCATATTTTAATTAAATACAACGGTTCAAGTAACAGGGTGGGTCTGACAGACCCCAACAGGCATGCCGAAGGTTAAGATAAACTTTTAGTTTACCTCTTAGATACCTTTCTCGAATATGATAAAAATATCTTCATTTTTAGTATTCAACTTGTTAATTTCAAAATCTACTGTCCGTCCGTGCGTCTGTCAGCGACCTTTCATGAACCGTGATAGGTTTGCCGTTGAAATATTCACTGTGTGTGAATATTTCAACATACATTTCAATAATATCATATACAGAATGATAAGACAACGATACAACAATAAGTAACAATTCTGATTCATCTGAATATTTTGAAACTATTATAAATCCTGTCACCGAAATTAAAAATAAACTTCGCAATTCTATAAAACGTCAAAAAAACCTCAAACTAGTCAAGGAAGGTGACTACTATTCTGAAAAAATATTCTAAGTAGTCAGATGCAGACTTCTTAATAATTGCGATGAATCAATTGATATTTATTCCACATCACTCCAAAAATTCAAGCGCCAAGTCCATCAAAAGTAACCAACGTATTTACTTTTTTTTCCTTGTCATCTTTGTATCTACTGTGTTATTTCTGCACTATTCTTGTTATTTTATTGATGTTATAATTTTGTTTTTGCATGCTGTGTCTATGGCATCATATTGTACACTATGTTTTTTATCATATTGCTTTTATTATTAGAACAAAAAGTGTAACAATTGTAGAAAGGCCAATCAATAAATAAGTAAAAGACAAATAATTCGTATGAACTAGTATTGCCAGTGTTTTGATTTATTGTCGTATCCTGTTATTTGTATTTATATATATAAAGTTAAATTAAAGGAGGCATAGGTGCCTCCTTACCACCAACCAAAAATACCTTTTCTTGTACCCATACAAGAAAAGATATTTTTTCGGCCGATGGTACAAAACATTTCGGGTCCAACTTGCACTCCGGTTTTTGGAATCAGACCAAAACCCACCACTCCAATAAATTGTGTCCCCAACATTTTATCACCTACAAAAATTAAAAGGAAATACACCGAGATTATGCGTAATAAATACAGCACCCGCATCGCAAACAGGGGTTAATGAAAAAGTGTTGAATAATAAAGTGTGGCGCGCGCAATTATTGTTGGCAACCCAAATTATTGCAGGGTTAATACTGGATGTAAAGTGGGCCATACAATGCAGCGGTGACAGGTTAAGTACTGCGGCTAAAATGGAATGCAGATGATCTAAAGGATTAGCGAGTCTCATAGGTTTAAAGATCGTTAGTTTGATTATAATAAGAGAAAATGTATCATGTATATTCTGTGGATATAATCAAATCTCTTTGTTTTCTTTTCCACAAAAGAATAATGCTCCTGTTGTACATATGTTGAAATCCACAAAATCAATGAGTTATGAAATCAGAGTAGGCGGCATTAGCTTAATCCATGGGGTATAGGAGATATCTAAGAAAACGTTGAAAATGTATTTTAGCTAACTTCTTATTGAGTTTACTCCTAAACTTAGTAGCCAGAAAACCAGAAAGAATCTCTGTGCGTTTTCTAAGTTAATACAACTACTGGGTGCTACATGTTCTTATGTGTTTTTGTATCATGTGTTTGTGATTTTCCAATAGCCGTAAGTACCTTTACAAAATAAAATAAAAGTTTATAAACTGAAGGTGTTTTTAAAATTTTGCAGCCTGCTTCGGGGTAACCATAAAATATGCATATTTAGCCATTTTTAAAAACGATTTTTAGCGACACTTTGTCGTAAAACCGCCAGTATTTTGATGAAGTGATTTTCCAACAGCTGTAAGAACCTTAACATAATAAAATAAAAGTTTATACACTGAAGGTGTTTTTTAAATTTAGAAGCCTGCTTCGGGGTAACCATAATAATATGCATATGTAGCCATTTTTAGCGACATTTTTAAAACATAAAACTTCCAGCAGTTTTCAACAAACTAACGAGCTCATAAAAATAGGCACTTAACTCCGAAGTACTTGCAACCTAACATTATAAAATCTGCTAATAGTTTCCTTCGACACAGGCTTGCACGTAAATAATTAATAAAAACGCCACTTTTCCAGTTACCGTACGTAACCACGAGAAAAAACGGTAACATTAAGTGAATATTTCTTTCATAATCGTTTGAGGGCTTCCCTTGTACAGCCCCTTCGAAGTTTTCGTGTCGATGGGTCGTTAGCGAGGACCTAGCGACTTTTTATCAACAACACATTGATTTAAAAGCTAAATAACTGCGCCGCACAAATTTCACGTACCCGTTGTTATTGTGGGCTTATATCTGATCGGTGGGTGGCAAGTATTAGGAGCGAGCGTTTCTTAAAAAAAATGGTTTAAAAATTGCTTCGTATTGTCCTTGTATCGGGCTAAGTGGTTAGTAAAAAGCCTTCAAGAGGAAGGAATGTTGGCGGTGGTAACTAACTGACATAAAGTTGTTTGTTACCTCTTCAAATCGGATTAGGATAAAACTATCCACACGAGTAGAACATGTCCTGGAATAGGACATATGATACTTTTCATCCCGAGAGTTGTTTCCCTTGGTATAATTTTCTATTTTTAAGCTGGCGAAACCGCTGGCATGAGCTAATCTTAATATATATATTTCTTGTGCACGTGTGTATGTCACTAAACTCCTCCTAAACGGCGGGACCGATGTTGATGAATTTTTTTGTGTGTGTTAAAGGGGATTCGAGCAAGGTTCAGATTCACAATTGGACCCGGTAGGTGGCGTTGTAATCGATTTTATAATGTTTCGTCATACACAAAGCAAACGTTAGGACAGGACAACGTCTGTCGGGACGGCTAGTACATTTATAAATACGTTACAAAAAAAATAGGAATTACTACTATTTCTGACGGACACAAAAATAAACCCAAGTCTACCAATAGCACTTCAAACCGTAATAAATCAGTCACCAATATCAAACACGTCACATAATAAACGCCACACATTCATCCCTTCTCCGCCATGTGATAAATCGCGGCCGCTTTCAACTTGTTCCACGACATTTAACCATCAATGGGCCGCTGCGGGTCGCCGTGACCCGAGCCTAATTAATTTCGTCGACATTTGCGGTGGTAATAAGCTTATCAAACGTTGATTCGGACAATGGACTCCGTTCGATTTAATATGCGCAAGTATGAAAGCAATTTTCGAATGAATGAACGAATGAAGTCCTTTAATTTGTACGTAATGGCTTGTAGAGGTCGGCTTTTAAGTCCTTTGTAAACTAAATGGTTTATTGAAAGTTGAGGACTATTTTGATTGGACAATTGGTTTGAGTTTTGTTGAACTGAAGTGTGGTTTTGTTTGTGTCTATCTAATTTGTTGTGAATTTAATAGAATCATTGGGTTAGGAAAACAGGAGTTTACGTTCCACATTGTGATCAACTCACACATAATTTTGAACAACAAATTAAAGTCTTGGTAAAATCACCGGAGATACATTTTCCAGTATGCGGTCCAAAACTTGTTAAGTTGAAATCGAAAAGGACAAGGAAGTGGTTCAATTATTTTTATTAATTTCAAACTCATAAAGACGTTAAAATAAAAAAATAAACTGGCCAATTGTGAGTCGGACTCGCATACCAGGGTTCGGAACGAATCTTATTTTTGTAAAATGTTACTTTCGAACCATAGACCTCTAAGAGGTTTTCCTGTAATCTATTGGCAAAGAACTATTATCTGTATTTTTTTTTTAGTTTTAGAATCAGGTATTTCGGTTATAAGGGTAATTTTTTATCTAATTTCTTGAATAACTTCGAAACTATATATTTTAAAATCATGAAAAAATATATTCGAAACTCTCACTGAATCGGTCCAGTAGAATCTGAGCAAGCGGCTGTGATAGAAGGACGGACTGACAGACGGACAACCTTCACTCGGTTGTGCGTCTGTCACTCTGGCACAAACATATAAACCGACCTCGAAACTATATATATGGAAAAATGGAACCCTTATAGGATCACCCTATGAGGGTTTCGTTTTTTCGGATCGGTTCGGAACCCTAAAAAGAACAAATAACTCGATTACATCCCTCGACTTCGAATTGTCAAGGAAAATCAAGTTTCAAAAGCTAACCAATAATTTTCAAAGTGATTGGTTAATTTTCAAATAGAATTAAAAATTTAAAGGATGAATCAATCAACAGTTGATTAAAATAAAAGAGAAACCAAAAAGGAAGGGGTGACCAGTCGAAGGGTTACATGAGCCGGAACATTGGTGCATGTTGAGCTATGAAAATGGCGGGAATTCCGCCTCATGTTTTGGTATTATGTTGACTGTTTGAAAATCGTTTGAGTTTATTGAACTCTGGGGATAAATATAGAATCTATTAGATATTAGAAAATATTGTTCCTTTGAATTTAGTTTCTTATTAAATTTATCTTTAAAAATTACCAGTTTACTAAAACTCAGTCAATATATATTGCCTCTTCTGTAACTCAGGCCTCGGCTCTGTAACAGCCGGTTTCAATAACGTATCTACCTTTAACCAACTGTCAAATTAGCTACCAGCGGTAGCTGAAACGTCGTGTTTGCCTTTCCAACATGACAATTCAGCTACGGTTGGTAGCTAATTTGACTGTTGGTGAAAGGTAGATACGTTATTGAGACCGGTTGTAAGAGAAGAGGGAGATTGGGTCCGGAATCTACCACGCAGACCAAGCAACGTCTTGATAGTTTGGTTTCTGCAATCGTTTGGCCTGTTGGTCGAGTGGTTAGTGACCCTTACCGCTAAACCGGAGGTCGTGGGTTCGATTCCCACCTGGGTCAAATCTTTGTGTGATGAGCATGATCATTTGTTCTGTGTCTGGGTGTAATTTGTCTATAATATGTATGTATTTAGAAATATATAGGTATGATTATCAGTTGTCTGGTTGCCACAGCACAGGCTCTGCCTAGTTTGGGATCGGATGACCGTGTGTGAGTTGTCCCAAGATATTATTATTATAAAAGGAGAAAATCATCACCTACTGCCACCTTTTCAAAAGAACATCTTCTAAAAAAGAAATAAAAATAACGGTTTACGATTTCGCTCTCAAAAACAATATTAATTCAACCGTGTCAATAGATAAATCCGTAAAATCCGTAAACACTACTTAAAAGCTTGTCATTCTTAGTCATTCTTCGTCATGATTACTATGAATTCTCTTAATCGGTATGATTATTATATATCATATTTATTAGTTTATTATTTTAGCATTTATATGTATTTTATTAGTATTATATATATTATCTGTATATTCTTTCCGAAATGTTGAAATTCAATTTTGTATCTTAATTTTATTTATTGTACACCTACCACAGTAGTCTTTATAACCCAAAGGTTGACTGGTAGAGAATACCTTGATGCATTAAGTCCGCCCATGTACCACTATTGTACATAAAGTTTAAATAAATAAATAAATCACAGATCGCTATTTTCAAGGCCCTATTAGAAGGAAGGAGAGCGTTAATTTGAGTGGAAACAAGCGGCAAATTGATTAACGAGATGGTCACAGTACCGCGACCTTGCTTGCTTTTATTAATTCTCAAACAATCGCCTCTTTTGAATCCATTCGCTGGTTTTGTGGTTCCGTTGTGTCGTTGTTTGTCACTGTTGATTTATGTATCGATTTTAGTGAATGAAATTGGGTGTTTTATAGATGATTCTTGCTACTCATGTCTTTAGAATTGAATACTGTTATTATTTTGTTCTGTTCAAACTAAATAAAATCGAATGGCTATCGCGCATAGATTGAGCGTGGTGATATAAGAGATTGTTTCTTATCTTTAAAGGTTTTTTTCCGCAAGTATTATCATTCCCAATTGGTAAAAAATGCGCTGATGTTGTTAAGCTGCAATATTTTCGACGCGTTTCTGTTAAGTTTTCACACATATAATAGCGCAGAGACCGCCGGTCGATTCTGTAAACATGTCGAAGTGAAGGCTTGGGTGAAGTGATCACGAGGTGAGCTGTCAATCCATACAATCAAGATGGAATGACAGCTCACTTCGTGAACACGTGACATCTTGATTATAAGGATTGACAACTCACCCCGTGATCACTTCACCCAAGCCTTCACTTCGACGTGTATACTGAATCGACCGACTGGCTGTTACGATTGCATTTGTTATGGTGTAAAATAACGAGTGTTTCTATTCTATCCATTCTTCTCATCTTGGGCTAATTTTGGGTTGAGTCATTACAAATCTTTGGTCTTCCAAAATTTCTCTTATTGCAACAATCTCGACCAACTTAACTCAACCTTAAACCCTCAATACTATATGCCTTTCGACGAAGACAGTTGATCAAACGTGGGAGCGATGTCTAAGAGAACTGGTTCATGTATGACTGATGCAGGTCAGCGGCTTCAAAGCGCTGTCAAGCAATGATTGCTCTTAAGCATCTCAAAGACATAGCTAGCTACTAGTAAACTGTGTTCATATTTGATTGTTTTAAGTGGTTAATGGACTGTGTGAGTGGGTTAGCGGAGCATGCCAGTATAAACATAGATTGTAATGTATCGTACGAAGTCATTAGCAGTACGATTTGTAGAACAATAGTGAAAGCTTAAGTCAGTTTTTGCGGAGGGGTATTTTGAAAAAAGTTTTTAATTGTTTTTCATTTTTAACCGACTTCAAAAAAAGGAGGAGGTTTTCTATGTTTGTTACCTCATATCTCCGTCATTTATGAACCGATTTGAAAAAATATTTTTGCATATGAAAGGATATACGAGTTCCGATTGGTCCCAAAGAAACTTCATCCAAATCGTTTGAGAGGTTTGGTTTTTAAATGAAAATAGCTGGGGGAAATAGAAAATATATCATCCAAGTAAGTAGACGAAATTGCGTGTTTTGCTTTTCTGTGACCACTACTTAGAAGCCGATTGTATTTTTTTAAAGTTTTTTTTCCTTAATGTATATTTGCTACCCAACATCACCTTAAATATAATCACGCACTTCTGAAACTCCGTGTATAGATAACAGTCATGCGATCTTCAAAAATTCTAATAGCTGACGCATTAAAACTGAAATCCGTCAGTTTTATACTCTCAAGAATCTTATCTCAGACACTACCAATCATATCCTTCATGAGGTATATCCGCTAATCCTCGTAAAACGACACTAAAGCTAGGATATTATTAAAGTAGAAGATATCATTAAGTTAAATGCGTCTCAGGAGAACATTAGGCGCTTCCATTATGTCAGTGAAGTCGTTAGGACGAATATCTAGCTTATATTATGAAGTAATTCCCCTTTGAGCTAATTTTGCTGAAATGTCTCTTTTATTAAGTGAAGAGGGTACTTAGGTGATTGTCTTTTTAGTAGATCTAAGCTCTAGAATGAGCCTAAATGAGTATTTAGGACAGTTTGGTACTAGATTTAATGTTTTTATGTGACATCTTAAACGATAAAAGGTGTCTCTAACGAATTCTCTGCCTTTAAGACGGAGTTAACAAGAACCCATCGCATCAAAATACCTTTGATTTACCTTTCAGAGGTTTTTAAAATAATATTTAATATCGAATGCTTCTTAGATAAAACGCCATTTATCCATCGTCGTCATTGTTAAAACGCTTCTTAAGACGTCAACTTCCGATAATCTTCGTTTCCCAATATATTTTTTTAAATTATTTGTTTCAATCATCATCATCATTTCAGCCGCAAAACGTCCACTGCTGGACATAGGCATCCCCCAAGGGGGGACGGGGATTGCCATAATCGCCACGCTTGGCAGACGGGTTGGCGATCGCATTGTAGCTGTTGCAATGCACAGAGAATGCTGCTGCCCATTCTCTGGTGAGTCCCTTAGTCGCCTCTTACGACACCCACGATGATGGGATGGTGTTATACTTTTAAACGTCCGACACCATACAAAACCCGTATTTCAATCATCATCACCAATTCACCATTGATAAATATTTCTATACAACCAAAACCAACCAATTCCGTATTCCTTTCATGCGCAACTCCCACAAAACAGAAGCCGAACGTAAATGTACATTCATCGTTAATTAGGTGTACAAAACAGTAATTACGCATTAGAACGATGACGTCATTTGACGTTTAGTTTTGCTGCGCTACGCTAGGCTACGCTACGCTAGGTTACGCTACGCTAGGCAGCTGCCATGCAGCGCCGCAGGTAAGCTTGCGTAATTAATTCCGCATATTGTGTTTTACAAAGCGAAATGTACAAATATTCACATTACGGCAGGGTTGGTTATGCCCGGAATGGAGTATGTTTTAATTTTGCACTTGTATTAATTGTGTGCGGTTATAATATTGCTCATGTATTTGTGTGGCGATGGCTTAAAAAGAAAATGAAAACGTAAATAAATTAAAACATTTCTGAATTTCAGCGGTGACAAAGCTGAGGTTAATACCGTCATTTTTGGCCTTTAGTGCTGTTAATATTTATCTAGAAATGTTCCCTTTCTTATAAGTCTAAAGTTGAATTTTTTCTTCTTGAAAAGGCTAGCAAAATCGATACTGAAAAAAGTCCAACATTCCAAAACTGATCCACTATTTGAACTTTAAATGAGACCTACACTCGTTAACTACATGCAGTTTTTTTGTGTGTGTTCACAAATTCACTTATATACATATCCTACCCTACACACTCACATCTTCCTACACTTAGGTACTCACTACACACACACACAAACATACACTCGGACCCTATTTTTTTTTTTCACCTCACCACACAGTTTTTCATTTTGTCTTTTCTTTACAAAGATTATATCCATTTTCTTTTACACCATTTGCTTATTGTTGTAACGTCCATCGGGACGTGACAACAATAAGTAAATGGTGGAAACAAGACAAAGCCATAGTAAAATTTATCGATATTTTACTATGACTTTGTCTTGTTTGTTTCGGAGAATCACTGACTCCTAAGACACAGACACATACACCTAGTTTAGGAGTCAGGAAATTAAAATTATTGTGACCTAGTTTTAAGCCTAATGTGCTCTTAGTTTTTGGTTCTTGTACTGTGATGGCTTTTGGTGAAATAAAGAATTATTATAATTATTATTATCCAGCAAAATATCCGGCTAAATACCGTCGGTGTCCTGTCCAGCTATTTTGATTTATGACGTGTCAACCCTAACCGCCGAGTTTGAGTTCGTTAATGTTAAATGGATTCTTGGTACCGAACACAATGAACTGTTCGTTGTACATGCTTTTCGTATTAATTAATATGAAAAGTTACCGCAGTATTAGGGTGAAAGTTTGAAAATAATCATTTGAGAAAATGTGCTATGATTATTTAGTTAGTTCTCTTCACCTTTGCGTATGGACAACTATAGTAGGCGCCAGATAAATGTCGAATAAAGTATATTGACCTTTCCCTAATAACTGTTCATAGGTACCTGAACAATTAAATATGAATCGTTTTTCATTATTAGACAATGTTAAGGATCACGAGAGATGATGATTCGGGACAGCTTTGTGTCATTAATTCCGTTTTTCAAATTAAAAATGTCAATAATTGTAGGTGGGTCAATGACCGTTATTCCACGATTATCTG
>NDFZ01005402.1:0-172908 GCA_002192655.3 Mamestra configurata | reverse complement strand
CGCCAGATAAATGTGGAATAAAGTATATTGACCTTTCCCTAATAACTGTTCATAGGTACCTGAACAATTAAATATGAATCGTTTTTCATTATTAGACAATGTTAAGGATCACGAGAGATGATGATTCGGGACAGCTTTGTGTCATTAATTCCATTTTTCAAATTAAAAATGACAATAATTGTAGGTGGGTCAATGACCGTTATTCCACGATTATCTGGCGCCTACTATAGAGTCACCGTATAATTTTTAATGTTGACATTTAAAAGTGGCTTTCAATGGTCCAATTGAAATAAATTGACTTTGGGTTTGTGTGTCTCACGAAAATATGACGTACTGACTATCTTTTCAGAAGAAAACTTGAAGAGAAACACTAAGCAACTGCTACCAGACGTCCTAAATCAGTCGAGACAAAGTACAAAGCACCCATTAAAAACGACCATTACCTCAGTAAAGGGAAAACCTTATACAGCCTTAAACACGAAGAATTTAGGTGCAGGCCACATAAATCTTGGGTCGTAGACAGCAACCAGAAACAAGGTTTTCGAACAAAAGTTTAGCATAGAACAATATCGAAGGTTAAAAAGCGTAACAAAACGGACGCAGACGTAAAACAACGAACGTTGAAATACGAGTGACAAACTACCCCAGGCGGGGTCGCAGGAATACAGTTGTTTGTGGACTAGGTGGTACCGTGAGCGATGTGGAACTAGCTCAGCTTTGTAAAAATAAAAAAGGGGTGATACATTGTCGCATAAAATAGTTCCCGCACAGGTAACACTCGACACTGATATTTTTAAGTCAGATTTAAGTTTGAAATGATAAGTTTAAAGTTCAACTACATCTCCTTATATATCTTACGCCAAAAAACTCATTTTCCATCTTCTTTCTTTAAATTATGTTACCCAGTTAATGGGTTGTGGAGGTCTGGTAGGCAGCCGCTTCATGGTATTCAGCTGAATCCGGTTTGGCTGGAAGCTGTCCTCAATGAAGTTGGGAACAAGGCTAGGCAGATGTTTTCTTTGTAAATTACAAACTCAAATATTTTACCCTGATGTTGTGGTTTCCAATTCAATATTAACATGAAGAGGAAGACTTAGAGAACTATGTTCCGATGCACATATATGTACCTACTAGCTTCCGCCCGCGGCACCGCCCGCGTGAACGTCGAAAATTATCCCAAGGGAAAATACTCCCGGGATGAAAAGTATTCTTTGTGTTATTCCAGACCATAATCTACCTCTGTGCCAAATTTCATCTACATCAATCCAGCCGTTTGCGCTTGAAGAAGTCACAAACATACACACACACACACACACACACAAACTTTCGCCTTTATAATATTAGTGTGATGTGATGTGAATAGTTGAGTCTGTTGAGTATTAGTTGAGTTGGCTTCAAGCCTAACTGTGGCTTACCTAATACAGAACAGTGTGCCTACCGGTATATTTTTACCTTGAAGTGTCTCATCTGATCTTCACAGCGCAATTACTGGGTAATACGCTATCCCTTGCTCTTTTGGATTCCGCACCTGAAGGGTCCCCAATAATTTAGGGTCCTATTGCTAAGCCTCCGCTGTCCGTCCCTCAGTCCATCCGTCTGTCGGTCTGTCAGCGGGCTGTATCTCAAGGACTGTAATAGGTAGACGGTTGGAATTTTCACAGTGTGTGTATTTCTATTGCCGCTATAACAACAAATAAAAAATTTAATTAAATAAAAAATGAACGGCGGCTCCTACACAAGAAACGTGGTTTTTCGGGTTATGGTGGGAACCCTTCGTGTGAGAGTCCGACTCGCTCTTGACCGGTTTCTATTATTGATAGTCTTGCGTTTGACCACAATCTTACCTTATGGAATGCTATGATGTGGTTGACGATGCAACACGCTCGTCTAGAGGTGGCCTATTCACTGTTGACATATGTATATCTCCAGACACCCAGGACATGCCGGGGTCTTTATAACTCCTGATATTTAAATATCAGGAAATGTAGACACCGGCAGAAATTCCACTCTTTAGCTATACGCAAAGTGACAAACCCTTTCCTCAAACATGGCGAGGGGGTTTTTTTTTAAGGTTGGCAAATCATCAAATGATTTCTTCCGCTCTGAGTGGAGCGGAAGGGCGTGTCAGACACTTACTGACTGAAACCCATCCGTGTTCCTTCTAAAGCCCTTTGCGTTCCAGGGCCGCGGTGACTCTTTCGAACAAATTCCGCAACCCTGGCGGGCCCCGTCTTATGGCGAGGGGGTAGTGGCTGATCATTGCGTTATGCTCGTGAACGGGTGCTGCTTGTGGTGACTGGTCGTCTTTCTGGTCATGGTTTTTTTATTATTTTTTACTATTGTTATAACGATAAACTTACAGTTTATTATAATTACTATGTTGGTACTAGTTCATCAATTGTGGCTCCAGACACAATCCTATTATTAGATTATACCATTGCAAGCGGGCACAACATTTATGCCTAGACTCCTAGAGGCTTAATTAGTTTGGTTTATTTGTTGATACTTGAGTTGATAACAAATTTCAATTAATTATTTTTCTGTGTCATGTTTTGGAAACTACTTTGCATACTACTGTATAAATTCATGTTTTTAACAGACAGATGTGTTGCTGGAGAGTTTGTTGCGCCACTTCTTCTTCCCAGCTAAAACACTAGGAAGAGGTGACGGGCGGGCGTTTTGTGGGACTGTCTTTATGTAGAACTTTGACGTTCAAAACGTGCTGGCAATCAGCCCAATTTGAATAATTTTATTAAATTATGATGATACGGTTGGCGCAGTAGTTGAGCGATTGACCGCTGCGCTGGGTGCCGTGGGTTCGATTCCCGCACGGAACAAGTATTTGTATGGCCTACAGATAATTGTCCCGGGTCTGGCTGTTTGTGTTTGTTTGTAAAAGCACCCACGATACAGGAGAAATTTCTCGTGGGGCAAAATAAAAAAAAAAATTGACATGAATGACTTTGGATTTTGATTTTTTTATTGTTTTGATAAAATGGATTAGAAGCCACTAATGTCATATTATGACAGAATCAAACAACTTGTAGCTGAACAAGCCAATTCCCTAGCTCATTCCTCGCTCATTTCACACTACAACCCAGCGTTTACATCGCTTTAAAGCAGGCCCGAGCGGTGTAATGTCCTCCATTCGTTTGGCCGGACTGCACGTCGCTAACTAAATAATTATCCCGCTGAAACTTTGATTATGTTGTGCTTTACGCGAATTAGCAGCTTTGATGTTATGTTTTTGTTAATTGATTTTGTTAGTGCATTATTTTTGGTTGTTGAAAGGGATTTTAACGAGGAGCGAAAAGTTAAGATACTGTTTAGAGTTCTGAAAGCTCATCAATCTATAAAAATATTTTGAGTGCAGTTTCAAGCATACATAAGAGATGTACTGATCGTTACTTCAGAAGATAGATGGAGTTTCAGTACAGACGCAGTTGGATTCAGATTCAGACCAGTCTTGCTTTGAATGAAAAAAAAAAAGGATTTAAAAAAAAATCAACACATATATAACATTACAGCAACAAACACAGTAAAAGAGAAGATGTACAGAATAATTCAGTTAAATAGCGCTGAGCGCATACCCAGAATTATTTCATTATTTCCTTCAAAGGTTTTAGACAAGTGTTATGTTTCTACCAGTAGTGTAAATTATTGTAATGAAAAACAAACCAAAAAAAAAGTCCGAGGTGAGTTAAGAAAACTGACCGTCAATGACAGGTGGCTATTAAGAGAAGTTGTCTCATTATATGAAAATTTGATACCTAGATGGTATCAAATTTTCTCTCTCTGCTACTCTTTACTGCCTAAAACATTTAGCCATTACCCAAAACATTTAACATCAACACACGATCCATACATCAGAAAACAGCTCATAAACCAGCCACAACAATACACCTCTATTCTACACAGAATAACATAATAGAAACGTATTATTTATACCGTTAATATTCACATAAAACGAGCAACGTGTATTTTAACACTACCGATAAGTACGCACACAGTTGGCCCGCTGCCAAGCTTCACGATAATTTGATAAAAACGCTCTCTGCCCGGAATAGAGTCTATTAGCTGGTTTTATATGTTGTATGATGAAGTTGAGTGTTATTTTGGTGGTGAAATTGTGCTGTGTGGTCTACAAGAATACAGTAATCTTTTGTCTGAAAATGGAAGAGGATTGTAGCGGCATCGATGCCGCCACACGAAAAAGTAAAAAACTAAATTTGTACGGCAACAAAAAGAACCGCAGCGCCATCTACGGCGAACTAACAACGAAATCATGCATCGCGCAAGCAAAATTCTCCGTGCGATTTGAACACATACAACAGTCCGAATATCAACTAACGGGCAGTTGCTCACCAGACACAACAACCGTCTGGTTCGGAGGATCCTCCCATTTTCAGTGGAGGTATGCGGGACTTTACTCTCTGTACCGCATAACTCAATAAGTAATATGCAATAAGTATCGAGTAAAGAAATAAGGATTTAGTCGATAGTTTTGAGTCTGACTGTGTGTATGAGAGTCAAACTCATAGAATTTATTAAAATGAAACCATTTACAGGAACTGGTCATTGCTTAATCAAGGTAGCCTTTTAATTTAGTACCTACTCCTATGTGTAAAACTTGATTTTGACCCCGACTTCGTACGCGGGTATTCCGTTCTTTTCCGTTTCCGTAGGAATTTCGGAAAATCCTCTCTTGATGCTCCTCTACGAAGTATAGGGAAGCTCAATGCCAAATTTCAGCTTTCTTCGACCATCAGTTTCTGCTGTGCGCTGTCTGTCAGTCACACAGTAACGGAAGAGTTTTATATATTATATTGATGTTATATGACAACATTACAGAATAATTGTAGCGGCATCAACGCCGCCACAAGAAAAACTAATGAAGCGAAAGTTGTACGGCAACAAAAAAGAACCGCAACGCCATCTATCCCACCGGCAGCGAACTACTAACAAAATCCTGCATCGCGGTATCAGAGTTTTCCATGCGATTTGAACATTTACAACAGTCCGTATATCAACTATCAAGCAGTTGTCCACCGGACAAAACAACGGTCCGGTCGGAGGATCCTCCCTTTTCAATGTAGGTTTGCGGGACTTTCTATTATCTATTTATATCTACTTCATCATGACGTCATCATCACTTCTCCTCATCGTGACCTCAAGCTCTCGAGCAGCGAGTCATACAGCCAAAGTAATCATAGATCAAAGTGGCCCATTTAATTAAACGCCAACTTCATAGGTAAAGATCTAATATCATTATCTGTCTGTGAAAAACAATACAAGGAAACACCAGTAATTACTATTCAAAGGGATTGTTTACGGCCCGCATCTTATCAAGCAATCTTTAAACACTCTTTCTTTACTCTGGACAAACGAGAATGATTAAAACCAGTCCATACTTTGTTATCACCATCAACAGAGTCTAACGGGAGTGCGCTTATAAAATTATACTCGTTCTTCTAATCTAGTGGTTCCCAACCTGTGGTCTGCAGACTACCGGTGGTCCACAAGTACCAAAAGTCCGCAAAAGGTTTAAAATTTCACACTTTTCACCTCAAAAATGTCTTGATGCGAACTGAAAGTTGCTTACAGTTGTGTGTTCTATGACAATAATTTTTACTTTTGACGTCAAAGGATAGTTATGCTACAAGATTTGAATATCTTTATGATTTAAGTTTTTTTTAGATTCAGACTGAAGTGGTCCCGGGTCAAATAAAGCTTGGGAGCCACTGCTCTAATTATTATATAGCAGTTTATTTTGCCAGAACACAGCCTCACAAAGGCGAGGGTAATTGGATAAAAATGCAAGTTAGTTAACTCGGTTCGTGTGTGTGGTGGAAACATATGGGGAGGTATTGCCACCGAGCCTACTGCTTGTGGGTCTTAATTGGTTTGAAACTAAGTCCGGTTGTGGTGATTAAAGAGCTGAATATTAAAAGTGATTTTGAAATTTTCGAAAAACTGTTGAAATAATATTGATGATATAATCAAAATCACTATAGTTAATACAATAACCACTGTTACACACACACTATGACACTAGTTTACGGTTCTAAAGTATATTATCCTCGTGTTTAAGAGCGAGTTTCTTGATCTGTACTTAACTTTACTAATGGTTAAAATTATAATAAAAAAGACTTTAAAATACGTTTTTCGATCAATTGTTAGCTATTTATTAACTATTTAACTAATTGTTATTTGTCAAGCTTAATATTTATCGAAAACTTCGGTGCCCGTAATTTTTAACCATTGGATCAAAAAAGTAAGATATGCTACGACTTAATTTTCATTATTCACTTCCAATGAACACTGCACACATATAATATCAAGCCAAATTAATTTCAAACACGCTTCAATCACCGCGTCCGTATTCAAAACAATCGAGATAGCTAACTCGAACGCCAGCCACGATTGACGGGTCCGTTCGAACATTCGGCACGTATCACTCGCTAATTCGATAAATACGTGGCTTACCTAAGCTCTCGCGTTTCGAGTTTTAACCAGATTACGAATGCTTTGTACTTGTGAAGTTGTAGAACAGTGAATTATGAAATGTGCTAATTGCAGATCGGGGGAATATTCGATTTCATTTCGTATGCTGTTGCATAGTAATGATGAGATTTTTTTTTGTGAATTCGGAATTCTGTTCTTCATGTTTGCTATGCTTGATTTGGAGTACTATAGTAGGCGCCAGATAATCGTGGAATAACGGTCATTGACCCACCAACAATTATTGACATTTTTAATTTGAAAAACGAAATTAATGACACAAAGCTGTCCCGAATCATCATCTCTCGTGATCCTTAACATTGTCTAATAATGAAAAACGATTCATATTTAATTGTTCAGGTACCTATGAACAGTTATTAGGGAAAGGTCAATATACTTTATTCCACATTTATCTGGCGCCTACTATAGTCTATTTGCATTTTTAAATGGTTTGCTGAAAATCATAATTTTACATTAATGTAGCTGTAGCATAGGGATAAATGGGGCAATGATAATGAAACTTAGTTACATTTAGGTTCGAGATTATATTTGGGATCTCGTACCTATAAGTTTTGTCTGTGATCATAACCAAATCACAATTCTAGAATATCCCAGTACAGTAAAGTTATCGTTTTAATAAGTGTGAAACATCAGAAAATTCCTTTGCATTTACTGTTTAGTTCCTCACCATCCCTTTGGGCCGAAAACGGAATTTTCATCCGAACAATAGGACAGCCGAATATCTTTCCTTATATTAGAAGAGACGCGACCCATATTGTTTTTATTGCTGTTATGTACATATATGTATGAAGATGTATGAGATTTTATTGGACCCATTCGAAATGTTTGCGTGGTGAAGGGATGCGTGTGTGTTATGAGGAGTGACACTAACATTATGATTAGTGAGAGAAATCGATGTTATGGTAGTTAAGTTAAATGGAACGATGTAGATTGGACATCACGCCTGTATTGCCTGAATTGGTAGATACAGTTATATTTTAGTACATACATACGCCTGTCATATTCTACCCTTTGTATATTGCCATGCTGCATGCTGGTGAATGCTGCTCTGTGTATCACCCCTCAAGGAGTTCGTGGCTAAGTAAAGCCGATTATTTGGCCACTAACTCTTCGAGGGGTGATATTGCCACTTGGCAAAGGTCTCTCCCACTCTTTGCAATGGTGAGCCAGTCTCATCATCATCATCATATCAGCCAAAACACGTCCACTCCTGGGGTACTACTCTCTAAGCTCGAAGTCCGCTGTTTCGGACTTAGTTGCGGGCGTATTGTAGGCGGTATCACCGTACCACTAAGAATTAATGAAAACACGATTTGACAGTTTCTATCAAATCGTGTTGTTCTTCATTTTTAGTTCGGGTTCGGAACTAATCATAAGTCCGTAGGTGATACGGAGTAGAATACGCCCGCAACTTAGCCCGAAACTACGGACCTCGGGTTTAGAGACTAGCCCCCCTAGACATAGGCCTCCCCCGAAGGGTGTTGCCATAATCACCACGCTTGGCAGGCGGGTTGGCGATCGTAGTGTAGCTGTTGCAATGCACAGAGATTGCTGCTACTCATACTCTGGTGAGTCCCTAAGTACAGTCTATCTAGAAGGAATCAAGTTCGTCCTTCCATCATCTTCCATTATAAGTATTAAATAAAATTTATTTAAACGAAACTACTTGGAGACAATCAAATGCAACTCTAAGTTATTATTTCCATTTTTTATTTATTTCCTTCTTCTTGGGTAACTTTATTGACTTAATAAGAGAAAACTCAAGAGTTAAGTTGAGAGGAAATTCCCTTAACTAGACGGGTGAAAGGTTTCAACTTTGTTAAACATTGATAAAAAAGAAACCTCGCCAACTCCAGCGGTTTAAAACCAGTTTAAAAATCTTATGGCTTGTCTTACCACTTGTGGATCTGCCAGTCGATTCTCTTATCTTGTCGAAGTGAAGGCTTGGGTGAAGTGATCGCAAAGTGGGCTGTCATTCCATCTTGATTACATGGATTGACAGCTCAGCTCGTGATCACTTCACCCAAGCCTTCACTTCGACCTGTTTACAGAATCGCACTGCTGTTCCGGATAAATTATCCAGCAGACAATAATTTAAGACAAGTTATTTAGCTATTTTTGATTAATCGGGAACCAAAATATTTGTACTAATATAAAAAAAATGCTTGTTTGTTTAATACGCTTTCACGCCTAAATCGCTGAGCCGATTTTCATGACAGAGATAGATGACACCTTGGAAACGGTTACAGGCTACATTTTTGCGAAATGAAACTTGAACGCGAGCGAACCCACGGGAAAACCCATAGCAAACCAAAAACAAAAATCTGGGTACAATGAAACAATCCCGTAACCAATCAAACATCGCCAAATGCAATCCAAAACTAATATCGCTGCAAACTTTTAACCATTCAAAATACAATACAAGCCCAGGTAATCGCGTTTGAACCCACAAAACTATTTGTTCTACATTTTCATTTCGAATCCCTATTTTGGTAGCAACAAATCCCAAATAGATATGTTTGGGTCCCATCACGGTCGCATCAAAGGAGTCGAACTGGGTTTATAGTACGTAGCAATAATGTGGACCCTTCGGTGTATAAATCAGCTATAGTTTGAGGATGAGACGACGTGTGGTGTGTGGTGTGAGCGGAGCGATAAGAGGTAGCGATTTTTGGTTTAGTGGGACAATCTGTGAGGTAGGTTTTGAAGTTTCTGCCAGGGTTGCGGAATCTTTTCAGTAAGAGTCTGACACGCCCTTCTGCTCCACCCAGAGCGGAAGAAGTCATTTGATGATTTACCAACCTTAAAAAAAAGGTTTTGAAATTTACGCAGAGTTAGTGGTAACGGTTTTTATTAAAGATCATGAAAATACAAGTTTACAAAACACTTATTTCAAGAAAACATTTAAAAGTTCATCAACATACTATAAAACACTAGATCATAAATATACTGGTGCCAGCGCAGCGGCTTTGTCAGCATGACAGTCGGAAATTATCCCAAGAGAATATACTCTTAAGCGTGGATAACAGTAATTGTGGCAAATGTAAATTAAGAAGCTTCTCTTCAAAGGATATTCAGACTATTCACATTACATCATGTTTGAAGCCTTAACTCATAATGCAATATTAATCCTTATCGTCTATAACTTGAGCGGGTACGTATAAAAAAGGGTCCAATAATCAATAAGGAGTTTAATCCCGCGGGCAGCGGCCGCCGATCTCATTGGTCGAGCAAATTGACAGACGGACAAGTAGTGGGGGAAAGGTACTGCACTGTGATACTGTTTTGCACTGGATGAGACTTGAAAATGTATCTGTATTATTATGTTCTTGTAGTTCATTATATTCACTTTTTGATGTGTAACATCTTTCCTCTCGCTTTCCTACAATTTGTGGGAGTTATTTCGTGAAATGGGACGGAAGTGTGTAACGGGAAGCCGAAGAAGCGCGCACTTTTTGGCTGTCAGTTGGTACTGTTAATGTTAATGTTGCTTTTTACCAAAGTCGACTATTGTAAGACTCGCTCGTTTTTTTTATTTAATTTTATGAGTGTGTACCCGGATTGTCGCCCAAAAAATGAATTTTCTTTCTTTACATACATGCAAACAAGAAAAAAACATGCAATAAATTGATCATGTTATTTAAGTAGCTAATAAGAAACGCTCTTAAAACTTATGTCCCATGAAATTTAATTTGGCAATCTGTATAGGACTCTGGAAATGTCGTTTTAAAAGCATAAATTTCTATGCATTATAATATCACTAAAACATATGTGGAATTATTATTATTAGTAAAATTAACCGAGATATCTGATTCGAATTCTAAATCGAATACCATTTGATTTACCATCCAGAATATCTTTCACCATCAAACCGTCTATTCATTATCCTGACACTGTTATTTCAACAATAGCTCATCCAGTACCTGACTACCTTTGTTCCCGGCCACCAGGTCCCAGCGGCCAAGCAATATTATTACTGGCCAGTAATGCCCAAGATTGTTTTGACACATGATGCCGGATATACACACACGTTTGTTTCTCTTGTCTATGCTCAGTTTATGAACGGTAACCTAGTTTGGAAAGTTTAATAAAAATTGATGGATTGAGGTGGGTTCTGTTAAGAAAATTTTATTTGATTATAGGTGCGTTTGTTTTGTTTGGTTGCGTTATAAATGGTGTTAGTTAATGGTCTTAGTTGGAAGAAAAAAATGATGGGCATTTATTAGTGTACAAAAATATTTTATTAAAATATTTTTGTACACTAATAAAATAAAATAAAATTATTTTTTTATTCAAATTATTATTAATATATACTGTTTTTTTAATTATTTTGTTTCTGGTCACTCGATAGTGCTGTTCAAAGTTTGTCAGAGAAGACTGTCGCCCTAAGTAGAAAACTTAGCAACAAATGGGTGTCCAGTTATTGGAAGAGTTTACTTATTTGAACTCAAATATAGGTAAATGAAGGCAGTGATGTCCCTTGCGCCATAATAGTTGAAACCATAATCCTGGTACACATGAAAAGGAAATACTACATACAAAGCAGGTCCAATTTCCTTTATCTACATGAAAAAGTGAAACTAACTCTATCGAATAAAAATAGACACAAAACTAAAAAAGCCTATTTGGCCTTCTTACAAAAACAATGGTGTTTTCCGCCTCACTACATGTCAGAAGTGGCGCGTCTTAGCGCTTTAGGTAGGTACAGTCAACAAAGCTATTTGGTATACAGGCAAAAATATTATTTTTTTCACTGAACTGCCAATATTTATTTCTTATGTGTGTGTTATAACTTTTTAAGCGTATGACATACTTACGAGTGTGGTGTACAATTATTGTTTATAATAATTGTTTTAAAAGTGGTTGCAAGTTAGCTGCCTGCATACCAAACAGCTTTGTTGACTGTACGTATAGCATAATAAGGAAGTATAGAATTGGAACCCATCTCCGAACGCACTCTAAATATCTGTATTTTCAGCCCTTAAATAACTTCAACACAGTTAATCTAATGCAGATGAAGTTATGAAATTGTTCTACGGATATTTATTCCTAACAATTTTTAAGAAAAAAGGTCACATAGGTGTTGCATATAGTGGGGCAGAGTAAACTCCAAAAATGTGGTCTTTACTGAATATGAATAATCGTCTGTGCCCCACTGGCCCCACCAGTGGGGCAAAGACGAATAATTCATATTGACAACATCGATACCAGAAATATCAATTAACGTAACGGACATTTTGGCATTTAGCGTAAATGAACCTTACGTTAACTGTCGTAGGGGCAATTTGGCATTTTGGGTAAATGTCCCTTACGTTAATTTATACTTCTGGTATCGTCATCTGTTTTGTATTGGGCAAGACCAGCTCGTTAACAGCGTTCAGCAATTACTTCAGCACCCGTGGTAAAAAATAATCACTATGTTCTTAGTCTATGTCAGTAGCGACCCAACCCGTGCGATGCGATGAGGACATTTTTCTATCTCCCCCTCCCTCACACCCTACACATTCCACTCCATCCAGCTTACGTAGCTCCTTGAATTGCAAATTTCACTCGACTTCTACTAACACGAACTGTTTTTTATGTCGTACGTACAATTCGGTGAAAAGTACTGTTGTACGTACATTTTTAGAATTCCGTAGTGAAATGAAAAAGCGGCGTTTTTATAGTTTCACCATGACCGGCAGTCTGTTGGAAAATGCTTGCTCAAACTTCGAAGTTATCCTTATGGAAGTAGTATAGCTCGCAAGAACTTTGGAAAGAGCTGTATCTGCTAAAAAAACTATCAATTTGATAGCGTGGCATGGATAAATTTAAATTAAATATTTATAAAGCCAGCTTTTATTATTTATTTATTACACCTCATAATAAGAACAAGACAATCAAACATATAATAAGTGTACAATAGGCGGTCTTATCGCACAAGGCAATCGCTTCCAGACAACCTTTGCGGCGTTTTTATTGAACTAAACAGCGCGAAATGTAATATCACTTGTCATAACACTTCCAAAGAGCCCAAACATGGTCGTGATATCTTGTTTGGTTGAGGTCAAAGTCAAAGTCAAAGTCAAAATCAGTCAAAACGTTTATTTCAATTAGGCCATTAAACGGCACTTTTGAACGTCACCATTTACAGTTCAGTAAAATAATAATATTACATTAAAAAAGTGACTCTACTGTCCATTCGGAAAGGTAGGACGAGTTCACATCTTCCTGCTGCATCATCAGACCAGATTTATAATAAGTACCATTGATGCATGATGTCCGAAGTTCTATTAGTATCCGAAGTTTATTCTTTATCGGATGCCACGAAGTGCTCGAAAAGTGGAAACATGATTTGTAACCGAACTCACTTACGAACGAAGCAAGTTGGTTAAACGCTTGTAAAAATGGCTATCCAAAATGGTTATTCAAAATGGTTATTCAAAATGGTTATCCAAAATGGTTATCCAAAATGGTTATTCAAAATGGTTATCCAAAAAGGTTATCCAAAATGGTTGTCGAAAATGGTTATCCAAAATGGTTATCCGAAATCTTACTTTTATTTACAGATAAACTTATAAACTGTTTACATTTTCAAACTAGAGAACCATAGAAAACGATTTGTTTCTTTTTCACTTCATTCTGAACAAAGTACCGTTTTCGCACACATTTCAGTTGTTTAAAGTACTGTCGGTTAAATAATTATAATAACGTGTTCATAGCCTGTTGGATGCTCTAGGGTTCGTTACAATTTTTCGATTTCAGATTTTCACTTTGAAATTAATGTTTGCTTTTTCATGTAAAGTTATCTGTTGGATATGCAACTTATTCCGCCCAATGCCTTCACAGGTGCTTAACGTCACGTTCTTGCGTAGTCACATGAATAAAGTATTAGCTTGAAAACCTTCGATTTCGTATCATTGTATGCCACGTTCTGTATAGTCATCTTTTCATTCCAAGCTTTTGTTATCAAGACATACTGTCCTCGGGATCAATTTATAAAAATATCTATTTAAATCAAGGCATTCCCAAGATACAAGCATTGCTGTCAGTTTATATGTAATTTATTTATTTAAACTACAGTTTAATTAAATAACTGTAGGTACATACGTACAGTAGTGGTAGGTACATGACCATTAATGCAACAAGGTATTCTCTGCCATCGAACGTTTAGGTTAATCAAAGACTGATCGAATTAAAAGTTTCGTTAAGATTACATGTACTAATAAAATACATACATACCTACTCGTATATTATGTTTTTTTTTTTCTAAGGATGGGAAATCATCAAATGACTTCTTCCGCTCTGGGTGGAGCGAAGGGCGTGTCAGACTCTTACTGACTAAATCCCATCCGTGTTCCTTCTAAAGCCCTTTGCGTTCCAGAGCCGCGGTGAGTCTTTCGAACAAATTCCGCAACTCTGGCAGGTCGTATATTATGCTTAAATCATCGTAATTGTAACACCACATCATTTAAGCCGAAATACGTTCTGGGCGTCACCACATCAACCAGTCCCATGCTTCTCACTTCCAGCTATAACAGTATTGTAGTGACATTTACTCGTTTCCAATATATTAAAGCTCCAAATAGTAAATACCTAAGTCCTAGCTTACGAATGCTATTTACCAGGGTGTATTACGAGAGTTTCTACTCACATTAGCAAGGTAAGTCTGGCGCGCCCTGAAATGTCAACCCAGCTATTAACATTGCTGACTGGCTATTCTAGCTAATGCTTTTACTAAAGTCTATTTTAACTCATGCCACGCCAATAGAGAAGCATTTAAAGTATCAAGATGTCATGACTTCTGCGCTTACTACTTCTAAACTAAGCAACGAACGGATTTAGAAATGTTTTTTGATGTGAAGCATGTATAGCCGCGGGTAAAACCGATTGTTGGCGTGGCGACGCATGCCGTGGCGACGCGTCGCCACGCTTTATCATGGTATATATGTATATAATACAGTATATTTGTATTTGTTTCATTGTGCCATATTTAGTTCCTGTCGTAATCTGTTATTTTATGCATATTACTTGTACAAAATAATTTCGATGTTTCACATCTGCCAGGCGTCCCATGACGGCTCACAATTTTGTTTTGTTTGAGATGGGTTTGCTCTTGTCTCTAGTCTAGGTCAGAGGTGACAAAGTCGACAATGGAGCGAGCTCACCCAGAAATAGCCTGTTCATTCTAACTTTGAAGAGATTAGGATTGAGTGCGTTCGGAAAACAGTTGCAGGTAGAGAGTTCCACTCCGTTGCTGTGCGCATTTGAAAATACGTTTAGAAACGCCTACTGCAAATTGGTGGAATAGCAACAAGGTAGGGATGTTGACTTGCAGAGCGTCTAGATATCCGATGGTAGAAGGGGGCCGTGGAGTTCCTGGGTACATTCACCGAAGTACAATTTGAAGAAGACCGATAAGCAGGCAACCTTGTGGTGATGAGGTTTTCACTGATATAACGAGCGATACGAGTCGCTAGTCGGAACTAAATAGAAATAGCATCGACATGATATGTTAAAAATGAAAAGCTATTTCCTTGTCCCGAATTAAACAATATGAAAACGGATATAAAATCCACAATTAATTAATGTAAATAAAACATCAATCAATCAATTAACAGTGTATCCATAAGAATTATGGTCATATTTTGTGATTAATGCTAGGTAAATATTTTAACAAGGATCAGTTTTTTGATCATAAAAGGGATGATCCCGTTCTTCCGGGTTTTTTGGGTTACAATAACAAACTAGTTTTAGGTAAGTTATCTATAAAAAGATTAGACTATTTATGGTACATTGTATAGTAAATGAAACGGTTATTAGAACTGCACGTAAACATTTAAATACCAGTGGGTATTTAAATGTTTACGTGCAGTTCTAATAACTACAATGTTTGTATGCATTAATTTGGATACTAAACCTTTTTATATTTTACACAAATGTTAGTTATTTGCTAATTTATGGACCGATTTCGGCTCGCAGTATTGTTGTTTTAGATTTTGGAATGTTGTTAAATGTTAGAGGTATTATAAATAGGATTGTGTTGTTTCTGTTCTGCTACATTGTGCAAAGTTAAAAGATGCTCATTGGCGTCTTAAGCGCGTTTGGAACAATGGGAAGAGAATGTTACCGGGGGCTTATCTGAGTACGCTGAAATATTTCAGAGCGGAAAGCTCAAAATCGGTATGTATTTGGAACCTACAAAGTAATCTGTTTTAAAAAGAAAGAAAGAAAGAAGATAATATTATGAGGCCGAGTCGTTACTTTTGCTTTTGACACCAAGAAAACAATTTAGTTTTTAAGCTAAGTAGCGTTTTGAGCAATAGGCATAAGAGACAATAGGACTAGGCAGATTGAGTGTGTTATTGCACAACTATATTAGGGTCGGCTTCCAGTTTGACCGGATTAATCTGAATACCAGTATTTTGCACGGAGCGATTGCCTATCTGACGTATAATTGTACACTGTTTTATAAAAATACAACAGTAGGTTTTTTTTTAAGGATGGGAAATCATCAAATGGAAGCCATTTGATGATTTCCCATCCTTAAAAAAAAATCCGCTCTGGGAGGAGCAGAAGGGCGTGTCAGACTAAAACCCATCCGTGTTTCTCTAAAGTTTAATTGTAATACCTAGTAATTTCTAATAATGTTATTTTTATGTTATGTAATGTAATCTAATTGTGTGCCCTATTATTTAATTGCACTCAATTCAATGTTTTGACTGTTTGTGTCTTATTAATTCTTTTTTTATTGTTAATTGCCACCATTTTAATTGTGATCTTTGACATTTTTAATATTTTTTTAATTATTTTATTTTTGTCTGACATTGTTCCTATTTAATTTTAATATTATATTTTATATTGTTACTTTTATTAATATTGATAATTCGAATCCCAATTAATCTCTCGTTTACGCCTTTTTTTTTCAAAGTTTTTTAAATAATAATGATGTGGTCGTCTGTAAGTGTTGCAACACTAGAATAATTTATTAATAAATAGTTGCCGCCCGCGTGATTTTCGAAAATTATCCCAAGGGAACATATTCCCGGGATAAAACCTAATGTTCTATGTGTTATCCCAAATTTCATCAAAATCCATTCAGTAGTTTTTGCGTGAAAGTAACAAACATCCATCCACCCATCCATCCATACATACTTTCGCGTTTATAATATTAGTAGGATGTTATGATAATCTTACAGTGTATGTTATGTTGACGATCCTAATCAATAAATAAAATAAAAAATACACTCTTCATATTTTTTTTCCAAAGTTCCCACACCAACATTCAAGATTCAATTATTTTTAACCGTTTCTTTTTTCACCGTTAACCCTTTGGCGCGATATCCTTGCACCTGCATCTTGTTACCGCGTCACTTATCACATTTAACCCTGCGTCGCCGCGGTAATTGGCGGCGGGTGTAAATAACTAAATAAACTGCTTGACGTCGCACGCCGCCGTCACCGCGCCCAGGCGTGAAAGTATTGCCACTACTTGGTAATATTAGCGGTAAAGACGGGATTAATTCCTGCCAGGGTAGCGGAATTTGTTCGAAAGAGTCACCGCGGCCCTGGAACGTAAAGGGCATTTAGAGGAACACGGATGGGTTTTAGTCAGTAAGAGTCTGAAACTGTCTTCTTATTTGATGATTTCCCAAGACTGGATTAGTTGTAAGACGGGGTAAAACGTTACACAGAAGCAACTGTCTTTTCCTTTATTTTTTTGCTTTGTGTCCGTGTCGAATAAATGTTTTATGTTTTATTCTAGTTTGTTATAAAGAGGAGTTTTGTGCAAGTTTTTTTGTGGAAAGGATCCTATGGTAAGTAACGTTGTATGTTTGTGCACTTATTGCGCACTTGCACCCATTGTGCACTTATTTTATGTATGATTGTCCTGTTCTTATTATGAGGTGTACAATAAAGTATATAATAAATAAATAAATAAATATGTATGTTTAAAGGGCGTGATTTGAATAAAAAAGAAAATATTGGCACTCATCATCATCATACCAGCTTTAAGCGGGCGCCATAATCACCGCGCTTGGCAGGCGGGTTGGTGATCGCAGTGTAACTGTTGCAAAGCACAAAAACACAGAGAATGCTGCTGCTCATTCTCTAACTTACATTATTTGTCTGTATTAGAGGTGTGGACAGTATAAGTAGGTACCTAAGGCAGAACGTTATTCGGTTGTAAAAAGAATTGTGCTTTATGTGGAAGGTGTAAATATACTTGTTATGGTAGTGAACTGTAGTGGTCGGACAACAATGTGACCTTTGCAGAATTAATTTATAAGTTAAGGAATAGGCCACGTTTTGAATTTAAATTCACACTAGTAGTTTATTTTCTGCACTTACGCTGTATATTTAATTAAATGTCGGAAGAATAACAATGACAGTCCATCTAGAATTGTTAACAAAACTTATCCTTAAAGCAAAACCGAGTCATCCCACACAATATCAATCATCCTAACGTACCCGTAAACAGCAACTCAAATACAGACTCAGATACGAACTCGTATGCAGCCTTCGAAGTTCCTCAGACAGATGATCCTGTGGAATACCTACCTCCTACGGGCTCCTACGTTCCAACCCTACGTATAGCCTAGAATACGCCTGGGATTCCAGTAGCGATTCCCGCAGTGCGCCTCGTTAGCTCTGTCTTATGACATTAGCGGTCTGTCCGTCGAGCACGTTTCGCGTTCCAATCGACCATTGGTCTTTCAAACCGAGCCAGTGCATTGAACGGTTAACTAAATAAACGATGAACAAGCGCTGTTTGTCTAGTATTTTGTTAAAGTGTTCCAATCGGTGTTTATCGGTAGTGATTGGAAATCGGAACGTGTTTATGAAAGTAACGCGTGCGGAATAATGTTCGAATCATGATACTGCCTGAAATGTGAAAATCGTTACTCACGTCGACGCGTAGGTAGGCGCTTACAAAATAATTACACCGGGATCCCCTTCACGACCATAGTTTCAACAAACTTATGATATGCTACATTCACATTGCAATCCAATACTGTTTAATCACATGTAAGAATTTTGCAGTGGTAAAAATTCAAGAAAGTAGCACTCATATTAACTTTCAAGTCTTTCTGGTTTGTAGATTTTATTCTTTGATATGTTTACTCGAATTATGAATTGGATGTTTTATATTTACTTAAAATTGTGCGGTCAGACTTGAATTAGGGAAATACTTAACATGACCACATTGACCTGAAATATCAAACCACTAGATACCAATAAACAACATAATATATTAAAATGTATGTCCGAAGTGCAAACCCACGGTTTTTTAGAGTACTGGAGTCAACAAGGAGCCCTTATAGTTTCGCCATGTCCGTCTGTCTGTCCGTCCGCAGTTTAGCTCAGAGATATTAACGCTAGAAAGTTAAAATTTGGAATGGGTATACCTACATAATAAACTCAAAGTGTTAAAATAAAATCATTTAAAAAAAAAATCTTTTAATTGGCAATTTAAAAATATTGAGGGTGTGCTAAAACTAACCAACGATGCGTTTGCAAAATATTAAGCTTTAAAGTGCTAATTTTTGTTAGAGTTAAGTGTCCCCCCCTCTGCCAGCTAAACAGTTGTTTTTGGAGACGTGATGAAAATTGATGGTAGTAGCACAAATAACGAATTAAAAAGGAAAACTATCACAGCTAAGTAGGCTTTACAAGTTACGATTACTAGTCGACGAAAAAATACCTAATAATTCCATTGAAAATGACTTAAAACCAAGTGCATTTGTAACTTTGTAATCTAATAATAGTTTCATTTTACTATTTTTTTGGTATGGTTTAGAAAACGGGTAACTACGGAACCCTACACTGTGCGTGGTCCGACACGCACTTGACCGGTTTTTTTTCCAAGAAAACAGCAGAAAAAGAGTTCTACCAACAAGATAATTCCATCACTATTTCAAGCTAATTATCGAGTCAGGCATACTAAGCATTTTACGTAAATTTAGCAGCCGGTCGTAAAGACCCTTACCGGCTTTGTAAAGGTTAATTCCCAGTTCTGATACCGAGGCTGTATAGGCTATTTAAGACACGCATTAATGTGACATAAATCGAGTTTCGCGTTATCTCCTAAGGGCTTGGGTAACGACCATTTTTATCGGAGAGACGGCAATACGGCTTGCCTTGTTCCGATTTTAGGTAAAAGGATTTTTAACGTAAGATTTCGGTAGGAGTTTTGGCAACAGTTTATGAAAAATGGTTGATTTAGAAGACTAGACAAAACAAGACCCCACTCAAAGGTCTCTCTCTCTCTTTCTCTGCTTTACCCAAACATCAGTATCAGCAGACTGAATAGTCTGACCGGATGAAAACTGTAAACTATATTAATTTATGGAGCGGCTGCCTATCTGAATTTCAGAACCCAGTAACTGAGTAACACGATAGCCCACAGTAAGACTGGTCAAGACAGACTCTCGGAATAGCCGTAAAAAATATTAACAAGAAGATAGTGGGATAAAATACACTAAAGAAGAATAGTAAGTAGCTAAAACTCTGAGCAAAGATGCACCTAACAGGTTTAAGCTTCAGTTAAACTGTAAATCCGCTCCAATACCATTCACCCGTGTCCATAAGGAACACATGAGCTCCTTTGTCTGTATCTTTCCTTTAGACTTAAAGGCATAAATCTTCCGCACACAAATGCACTTTATACTCCCTGATCAGAACAAAGCGATATTCCTTAGCCGCGGCATCGTTAAGCGACTCATTAGCGAGATCATCAGCTGTCTCATTAGGTACAACCAATTAGTGTGTTTCATGAACCCCTCTTAAATCATTGCGCCGTGACTAAGGGTACCGTTCCTTTTCTTTATCGCGAATTTGTATTAAGTGGCTGGCTGATGAGTTGCTGTTAAGTTTGCTCGGCTGCTCGTTTTAAAAACGTTTAAAAATGTTTTGAGGCTGTAATTTATGACTTCGGAATAGTATTAAGTTGATTGATGCTTGTTTAGCAATAAGATTTATTCGGTCAATTTGTTAGTTCAATATTCCTTGAATAAATTGGAATAAGGGCAGCAGGTTGATTAATCGGTTGTTTGATGTTGCTGAAAGAGTCGATCAAATTCTTGCGGCCACTCAGAGCTTGAGACTTGCTGCAACTTTAATTGAAAACAATATTATAATGTACATCTTCATCTGTATACGTGTTTTAAATAGTCTTCACGACGCATAGTTGGTAATATTGAAATGAATAATCGTATGGTAGGAAGACCCTGGGCTTCCAGACAGTGTCAGTGATAGGCGAAGTGCCTCGATGTTTGGTATTGACCACGTGACGTTTCCGTTGCGCTTGACAATATTATACCTATTAGATTTATTGACAATCGCTGATAGAATTGTCTAGAGCTTCTTTCAAACTGTATCACCAACTCCATAACTGGTAATATTTTGTCAATGCTATAATCTATCCTACTAAAATTTACACCGATACGAGAAAAGGACAGTATCATTCTTCGTATGTAAAGTTGCACTGACCTTCCCAACTCCCGTAGGCTCCTTGACTCCTAGCCTCCTCAGCAGAGCCGGTGGCGGTGGGGGAGGGGTCCGGTGCAAGGCAGCACTGAACCCCTGCAGGCTCGCCGAGTCCTCGTCTCTTCGCCGCCTCTCGCGGTGTGGTGATCCGCCACTGCATTTTGTTGTTGATGTCCTGGTGGCAAAAAAATAAAGAATATCAATATTATAGAATATTAACTTTATGTCGAATTGATGGAAGTATATTTGGGCATAACGCTTAATTAGTGGAAATTGGCTTCACGATGGCCAACAAAATCCCAAAAGTCCTGGTCACTGACTGAGTGACTGACATTGTCTGTCAGTCACTCGAAACTCACGCACAGCCGAAACTACTGGTCATAGAATGCTGAAATTTGGCACATAGGTTCCTTGGAGAGTGTAAGAGAGGATTTCACAAAATTCTTACGGGAACGGGAAAAAACGCGTTAGAAGTCGCGGGCAAAAGCTAGTCCAAATATAATTTATTTAGACTTCATGGTACATAGGTACAAATGCGGACTTAATATGTACTCTACCAGTCAACCACGGGTGGTGAAGAGATAAAATGGCAGGTGTACTGATTAATCAGTAGACAAAGAAACAAAAAGAAATAATAATTTAAAAATCTACTGTTCAATAAGCCTACAACTCCCAAATAAATAAACGCAACAACATTGCAGTACGTTATTCAATCACATTCACTTCCGATACCATTCCCGACAGAAAAATTAATGTTGAAAGAGCCACCATCCGGTCCGCAGATCCTACCTCCGATCATATTTCATACATTCGGATCGAATAATTGAAAAATAAGCAAAAACCATTTATAACGTCCGTTTCGTGTTAAAGCCGTTCTGAAGGAAGTCGAAGTCGTAATAAATGTGCTGTACGTGACGAACGAAGTGACCTTTTTACATTTTTCAAAAATTCGCTCTGCGTCAATGGTGCGGAGCGACTGTGATCCATAGCAGCGGGCAGACAGACGACTTTGTGAATATTTGAAAATAGACAAATAGAGGAGAGGGAGTTTTTGTGACAGTAAAGTAATGAAAAGTAAGATTGCAAGCTGCGTCGTGGAAATCAGTAGTTTAAAGGACAGGTTCACGAAGATTCTTTTTTTACAATTTCATCTTGGATATCTTAGGTTAATATTCTTTCTGGTTTTTAACTTTGTTTATATTGTACACAAATACTGTGTTAGGCCTGTAACGAAAACGAAAAAAAAATTGTACAACAAATGCTTTTAAAATTCAAAAACTTTCCACTACGGAATTCGATATTCAACTTTTTAAAACCTAATTCGCTGTCATTTCTTGATCGATGTTCTCCTAATTTAGAAAAAAAAACGTAGCTCGAATTCCTTGAGCTATGTCGCCGGTCTACACCGGCCTGTAAAGGGGGTTGCATACGGGCTGGTGATGGATGGCGTTTACGTGTCGACGGACGACACCGCTCGTATTTTATTTTAATGCCATTGGCGTAACACCCGTCTCACAGAGGCTTAAAATTGAAAATTCTCCATGTTTAGGTATCGGAAAAATGAATATATTTTCTTCAACATGGGTGATAATGTAGATCGCGTATCGTCTTCGTGGAGTTATTTGCTCCTGAAACTACTTTTGCGAATATAAGAATAATGAGAAATATTGCATCCTACGTTGCAACGAACAAGATATAAAATTCAATGTCTATTCTGTGCTTAAAATACACGAAGTTTGCCGATATTTTCATTACAATCAAGTAAAAACCACACACGTTTTCCCGAAACACATAAAACCAATGCATTCAGTCCAATCATGTTATTACCAGGCTTCCAGAAAAACTGTACAGTACTGTAACCACCCCGCATACTTCCTCCCTAGCGTGATGCGGTCGCGTGTCAGCCAATACTTTATTGTTCTCAACTATTAACATTCTTCTGCCGGATTGTTTAGATAACTCTTGCGTTTGCCTCCTGCCGACTTATGGCCACCTAGTACTTTGGCTTGATAGAGTGCACGTCAAGTAAATTGGTGGATTGATGGTTCACTGGATTTTGAGGCCCGTTAGTTTAGGTGTGGGTCTGTAGATTGTTTGTTTTTTTTTCTTTTTCAATAAAACATTCTGGCTCGTCAAATTATCACTTCATCTTTTGACTGTTCTTTTTTTTATTCTTCTCTATTAAAGTTCGTGATCTTTAGTGCGGAATGTCGTGCAATGACTACATTTTTGACCAGCTGAATATCAAAACCAGACTCCTCTCCATAGTTTTGCTACATTCGTTGCTTTGGTCTAGAGCCCACCCGGTTTCTTGATAAAACTGGTTACAGTGGAAAAAGTGGACGGAAAGAGACCGCGCGGGCGTTCACTTACTAACAAGTCTGATCAGATTAAGGCGATAACAGGACTCACTATAAGCACTGCCCCGAGAAAACCCGAAGACAAAATGAAAGCAGCTGGTAAAGCCTGCCACACTATTTTCCAACCACTGCAACTCCTGAAAGCCAGAATCAATAGTAGCGACTACCAGAAAAACGCGGAATCAATGAAGCTCGACGAGACCCGGAGAAACGAAAGCAGCTCGTCAGTGAATATTTTTACTATCATAATTTAATCATAGACTTGCGAAACATTGTTTACTTAAATTCCCAGTTTATTGTTAACTTTATCTTTCGAATATTATTGTTATGAGTATGATTCCGTGTTTGTTTTCCATTGGGATATTGGTATGTTCGTTGTGGCTTTCAATTGAAAGAGATTGTCAGATAAATTGATTGATTGATGACGTGTGTGCTTTCAAACCGTGTTATGTAGAAATTTCAGTGATGGTGTTTGTCTTGTTTCAAGGTAGGAATGATAAAAGTTAAATAAAAGCTAATGCAATTATTGAAGGTATTGCTTATTAGTTCCTAAACAAGACAACGAACTTTACAATAACATAATAATTTCATAAGTTAAATTAGATCTTTGAAAATTCGAAGGTTTTGTTACAGATCGAGAGGATTTTAACGGGAAGTTTGGGACCATTTACACGAAAACCTCCAGGCGCGGTCACTTACGTGTCTATACACAAAACGATCGTCAAACTCGCCAAATTTTCCAAACGATTTCTGTTACCCAAGAGAACTCGCTGAATAGACTGATACTTTGGAATAACAGAATGGTATTTGACCATCTCGGCTAAGTGAGACTCTCATTGGAGCTTACAAAACAAAATCTTTAACTTTATGAAACTATCTGCAAGAATAAAAAACATCCCAGATGTTTTTTGAAAACATGTGAGGAAATATTGGCCAGTACAAAGCAGACCAACCAAAAAGATGTCAAATCAAAATTAAACCTTGCGACGGATTGCAAAAACGTTTCTCAGAATTTAAAATTATGGCTGTGTAAAATGTGGCAATACCGAGATTGAAAAATATAGTAGCTATATTCGCTATTTTAATATCATGTAAGCCAAACCCCAGTCCTGAACACTAAAGACCTTCAAAACGTCAAGCCATTTCAGACGTCCACTCCAATTCTATACAGCCCGCTGTTCACTTCGAAACAAAGTCTACCAAATGCGATACTCCGGAGACAGATCTTGCCATAGCAAAGGATGTTTATATTGTAAAGATACCGTTGATTTCACGGGACGATGGCCACGGTGGAAACAATTCCAAAAAGGTCGCTGCCTGACATTTGATAGAATGCCCTTCGGAGCATGAATAAGCCTATGGGTTTAGACTTAGCCTGTCATGTCGCTTTATTATTTTCCTATGAAAGCATTTCCTTTTAAATTCTTTTCAATTTTCTATTGTTGCTGGAATTTTATTTTGTATTTTATGTTCGTGTTTGTCGAAACGGTTTCCATACTGTTTGGATTGAAGAATTGAAAGAATTGATAGCGTCGTCTTGTAGTATTTGTAAGGAAATATTGAAAAGATTTTGTTGAGTAGCTAACACATTGTCACATTCTAGTCTAGTTCACGCCTTGTTGTCGATACCTTTTAACTTTGTTGTTATTGTTTGTACACTTGTACATCGTCATCATAGATTTTTTTTAATATACCATCGCAATTTTCATTCCTAGTACGTAGCCCCCTAACAGCAGTACTATTGCAATTAGCAATAAAATTCACCAAAGCTTTTAATTACGCCGTTACAGCAAAAACCAGCAAATAGTTATGCGTAGAAAACGCACTTTTTCACCTTCAGTCAACAGTATAGTGAACACGGATCGCGTGATCCGGTCACTCGGAATCACTCAAATTAATACTCGTAAAACATTCAGCATAGTTACCTTTTTAATTCATTACGTCATAACCGCCACTGAATGGCGGTAAAAACGGTTTTGTTTACGTTCGTGATTTGAATCGGTCTTACGGAACATTGCATGGGGTTGGTAGCCCCGGGTCGTCCCCGGGTCATATATTCGGTGTAAGGACAGTATATTTTAGGAGAGATAAGATTATGTTTTGGATAAGTTAAAATTAGAGTGATGGTCGGTTCCGGGTCAACAATATAGCGCTTTCACATAGACCTGGTAATATAAGAAACACAATATATATAATATGATGAAAGGAAGGTAAAATATAATACATTTTATGCCACAAGCACTGAAGTATATGAACCATAAGTTCTAGCTTATGATGCTCATTCTTTTTCTAAGTGCTAAGGTGCAAAAGCGTCATATCTTACAGTCGCCTCGACGACGTTTAAATATAATGTTAGTATCAGAGTGGTTCATAAAGAGCTATTGTGTCAGGACTTTCTAGTCATAAAATGGTAGCTACTGGCCACAATGCAACATTCATTATTGGGTTAGTTACAGCTTTGATGGATCTGATTGTAACTGAGCTTGCACGTCAAATGTGTCTAAAATTCAGAACTGCAAACAAAATGTTTGCAGCACTTCCAGAATATTTGTTGGTAATAACTTCAGGAATAGAATAGAAATATTCTTTATTGTACACCATCACAAATTACAATTTAGGAGCTTAAAAAAATGAAAGGGCTAACAAAGGGCACGCTAAAAGCTATATTTTACTGACAGCCTTTGAATGGATTTAATAGAGAAGGAGAAAGGTAAGTAGCGGGTAGTTGGTTCCGACCCTGGTTAAATCTATGGTCCGGAGTGAGGAGGCTTGGGAAGCGGTCACCTCCTTCTGCGAAGCAGTAATGCTAGAGAAGGAAGGGAAAGAGGCGGCCCGCGCGAGGGAAAGACAAGGCCTTCGCCCCAACCGCCGCAACAGGAGAAGACGCCCCGGGCGTCGGGAGTCGCTGGGCGATCCCCGGCCACCGTAGGCGCGGGCCTGCGGACGGCGAGCGTTGGGTGGCTCGCTGTCCGATCACCACCAGCCCCGGGTCGATGGCGCGTTGTCGCCGCGCGTCTCAAAGAGATGTCAGTTGCGGAATCGTCGCGGCCCTGGAACGCAAAGGGCTTTAGAAGGAACACGGATGGGTTTTAGTCAGTAAGAATCTGACACGCCCTTCCGCTCCACCTAGAGCGGAAGAAGTCATTTGATGATTTACCATCCTTAAAAAAAAGCGGGTAGTTGGTGGTGTGCAACTGACATATCCACATTATATAAATAACAAAATACATGTAAAAAAAATGAAAGCAAAGAAAAATACTTAATAGGAGAGATATACTTTAGGTTAACATTATTACGTGGTTTGTTCTAATGGCATTTAAGACAAAAACGAGGTAATGGTACCCTAATGGTATTGAAAATAAAAGAAAACTTGGTTACCGTAACGACGGTGAAAACAAAATTAAAGGTGTTGGAAAACGCTAAGCTAAAGTGCACTTGATATAAAATAAACATTTGTGTATCTAGAAAAATTTTTGCTTTTTGTTTGAGTTTGCTTCTGCGGGTGGAATAGTACTCCTATCTATTGTATGCAAGTTTAACAAGTAGTGGAAAATCTTTCGTCCTCCTTTCCTTTTCTTCTCTGCATTGTCAAGACCCGCTTTCCTTAAAAACCAGCCGACTTTGCGTCAAGCGGTACACAATGAATCTTGTCCTAGGATTTTCTAGTTTTATATTTAAGCGCAATTTAAATATAAAGCTCATTATACTTTTATAAATAAGTTCTGTGAATTTCGTGAAGTTCATGAAAACATTACAATGACCATTAGTCATTGTAATGTTTTCATGAGATAATTAAGTATTTGGAACTCTAACAAGAGTTTATAGAGCGCTTCTGACCATCATTTTTCCGCATGCATGACTTGATAAAATATTTGCAGTTCTCATCAAAAAACTGTCCATAACTTCACGCTAGAACTAACCGAATTCAAAACATTTCAACTCTTACACCTTTTATTTCTTGGCGATTTTTTAGCTAGCCAACCAGTGGCAACCAGCCAAACAGGAAAAAGTTTTTTGCTTGCCTCCTGCCGAAACCCATCCAATTATGGACTCTATTGAATTGTACTAAAGTGAATTTTCAATTGGTGGGCTGCAGAATTAAGTTTGCGAAGCTTGTACCATTGTTTGGTTAAATGATGGTAATAAATATAAAGAAAGGCCTTTAGAACTATCAAATAGCGTTCAAGCGCGCTTTTTAACTGAGTATCCCGTCATACTCAGTTAAAAAGCGCGCTTGAACGCTGATACGGTTGATTTTATCTTTAGGCTGCACAGGCTGTGCCTACCGTTTGCATACCTTTCGCCGAGTGGTGGAGAGTTGCTTCAATATGGGAATGACAAGTTTTGTTTAGAATTTGTGACATTCTTTGCATAGAAGGTTTCTATGAGATTAATGTACATGTCTCATATGTATGCTCTTATCAATTAAGCTACTGCTATGTTGAACCATAACGCCATCCTAATTTAATAAATTATGAATATTAGACATGCTACCTCCAAGATCAAGGACATGACCGTATTACAACTTTATCGTATATATATCCAGTAGCTTTACAACCCTATCGGCTGAAGTCCTACTTACCCCATAAAACAGCGTACGTGAACTACACAGCTCGGCCCTACACAGTGGAATCATGATGCATTCACTCACGCAACATCCGCGTGTGTGAATATTTTATGTGAAAAATTGCAAACGACGCCTGTAATGCTTTGAACATATGTACGTCAAAGGAATGTATGTTTATCCTTGTTTTGAGTGGAGGATCGGAAGATAAATAAACAAAAACATACAAAGACTGACCAATTGACTATGCGCATGTGATCAAATATTGATTACAATGGAAACGAGATGAATCAAAAACGATCCTTTGATTGAGATGAATGCTTTCTTACAATAGAAAACATTGGTTTTGTATTCCAAAGCTACTCCTAATTTTTACTCTTATGATATGGGACGACTGCGATACCAGATTATCCTTGGATCTAGTGACCCAAAGAATGACTTGTGATAACCTAGTGGTTATTGCAAGTTATTCTAACAATAGTCGTTTCGGAAGACTTGCAACCCTAAGCAATAACGTTCAATTCTTAGCTGAAACCAACAAGGAAGGCACCACAGCAATATACCTTATCCGCCAGATATAACGATCATCCACAAAAGGCGAACTGCCGGCTCATAACATGAGGTATTAATAAAAGAGTTGGGCCGTCCCTTTGTGTACAAAACTCTTCATTAGAGAGATCACAGTATTGTTGCGTGCGGTAGATGCTCCTTTTGTACGACGAATCGGACCTTTTTTTCCAACTTTCAGGGCTTGGTGTAAGTTGAAGGGTTTTGTTGATATTTAGAAAGGTTTTTGGTTAATTTGGTCTCATCTTTTCGGGTATTAAATGTTGAGAGAGCGTTCTCGCTATAGCGAGCGTATTTATAAAAATAATCGTTGTTTAATCGTTGACGATTAGTCAACGATTAAGCAACGATTATTTTTTTAAATTTCGATTAAGAAAAAGATTTTGATACGGTTCATATCTATTTGCTTTGGGACACTAGTTTATTTTGATGAACAAAAATAATTTCTAAATTGGTTTAAAACTTATCGGTTATGTTAGCATGAAAAAGTTATTTTACAGTTAAGTTTTCTACACTTTAGTGTACCTCATGGAACTATGTTCGGCCCCATTTAGATAGCAAATTGAATATATTGAATTTTCATAAAGTCAATGCTATGATTCTTCGTATAAGCAGTAAGCTTATAACTTACGCACTATTTACGGTCGAGAAAGCTCGCCCTAAACACGTCTACGTATGATGTTTGTATTGTCTGGCTGATGGAAAAGTTTGAGCTAGGGGTCCGCGATTTTTGTATTACATACAGGATAAGACAAAAGTGCTTTTCATTGGTGATTTGTTCGCTTAGGCTTAATGGCTTGCATGCTCGAAAAACTTATCGTCTCTATTATTAAGAAGGGTATGTGGTACTGAATAATAAGGATAGTATTGTGGTATAATTTCCGTTTGTTTGGGGAATTCAGAGAAATGGGTGCTACTTGGCTCGTTTTCTTTGCTTTCGTTTCTTCAGACCAATTAAGGGAAGAAATTCGTTTTAGTGCTAATGCTCTCGGTAATTATTTTTTATTCTTTTTGTCTTGATTTTATTTCTTTGCCTTGTATTTTGAGAATTGTTCACATGGTCCCAGTCGAGAGCTCATACAACTAAATCCTTTAACCCTTCTACTGCTGGTGGCAACATTTCTTCCTTACCTTTGACGTTTATAAAATGGGTACAGCAATGTTGCCCCCTTTGGCCTTATGCCACCATAAAGTGGAGTTTCCTCATGGTTTACGACAAGTCGCAGCTCGCGCGCGCCTTTTTTATTCACGACAGATTTAGTAGTCGACACGTGCGTGTGATTTACACGTGCTTTTTATAAGCATAATATATCGGTGTTTTATATTAAATAAAACTTGATTTATAAGAAAGCTGTTTTAGGAAGTGCTAACGTATGTGGATTTTAAGTGCATGTGAGATTTACGCATTTTTTTTATTAAATTCGCGGGGGTGACACCTTTGCTTTGAGTCCAAAGATTTTGGGGTTGTGTAGCGTTTTAATATTATTTTAATAAGCTCCTGTTTATCCACAATCTCATTTAATGTTGAGCGATAATGTGGTTGACGATGGAGCGCTCTTCACTAGAACTTACCTATTAATTCTGTCTTAAAGACCTAGGGGTCTTTAACCAAAGGGTTGTAACTATCAAGAAATACAAAATCTAGCACGAAATTCTGCTCATTATTTGTACGCACAATGACAGTAATAGGTCAGTACAATTCATTCCGAAACAAAACCAGGATTAAACAAAGTTGGCAAGATAATATTATAATCTACCTGAATAAAAAGAACATTATTATCACCAAAAGCTACATGTAAACCAAACTGTTAAAAATACTCCTTCTAAAAAACAGCAAAAATTATTCATTCACCACAAATTAAAACAAACAATCCGAAAAAAATATGACATTTTAAACTCAGAACGCGTTGCGTCACATACAAAATGAACGCAACCCCCTGACGGATACAGCGAATAGAAACGTCGCGAAAAATATACTGCGTTACAGGAAACGAATACAAATACGAATAAAAATAAATATACAAGAGGAATTCCGGGAGTGTGCGGAAATGAGAAATACCATATTCGAGTTGAACCCCAACTCGCGGTAGGGTTGAGAGCTGTTGCAGCCAGTGTACGCGGAGTAATGAAAACCGACTATTGAATTATTTAATGACTGTATGTGTGTATGCATGGTTTGTGTTGTTCGTGTGATGTTAAAGTTCACTTGGTTTATCGTAGTGTGTCGAAGAGGCACTTCTATAATTTGTATTATTGAAAGGTTTGCGTTTGAATACTATCTCACCAGCCGGTCGATTCTGTAAACATGTCCAAGTGAAAGTTTGGGTGAAGTGATCACGATGATATGGCATCTTGATTATATGGATTGACAGCTCACCTCGTGATCACTTCACCCAAGCCTTCACTTCGAAATGTTTACAAAATCGACCGGCTGATAAAAAGTGATGATATGGTCGCCGAGTACGTTTGCATAAAAGCAACCAGCTCAATCTTGACTTAGGTTGCACTTTTTCACATTGCATTTAGAATCAAGTAAAATATTATTTTTGCATCCATACATAGAACTAAGCCGCTAATTATATACACTGATTAAGACTTCCTAGTTCTTATAAGAACACAGTTGCCTCTTATAATCGTGTCAAGTCGCTCAAAATGACGCCTGTTTTCCTTATAAGCATATACAGGAGTGTTAATTAATTCTAGATTTACCCAAGAACCAACATGTACCAATCCTGCTTCTATTTTCTATCGCCCGCTTCAAGGAACGACACAAGCATTTTCTTATCCTTCAAATGCCTCAGCGTATTTTTCTACTATGAAATATTGTCAAAGAATTCGAAAATAATGCCCGTATTGACTGCACATTTTCATGTCACTAAATATTCCTCAATAGACACGTGGTATGTAGCCCGTGAATATTTATCGGCTCAACGTGCATACATCTGCTGCCAAATATACAGCAAGCCATACATTTTAAACAGCTTTTATTCTGCGAGGTATACGGGGTAATGTTTCAACAATGTTATATTTATTTATGTATACGTTTCCTTGGTCCATTTTCAAACTGCATTTTTTTATCTTTGACAAGTTTTTTGATGACTACTTCAGACAACACTTCCAAACTATGTGTGTTTACTTTTTTATTCACGGAATCATCGATATTATTAAAACATGTTTCAAATCATCATGAAACCAAAATCTAACTACAAAGCTGTATAACTATCCATTCCTATTTCATTTAATATAATCAAAGCTTTAGCGTTTAAGAATCACCTTGCTCAAAAGTTATCAAAGTGAGCAAGTGAGTAAAGCAAAATCAATGAAGTAGACAACTCTAAAATTGGCTGAAACAGGGTCTGTCATCGAAATTCTATTTCGCATGAAACCCTCACGTCCAAGTATTCCATCTACGCCAAAACAAATAGAACTCCTCGTACGTACCTATAAACCTCAACCCAAGACCCTAAGCGGTGTAGGCAGTGACTGTGGTGGTGTGGCCGCCTGTCAGATTGCGGCGTCGACTGTACCGGGATTAACTGGAGCGGTCGCGACTCTGCGCAGTGTTACTACGTGTCGTTTGTGAGGAAGGGAACAAGAAACAGATGTGCGAAGGAGATTTTGTGTTGATTTTCTGCTTTCGGAAATATTGGTGTTGTGCTGCAGCTTGGAGAAGTTGATTTGTGTATGTTTGGAATTGGAGCCTTTTTATTTGTGTCTGTTATAAATTTAAAAAAAAACATGTTTATTTGATACAAACAGATAGGTACATACAATGTAGGAAGAAAAATAAAGAGTCTAGATTTTAAAACAATAATTTTTAATTGTATGCATCACGGCTGCGCCAAATAGGTTCAATACAGCAAAAGTAGTTATTAATTTTCAACTAAAACATTGAGTGTATGGATGAAAGTGATGTTTAAAGCCTGCAAATATTCCACTTCTAGAGCCGAAAGCAGCAGTGCCTTTATCGACAATTGGTAGTGTAAAAGTAAGTATTCCTGCTTGTTAATGTAAGCATGACACTCGCAGTTGAAGTCTTAGGCAAGAGGAAATTACCGATGTGGAAAAAGTAAGATACAAGGCAGTGACTAACCAAACATGATATATGATACGCCGAACCAAATAGAGGCTATAGCAGTAAGTGACAGTGTTGCAAAACTACATATCCAAAACATTGTTAACATATAATGTCAGTCAAAACCATATTAACGAGACGTACAACAATCTTACAAAGTTCACGCTACGACACGCCCTACAAACTTCAAGCAAGCATAAACAATAGCAACACGATTTCCATTGTGATACGTAATCGGGACGTTTCCGTAGTACGTTGTGTTGTAACCGCGATTTAAACAATAGCATTTGAGCTTATTACGTGTTTGGAGCCTGTCTGCCTGTCATAATATCTAGCAAGTTGGGACAAAGGATTGAAGACGCTGGAGTTTCGGCTGGTTGGACGTAGAGTGCATTTAATTCTGCGTTGTTTGTTAAGCTTGTATTGTCTAGATTCGTTGATTTTCAAAGGATTATGTTGCGGTTTGGGTTGCTGTTGGATTTAATTTTTGCTGTTGAGCATTTCATTTGAAGTTAAATTTTCGCTCTCGAAGTCCAGTTCTCGCTCGAAGTCAAATTTAATTTAAAGAAGTACAGAATAAAAATAATTTTACAATAGTTCTCGCTGCGCCAAAAACCCATTTCAGCAGTCAAGCCAAACAAATGCGGTCTAACGCTGGACTTTCAGTGAACCTTAAGGAACAAGAGACAGAGCAAACAGCTTCAAACATTGAATAACATTTTGAAACTAAGATATGTTTGGAAGATTACTCGCAAGACCGAACGAGACTGCTAAAGTTACACACAAATTTTTGACAGTCCTTCTAAAACGTCGGCGATAAAACGCGCGTCTACCACCGCATACGTTGCAACGCACACGCGTTCTTATTTCTATGCAAATTCGAATAATGATATTTTTGTCGCGCGATTTCGCGACTGAGATTTATCGCGTCAAGTCTCGCGGGGGACGCGGAAACGCGCTGACTACGAATGGTGTATTGAATAAGTATTGGGTATAAATCACATCTGTTGCAACCCTAAGGTAGTGGAAATTGCTGATGGTGCTTTTGTAGTTTTCTTTGTGCGAGCTTTTATTATTTGCGGTGTCTACACATTTATTTTATTTTAGAGAAGTAGGGGAATTCGTTTCGAGCAGAGCAGGTTATCGGAACAGGAAAACTGAAACAGTTAACAGAGTGAACTAAAATCGATCGGGAGTGGGGATCAAGCAAACTTTGTGTGTGATTCTGTTACAAAACACTCTCGCCGTGAAACGTGCTGTCATTTCACCTAAAGCTAGGGATTGACAACTCACTTCAGGTTAACGCCACCTAAAATTTCACGGTGAGATTTCCACAAAATAGCACAGCAGTTTACGCTCTGCAAATGAAATATACTCAGTTCATATAAACTGAAAGACACTTTTGAAAAAAAAAATTACAAACGCCAGAAAAAACCCAATTTAAATAACTATTTTGGAAGATGTTTCGTCTTCCAAAATATAGTAAAAATCCATTAAAATTCAATATCAAATTACTCGGCCATTCGGGATGCCGACGCGCGAATTCCACTCGATTGGTAGCCCGTAATAAGCAATTTGGGCATCAAAAATATTATTTCATTACTGCCAAAACATTTTGCGGGCCGCTGCGCAATTTCGCACAGTATTAATAACTCGTTTAATGAGTTGCATAATTCATGGCGAGAGTAAATATTGAACTATCGGCATGGAGTCACTACGTTTTATTGAAATTATTAGGTCCAGCGTTTTGTTTGGCGTTTGGCAGCCTGTTTTTGGTGACAGTGTGGTTTTTGATTGGGGAAGCTGGGTTTTGATACAGACGTATATTTTGAAACAGACTTCTGTTCGTGTGGATAGTACCTACTTATTCCCGTAGGTAGCCATGTTCAAAGCGTCACAGGTATTTTTCAGATCATCGTGGGTGCAGATGAGTGGACAATTAGTATTCTCCAAAAAATAGGACAACCGTTCATAAGACTTTTAGTTAACCGTACAACGCTTTGTGTGACTACGTTCTTAATCTTAATCATATTTATTATAACCCCATTGGTATGACATAAAAACACAGATAAAACGACTTACAATCACGTTAAAAAAACACAATATTACAGCCATACATATTCATAAAAATCTCACGGAAAATAAAAATCATTCAAACATCATAAATAACAGAGTAAAAAATTTACTATTCGGATACATTTACTATCAACAGATGCATATCTCACACACTACATAAAGTAATATTACTGAAACCAACTGTGAAAACTGTTTTTTTATGCTGCAGTGATTAAAAAGGAAGGGAATGGTGCAATGACGCGATAAATACACGTCCGGACATTATTACTGGCGCAGTATGGAAACATGTTTGATAGTGTTGTTCGACGCTGAAATGACTGAATTAATATTACTTATTAGAATATTGTAAACTGATTCTCTGTTGATATTTTGGGGTAGATAATGCAGTGTTTCCAAAACTTGGTGTATTTTGATTGGCATATTTTATAACGACTTCATAGGCCACAACAATTTACGTTTTGGAGTTGTTTAATTTTCTAATTATAACATAGCATTTTATATTTATTACATTCAATATTTTGACTAATGGAAATAAACAGAATTATGCTTATTCATCAATCAGCAGACAGTTTTCAAGCATTGCATGTCAAATTTAGGGGTTTTCGAAGCAAAATTGGCCGCTTAAAGTGGTTCATTCGTTGCGTAATGATATTAATTTATTTGAACGTCAGTTGTAAGCGTAGGCTGCGTTAATCTTGATAAACTAGCTAGATAATCGCAACAAATCGGGCTTTGAATTGTTGTACGGTTTGTTTATTCCTGAAATTGTCTCTATTTGTTGGTTTTGTTTTTTGTGTCGGGTTTTTCAGCTGGTTCGTACAATAATTTAACTTGTATTTTGGAAACAAAAGTATATCGGTACTGAACTAAGTTGTTAATCAATCTCAGATACACCTACATGGACGGATCTTAATTACCTACAAATGTATGTAGTTTTAATTTTGATTTTTTAAGGATCGAATTGTCGAAGGAATGTCAAAATTGGTAGGTAATGCATTCGATATTTAGGCTAAAGTTAAGTAAAAAAAAGAAGTATGTTACAATTTAGGTAAACACTTTTGTTTTATTTGAACCACAGTATTCGGGCTTTGTCCCCAGCGGGCCGCTTGTGCATTAATTGTTTCGAATAAACAACGGCAGTACACAGCTTCCAACTACACATACGTGCAAAACGATAAAAAAACTGTTCAGCAAAATGTTAAAAAGACATGTGGGTACATAATTCTGGTCTCAAGTGTAATGAGATCTCTTTATTTCTCCGCTTGAAGCTTTCATCAGCGCGGTCCATACATGTTACAAACATTCGGGATAAATGGACTTTTTGACAAACGTCCACATTTTACTGCGCGATATTTTACGACTTTTCCGCTTGCAATGTAATTTAAGTTTCTTGGCCTCTAATGGAGTGCAGGGAAACGGATGTTTAGCGAGAGCTGACATTGACGCAAAGTGCATGTTGCATCTTTAACACTGGCTTTCTGGGTAACTTTAAGGCGTAAAACTGTCGATGTTTTTCGTAGAATGTTTTCTGCGAAATAGTTTAAGGATGTTTTTTTTTCTTAAGACGGAAATCTAAGAAGCATATGAACTGCAATCATTCATAAATCATACGTTACAGTACGTATGAATATAAAACACTCACATTTCGCCATTTTGAAGTTCTGTGTGATACGGGAACAAGGCGAATTTTCAAATAATTACACCTACGTATATAATTATAATAGAATGATATCGAGCTCTTCTATGTGACCTTTTTGACCGACACCATGATCTTTCCATATTCTGCTCGATAGGTGTGTGAAGTGGAAATTATGTTTGTTTAAAATATAATTTCCACTTCGCTCGTCCCCTGTACTTTTCCGACTAATTTCGTAGGCTTTATTTTTTCCAGGACTCGTCGAGCTTCATAGACTCGGCGCAACAGTAGATTCTGGCTATGAGGCGTTGCAGTAGTTGGTATTAGTCTGGTGGGCTTGGCACCATATAAGGAAATATTTATAATCGATATTTACAAGTCGCAAACAAATATCAAACCCGTTTGCTTCGAAACCAACCGTCACACATCCTAGGCATCGAACAAACCTCAAACCATCAAATATTTCGTACCTACCTAATCCAATGCATCGAGTGTCGCCCCGCATTTGTCAGCATTGCCGCGTGCTGCGGGCGACATCGGCGCTTTAATGGGAATGCTAATCCGTTGTCTCTTTGTCGTGCGTGCGACCCGTGCGATACTTGCACTTGGTTGAATGCAATACATCGGCTGTGATGTGTGGAGTTCCTTGGGTTGTGAGTTTTGTAAAGTTAAGGAACTGCTTAATTGGTGTAGCAGATCAATGTGTCAAGAGAACTATGTGAGAGGCTTGGGAGAACTTATTGCTAGACGCGTCAGCTATTTTACAATGTGAGTCGAATGTAGGTTTTGACGGTCTGGGGCAAAGATGTTCAATTGTTTTAAATGCAGATTAGGTAAAAGTGTCGAGGTTAAGTATATCTCTATTCCGAGTGTCAGCACTTTGTTGATCGCCCGGAGGACACGGTGGAGTAAACGGTGGAGGTCTGCCGTGTCCTTATCGAGGCAATCAGCGGCGGCGACCTCTCGCGTCTAGCCCTGGTTCAATCCATGGTCCGGAGCGAGGAGGCTTGGAAAGCGGTCACCTCTTTCTGCGAAGCAGTAATGCTAGCGAAGGGGGAGGCGGGCCGCGCGAGGGAAAGACAAGGCCTCCGCCCCAACTGCCGCTACAGAAGACGCCACGGGCGTCGAGAGTCGCAGGGAGATCCCCGGCCACCGTAGGCGCCGGCCTGCGGATGGCGAGCGTTGGGTGGTTCGCTGTCCGGTCACAACCAGGCCGGGGTCGAGGGCGCGTTATGTTCCACGCGCGCCTCAAAGAGATATCAGCATAGGAGACGGGGCCCGCTAGGGCCAGAGCCTGCCAGGTTTGCGGAATTTGTTCGAAAGAGTCACCGCGGCCTTGGAACGCAAAGGGCTTTAGAAGGAAAACGGATGGGTTTTAATCAGTAAGAATCTGACACGCCCTTCCGCTCCACCCAGAGAAGAAGAAGTCATTTGATGATTTTCCACCCTTAAAAAAAAGTTGTCTCTATATAATATTGCCAAAAAGTTTAAAATGTATGGGATTGAAGTACACTATTGAAATGGCACATTTGGGCATTTCGAAAATAGCTAGCGCTTATCGAATGACGCTTTGTCTAGGCTCCTCTTTATATAGACTGTGCTGATTTCTAGCAACATACTTTAATGAGTAGACAAATAACAGGTCAGTTCCAGTACAATAACATAGTAGACCACTAAATTGAAAGCCTTTATAATACCTGACAACAACCAGCATAGCACACTCCTGTTGCATCACCACTCCAAATATTATTTCCCACAACCAGCTTAATTAAAACTAATCCAACATCGTACTAAACCACATTGCACACCAAAAGCTAAACACAAGCTAAACAATAAAAAGTGATTTTACCACGTCCATACATAATCCGTTATCGGGCTTCGCAAATACCGGCTCTCACCGGCTAGTACGCAAACATTGCAGTCGTAATGGGAAATGCAAATGCTACGTTTATTGCGCGGTGTTGTTTGCAAATAGCCGATAGTGTGCCACCGGCTTTAGGTTCGTTGTTCGCGGTTATCTATTTTCACTGATAACGGTACGCAAAAATGGATTTGGTGGTTAGCGGATATTTTATTTTGATTTTGTGAATAAAAATACTGTTTTTTTTTAAGCTGTATATGCGAGAATATCTCTTTTCTAATGTCCAATTGCAGCAAAAACTTAATAAATATAAAATCTTTTGCTTCAGACAGAGTCCATTAATTGGTTAGTATACAAAAACTTAGAAACTAGTGTTAGTACTTCTAACTACCGGAACAAAATACAATTTTATTCTTACACTAAATTCACATGCAGGCTTATCCAATGCCCCAGTATGGGGCTGTCCCATCTGTCAGCTATAACTCCCAGGATGCTGTTGGGGCTGGCACGTACCCGACGCATGTCGGAGGCGCAACGCTTGCGCATGATGGCATGAAAACCATCAATCTCCGCCTCCGCGAGCAGTGAATCAAGAGATCTTGATAAGACGTTTAAAAGTTATTTACGTAATTCCCTAGTTAAGTTTGTGTCGATTGAAAAAGAAGCCAAGAAGCTGATCGGCAATGATGCATCTACAGACCGACCTCGGCAAGAGAGCAAGGTAAAGCAACCTTAAAGATCGACTCATGCGGTTGTTATTATTTAGCCACGAGCTCCTCACATGGTTATTTAAGAATAATCAAAGTATTACGTAAGTGTTGCTGTGCAATTGTGTGTACCTATTTACAAATGTTTTTATCACACTGAGTTTTGCAGTAAAAATACCCGGTTGTCCCATTATTTTGTTAATTGTACATTTGTGTTTACAATAAAAAAAAAAGAATAAAAAGGTGCACACTGAAAAACTGAGAACATATTTGAATAATTTAATAGGAACAGAATTTAATTTTTAGCACGTTTTTTTGTTGCCCCACACTAGGAATTCCTCCTGCATCGTGGGTGCTTTCACAAACATAAACAACTATCTGTAGACCATACAAATATATGTTCCGTGCGGGAATCGAACCCGCGACACGCAGCGCAGCATCCAATCACTCAACCAATCACCAACCATGTCGTCAACCGTTTTAGTAATTCCAGACGTGAAACCTCGTGAAAAGTACAAGAAAAGTTAGTAGCTTCACGACTTTACATTTCAGGTACCGCAGGCCGCACGTCAGTGATAATGAAACTAACAGCGCTGGCCATACTAATGGACTGTGAGTAAATACTTGTGGGCCATGCTGGATATACTTATGGGCCACCACTTACCACCATCGTACATAGAAATAGGTATGGGTAACTTCAAATTTGCCACTCCACGTTTATGTGCCACCTTCATTAAAGTTCCACTCGAGATGGCAATGATGTCATCTGCCCATCTCACTGCATTTTTTCTATCAGTCCTCTCAGTACACTGAGTACATACCTACCTACCTACGTTTAAACGCTGCTTGTTACACACGCCTGTCATCCCCCAAGAGTAGTAAACGTCCGCCATACACACAACACCAAAATCAATATACAAAAAAAAATTAACAACAAGAAAAAACACTGCCGAATTCCACGTTTTAAAGCGGGTAGTACAATTTTTTCATTGGCATTAGTGACGGTAGATCGAACATAATTGAGTTGTGCGTGCGCCTGACAGGTATTGTTGTTGCTTGAAATATTGGTTTCGCTCAGTATGGCGCCGGCCGTCGAGCGGGATGGACGCTTTTGTAATTTTGTTTGTTTCTGATATGGTGATAGGAGATAAGATTACGGATGGGTGGGTTGTAAGCTTGATGATGATGACTGATACGTAGCTTGAAGAGTTGGATTTTTTTTACTAAGAGTTTTCAGTGGCTGGGATGCGAGCATTAATGTATTAATCTGACGAGCAACCAAGGTCAATTTGGTCAACAGCGAAGTTTCGTAGCGTGACACACTTGTAGACAAGTTGTATCAGTTTGACTGCTCATAGAACGTAGCAAACTTTTATATATCCGAGACTACTTACCAAAAAAAACTAATCCCTAATCGGAGGCCTATATTCAGCTGTAGACGTCTTTCAATAAAAAGACGATGATTTTAATATTCCTAAAACAAAAAAAAAACTCCCAGCTTCCACAGACAAGCACGACGCGAAAAATCGATAATGGTGTGAAAATGCGTCTCACTGTTTATTTAAATTCTTGTAAGCGAAGATGTGGTCTACAATGACGCAAGCACTCTTGACTAAAAGACCTTCCCGAGTAAAGTTATTAGAAATCATAGGATCCAAAAGACCTCCCCGAGTAAAGTTATTAGAAATCATAGGATCCGGCAGTTACTTTTTTTGAAGAGTATAAAACAGAATGTTCTGTATGGTGTCGGACGAAAAAGAATAGCACCATCCCATCACTTCCCGTGGGTGTCGTAAGAGGCGACTAAGGGACTCACCAGAGAATGGGCAGCAGCATTTTCTGTGCATTGCAACAGCTACACTGCGATCGCCAACCCGCCTGCCAAGCGTGGCTATTATGGCAAAACCCCCCTTTGGAGGAGACCTATGTCCAGCTGTGGACGTCATTCGGCTGATGATAATGATAATGAAAACAGAATTTATTACTTATTATATATTTTTTTATTATTATATTTTTTTCTTCCATTAGTTAATAAGTTACCAAATTTTAAAATGTAAGCACACTCTTAGATACTATTGAACCAGTTTTAGAAGAGCGGGGCCTCCTAGCACAGGTATTTCTCATACTTAAAAGGAGACCCCTATGTAAGATATATTGTAGAAGTTGTAAAGTAACTGAAAAATAAATTATTATTATTATTATAGAATATTTCCAAACCATCGTTGAAACTACATCTAGAACCGGTGTCGAAATAGTAACGTCCCCAGTTGTACAGTAAGTCGTAAGTGCTCAGTCGCGAAGTTCATATTAAAATCCTAGCTGTAAACACGAGTATTACGAGACAGTCTCGGTGCCTTGAAGCTCATTTCTCTCGTGCCTTGTTACGTTTTGGGTTGTGGTGCAAGTGGGAAGATGGAGCGGAAGTTCATAATATATTTTTTACCTCATGTTTTGATAAGCTACCTCCTAATAGAACTAGATCTAATAATCTATATCTAAACTAAAACTAGTAATAAGGCTGTTGTGTGTGTAAGTGTTTGTTTGTTTGAACGCGTTAATCTCTGGAACTACCTGTCGGATTTGGTTTTTTTTTTTTGTATATGGTAGCCACATTCATGAGAAAGGCGGGATATGCGCGTACAAAGCCGTGGAAAAAGCTAGTATGCTATATTTAGTGACAGAATTAAATTTTTGAAGGGCCGTCTTAATAACATTATGTATGTATGTATGTAACTCGGGCTGGTTTCCGCAACTCCACGACTAAGCGCGTATTTTGCGTGCAGGTGGGACAAATGTGTCATTCGATCCACCCCAGCTCCCCAAGGAAGGCCAGCAACGCCTTGGTGTTACTAACTATCTCGCAAAGGGTACCTGGGTTACCGAAGTACTTAGCCCTGTAATCAGCGACTACCGGGAAGCTTAGTAGCAGGTCTTCATAACATTAAAAGCTTTATGATTTTACTACCTGCGCCCCGCGGTGTTACCCACATTTTAAAAGTAGCATACCTATGTGTTAATCCAGGGTATCTACCAGCTTCCTGTTAATTTCATCAAAATTGGTCCAGCCGTTTGCGTGTGAAGAAGTAACAAACATACACACACACTCACAAACTTTCGCCTTTATAATATTATTGTGATTAGTTTCTGCCAGCAAGCAGGCACGTGTGAAAACGAAAATTATTCCTATATATCCTATTCCAGGACATGGTCTATCCGTGTGCCAAGTGTCATCAAAATCCATTCAGCCGTTAAGACTTAAAACTTAGGCAGACAAACCGATTTACGTTCAAAACTATGGATTAATTCGTCAATCAATTAATGCAAAAAGCGCTAATGATGAAACAGTAGATAATTTTGCGATGGCTGAAAAATTATAAAAGTCGAACACATAAAATTTACATCCCAGAAAGCCTAAAATGGATTCATACTGAATTTTTCTTTCAGTTATTTTCCAACTTGTACCACCCCGCATCTTGAAAGAAGGGTGGAAGAGTTTAATTTGTCTCCAATCGGCTCGAAACGTTGACTGTTATTGCAAATGCCTTATTATACATCTACTGCGTCTGATTGTGCTTTATTTCTCAAAAGCTGTTCTTATTCATTTTTGAGAATGTCTGCGAGAAAGTGTTCTTAAAATTATTTGGAACAAAATTTTTGATCAAATGGTGTATTCAAATATACCAAGTCGTCTCCGTGCCTCGGAAAGCACGTTGGTCCCGGCTGTCATTTGCAGATCTTTGGCAGTTCTCAGAAACCAGAAATCTGACACCAGTCTTGCCAAGGAGTACCGTGTTACTCAGTTAGTGGGTTGTGGAGGTCTGATAGGCAGCCGTTCCGCGTAAAATACTGGTATTCAGCTAAATCCGATTTGACTGGGAGCTGATCCAAATATAGTTGGTTTCATAAAGAGCGATAGTAAAACTTTTACTTTTTCTTAGCTAAATAGCAACTGAGATATGTATGTCGTGAAGATTTGCTACAAAAAACAAGTTGCTAAGACTAATTTCCAAATAAACTCGATTGGCCCTTACATTGTCTAAGTCAAGTTTAACACAATAGACCGTTAAATTGTTTCAGTCAAATAGAAGCCTTCGTACATCAGTACAAACAATATCACTCACCTTAACGACACATGAAAAACAGTTGTCCCAGAAATAATTCACCAAAAATTCCCGTCAGATCACAAATAATTACATCCGGTACCCAGACAATCAAGCCATTATAATATATCAAACATTACCCGGTTATTATCCGAAGTTCCCGGCATTACGCACAACGCCCGCGGCATGTACAGGGTGTAAGCCCCACGCCCAAGGCGTGTACATGGTGTTTCATTACACACGTATAATGATCGAGATAAAGAGGATGCAAAATGTCTGCTTCAACAGTTATAGTTCTGTTTTTAGAAAAAGATTATTGTGAAGTTTATGTATATTGAAGGGTGGTAAGTAGATGCAGAATTTCAGTAAACGGGTCTATCAAACACAGTCGAAATAACAGCATTTCAAGGCTGAGGATTAACAGTTAAAGTCTTCAAATTATTGCCACAATCAATGAATTAATATCAAGAAAAACATGTAAACGCTCAAGAAGTTGGTGGTTTTTGTTGATAGACTTTGGCTTACCAACGACGATTCTAAAACAGTAAACAGACTGCTTAGTAAGCAGTACTTGCATCAAGCAGATGAATTCAGAAATGTTCACTTTGCTACAGTTGAATATAATACATACGTAAATGAAAAACATAGCCAACACTTTAGAGACCAAGCCTTCCAAAAAAACCAATTAAACATACCCCAGATCGTCACATCTTAAACTGTTCCAGAGAGTCCACTTAACACTGGTCACTGAAAAGGATTTATCTGCGAGGCATATGTCTCCTCCATATCTCTTCACACTGGCCAGTATTAATAAAATAAAAAGAGTAATTCTACAGCCTGTGTCCATGTCCGTCGAAGCAGAAGAGACACTTGTCTGTGGAAGGGAGACGTGCATTAAAACCTCCTTTCTTGTACTTCGCAGTCATTAGAGCGTTATGTTCAGCGTCTAGGTTGGAGATAAAGATTGTGGCAAGAAATGGTAGATTTATGAGGCTGCAAATTCATTTTATGTAATGGGTTTACATTAATAATATTATCAAAACACCCTGGTATTAAATATAAAAACACTAATAATAGGGCACCGGCTGTGAAGAAAGTCTGAAGACAAAACTGAATAATGAATATTTTTTTTGGAACATTGCGTCTGAAAGAATCGATGTTATTTCTTGTGGCTTTCTCTGACTTTAAATAAGGAAACTCAAGTAATCACTGCGCTACTGATTTAAAAATATTCTTAAATATATGAGTGACGGGACGCATCCTTAAAAAAAAAAAAAACGTTGATTCTATTTTGAGCCGATCTGTTTTCATCTTTCAACAGTCAACTTGAACTTCCTTTCTCATCCAGCCGTATCCAAGTTTCTACATCCGTGATACGTGCACGCAACATTAGCATAACCGTCGTATATGTTAAGATACATTACATTCTCTTTGCTACATTACCTCTGCGGCTAACCAACTGACAGATTTGATGGAATGAGTTTGAAATGACGTGTTTAGTTGACGTGATTAGTCTTTGTCAACGCGGGGATGTTTAAATTAAGAATATCTTTTGCAATGTTTTTGTTTTTCAGATATTTTGATTTGCTTGCTCTATTGTTGAACGTTTTAATATTTTTGCAGTTTGGCTCTTAAAAATACGAGCATTGCCCCTCTGACTTTCTGAAAGCTAGTAAACCAAAAAAAGGGATTAAAACGGGAAGAATGCTGTTATAGTTATGCCTAACAACATCGTTAGTGCTGTTCCGGAGTAAATTGCTCAAAATAAAACAGAAATAAGTAAAATAAAAACTTTTATCCACAAAAATCCTTAAATTACCTCCAGTCCCAGCAACATTTAAGAGAAAATCTCCATCATTTGAGCGTAGTCAAGATAAAGTGACGATTATATCATGTTACCAGCGCTCATTTTGCTAATTCAGGTCCATACATTTCGGCAAACAAAGTTAATCTCTTCATCCTATTACCGGGAACTTGTCGACCTAGTTTGGTATGCAGCATTATACAAATACAGACAGAAGGCGACAGGCGAGTTTTTCACACTAATATTTATAAAGGCCAAAGTTTGTGAGTGTGTGTCTATGTTTGTTACTTCTTCACGCGCAAACAGCTGAGCCAATTGTGATAAAATTTGGTATGCCGCAAGCTGACACCCTGGATTAACACATGGGCTACTTTTTATATATATATATATATATATATATATATAATAGATGCGCGGGTAACACCGCGGGCTGCATCTAATTTTTAATATTTTTCTATTCTATCAAAATCAAAATCCTTTATTTCAAATAGACAATTAATCAGTCGCAGGATGATTTGTTTGTAATTGTTCCGAAGAACGAGTGAATGTTCGAACAAATTAACTTTTTGAGGTAACAATCGATTTCAGACTCATCAGTTCTGTCAGTCAATTAGACGCAGCTCTGCCGCGCTAGCGACAAGAGCAGGAAGTATGTTCCTCAGCAAAACACCCAACGAGCCTATCTCCAGCGGGGCACTTGCATTTCTATTTTAGGGTGTAGTCGGGTGTACAAGGGTCACCTTTCGGGCACAAAACTATCCATCTATATCGCCGCTTTTATGTAAATATCAGATTCCAAATCGATGTTTAGAAGTTGCGGTTACATGCCCAACATAAACTTGTACCTACTTATTTGTTATTGGCTACAATTTAAATGTACGCATTTAAAGTAAAATATGTTAACTTCAAATAAAATAAACCCACTCTATACCGAGGTGCCTAAAGAGCAACGTTTTAAGTTCCAAAATAATTATACACTCATCAGAATAATCGCATGTGTGTTGTATTTATATTCTTTTTGCCTAACTAATGTTACTTCTGTTACTAGGAGAACTTGGATGCAAGAGCGAGCTAAGCGAGCTCGGGACTTGGGGCACCCCGACTTGGACAGGTTAGGTTAGAAGGGGATGGCGGGGTCTAGTGAGCGAGCGAAGCAAGCGAATCAGACCACGCGATCCCCTTCGTGGTTGTTTTTTTTAAACCATAGAGCCGATTTCGCCGTTTCGTGAGAATTTATCCATTCTGGCAGGTATTTCGAATTGTTTTATAGTAAAATAGGTACTTTTCTGGTAGGCGTTTAAACACAAGCCTTTTTCATTGAAAGCTGTGGTATGAAACAACAACGATAGTTTGGTATCGAATCATGAAAAGTTTCTCTTCTTTGATTCATTATAATGTTTGTAAAAAGATACTGATACTATTTTTTAACTTGGAAAATTATTTCCTATGAGATAGACCACGGTAGTAAGGGTGCGTTTCCACCAGAGATGTGCGAGGATGCGTAGCGATGGATGTGTTTGTTAAGAACCAATACAATCGCTTCATTTAACCTGCCTGTAGCGAGGCTAGGTAAATGAAGCGATTATAATTAGTTCTCACTATTCTATTGGTGGAAACGCACCCTTAAGCCGCGGGAGCTAACTAGTAGACATCAAGTATTGCGATTATATTAGATATGCTATTCCACAACTTCACAAGACGTACGAGGCAAGCTTAGGAGCTGAAGTAGACATGAGAAACTTCAGATCAGCTTCAGAAAGCATACCTATATTACATCTTCTGTTGAACAGTTGCTATGCGGAGCTCTAACTAATTCACCCCTTAATCTCCACCTAATTTAATGTTCTAAAACTTTTAACTCAAAATAATACGTGTCACATTACTTTCAAAGTTGTATTACTGTTTCTTGTCTGTGACTCCGTAATCCCCCTCAAGAGACCCTCCCTGACATTAATGTCGTGTTATGCTGTAATTAATATCGTGGAGACACTATTTTATACCATTATACACATGCGACAGTCACAAGTCGTATTTATTCTTTGAGTTACAAGTTTCGGAGCTCGTGGTACTGTTGGGAAGAACAGTGGTGAGCTAATAGGGATGTTGTATGGGTTAAAAAAATATGATAATTTTTAGTCCGTAAGTTAGATTATCGAAAAATATTAGTTACGTATTTTTTATTTTATGAACTCAATAAAAATTACAAAGATAAAACGCATCAATCAGTGGAGCCTTGCAACGTCACTTTCCAGTAAAAAGTGTACTGGTCAGTGACCTCACACGAGCTTTCAATGCACTGTATCGCCTTAATCTTTTGTTAACCTGACAAAAGAAAAAATACATGTCTAATATTTTTTGGAAATCTATCTGACGGACTAAATAGAATCATATTTTTTTAATTTTATTAAAATTTTTATACGTAAAAAAGTATTTCAAATGTTCAGTTGCAATTTATCGAGAGTTTACAATCTCTCAAGTTATTTTATAATCTTACGGATTTTGCCATTTTCCGGTGACATATACAATTAAATGCTTTCTACAAGTGTGACGCAAATATTCAGTACCTTCCCCTTGTCGTCTCACCCATTCTGTAGAACGCGGCACATAAGTTTTTCTCGTAATCTATGCAATGGGGTAAGAATCTGCAATGGTAATCTTTAAATCCAACTCCAATCTTTATGGTTCTGGGGGGATTTAAGACGTTGCATTTATACCTACGTAATTTGGGTTGTAACTGAGACGCAGTTAGCAAAATTGTCATCAGAATGGTTGCCAAATATTAAAAATTGTCGTCATGTAAAATCAAGGTGCAGATGTGGAAGTGGAACTCTCTGTCTGCGTCTGTGTTTCCGAACGCATACAACCCTAATCTCTTCAAAATTAGAGTAAATAGGCTTCTTCTGGCTAAGCTCGCTCCATCGTCGACTTTGTCTCTGTCATCTAGACCTAGACTAGAGTCAAGAGCAAACTCATCTCAAATAAAAAAAATAGATGGCGAACCAAACTAGCTATACCGCTTCATGAGTCATTTGGTCACAACAGCAATCAATCAAATCATAGTGCAAAGTTTAGATAAGAGACCTTTGCCCAGCAGTGGGACAGTTTTATTAATTTGATAGAAAAGTCAATTAAATTAAATCATCTCGTTAAGTTGCAAATAAACACAGACATATAAATAATATTGATAGTATATCCATACTAATATTATAAATGCAAAAGTGTGTCTGTCTGTTACGCTTAAACCGCTGAACCGATTTCGATGAAAATTGATAGAGAGATATATTAGACCTTGGAAAAGGACATAGGCTACCTTTTGTCGTGAGAACAGGGCTTGAAGGGGTTGAAATAGGGGCTAAAGTTTATATGGGAGTCCGTTATTATTGAAGATAAAACCATGATCCTTGGTAGGCACTTCATAAAAAAAATGTTCAAGCGTTTTAGAAAAAAAAATATCTTAAAAATAAAAATAGCTTCTCAAAGTATCTATTCCAAGCGGACGATATCGCTGGCAAAAGCTAGTAGCTTATAAAAACAAAAATAAATATACAAGTGGGATAAAAAGGGGGGAGGAGAAAAACTCATTGGGCATTAAAAAACCTCGTCCACTTTTAAAAGGAAAAGTGTTCAAAACACTGGCAGCATTGCAACGTTGAATATAAAGGTCCTAGGTTATAAAAACAATAATAAAGGTTGAAATTATTTTATGGAATATTTATACAATATAAAATCTTTAAAAAAAAAAAATTGTGACTACTTTTCTATATAAATGAAGAGAAACTCATGTTGTTTGTTTTTAAGTGAAAATCCTGGAATAGTGGATCCGATTTTAAAAATAATTTCAATCACGAAAATGTCTGCCAAGCGTTTGCATTTTATTATACAAAATTGCCATAACAGCGCAACTATAGGAAATACCGAAGTTTAAAATATTGCGAGAATCAGTAAATAACTTTCTGCTCCAATATCACTTTTGCTGTTGACATTACCTACTTCTTACAATACGTGCAGTACCAAGATGAAGGCACTACTTACAATAAAAGACCGCATAATGGTGGAAAATTAGTGAAATATGTCTGTTTGTTAATTAGTTTATTAGTATCTAACCCACGACAGATACTCTACGCCGGAGGGCACTTAATTTAGTTCGGAATAGTATCATGTTATTTGTAATTAATATTAGCTTTGTGGTTTGGATAATGTTTTGTGCCATCGGTAATATCAGTGATAATTAGAAAATTAATATTGGCATTATAGAGTTACATGGCAATAATGAGTCATTAGAATTGTGTTCAATGTACTTTATTATAGTCTAATCGTATAATCACACTCATATTATAAAGGCGAAAGTTTGTGAGTATGTGTGTATGTTTGTTTCTTCTTCACGCGCAAACGGCTGGACCGATTTAGATGAAATTTTGTATAGGGATTGTTTGAGTCCCGGGAAAGGACATTGGAGGTTTTTTTATCCCGGGAGTATGTTCCTTTGGGATAATTTTCGACAATAACGCGGGCGGAGCCGTGGGCGGTAGCTAGTAATATTATAAATTATGTCAAATTCTTTCATTTAAGTATATTTATTGTTTTTTATTTATGTTTGTAAATGGTTTTCTATGAATGATCTAATGCGATTACGAAGATGGGTCATTGTCTAATGTTTATCCCGATAAATGGACGGTTTCTTTAGGATTCTGACCGAAGTGAAGCTGTGGAAAGCAGTTAGTCAGCAGGAAGTATTAAATGACACACATACTGCCACAGTCATCACTTTGTGTGCACTTGATAATGCGTACTTTTTTTAATTTCGAAAAAAAAAACGTTTTTACAAAAAAATACACCCGAAAAACTATAAAATAATTTTAATTTCGGAATTCGGTGTTAAAATACGAAGAAACAACCAAAAGCACTGACTTCGAAAATTAAAGTTATTTTATTACTTTGTAGTGTTTTTTTTTATTTCGATTTCGTTTAATTTCGTTTACTTTTGATGAAATTTCTATGGGATAAACCGATTTACAATTTTTTTTTCAAATCTGTTCATAAACGACGGAGTAATGAGGTAATAAATATATAAAAAATAATAATCAAACTACCTAACCTCCTCCTTTTTTTGAAGTCGGTTAAATGAGGTCTTCATCTACGGGCTATAATGCAGGGTACTTTTATTACATTAATGTCAGAAACGATAAGCTAAACACAAGTTGGTTGTACTAAAATTTTCGGTAGACTGAAAGGTACACAATTCCTGGAAAGACAAACTGAGAGAAATTTAAGGAACTAATCGAACGTTTGGCATTAACTTTGGACTTGATCAGGTCGACCTTGGAATCGAGTAAGAAGTTATTAGGAATTGAGAATATACTTTATATTTGCACCAAGTGCAACCCCATTTCGTGTCCAGGCTATCTCTATCCATTCCAGGTTGCCTGGAAGAGATCGCGAAATGCGATAAGGCCCCCAATTGTATGTTTTTTAGTTTAAGATTTTCTGTATGTGTGTTTTATTTGGTGTACAATAAAGTATAAATAAAAAAAAATAATTAATAAATACACATTGTATAAGAAGGTCGCAATTCTCCCGTTACACGGACACACATATCATGATGCCTGTATTCCTCAAAGGTTAAGTAAAGATATACCAATAGTAACTACACTCCATTTTGCCAATGGTGATTAGGCTCCATGTGACAGGGGCGAGCCTATAAGCCATTTCTCGGGCACAATCCAGATTCCATTCTTAGATTGCAAATTGGACCTTAAACTCACCTGATGGCCTGTGCAAGTTTTATACCTCATTAATCGCGTCAACACGAATGTTCGCTTATGTTAAATTGTATAAAAAGACATTGTCTGTTTTCGTCACCAGTTACTCAATACTCAATATATTTATTGCTTCCACATGTGAAGCTATGTGGTAGGTTTTACAGAAATATTATCACTGTGGACCCTGGTTACGTTTAAGGTACAGTTCCGTGGCCGATCGCAGACGCGTGCGATCTATCGCGTGCGACAATAGTCAGAGTATAAGAATGTATGGCGCTGTTTCCGAGGTCTGCGACAGACGCGCGCGGCCGGCTTCGGAAGCGGTGCCATACATTTTCATACTTTGACTACTGTTACATCAGCCGCGATGCACGGAATTGTATCTTTAAACTTGCACTACGGCTAAAGTAGCTTTTACGACCACTAGGCTAACGAACCAGTTTCTAGAATTAGGTATTTAAATAAAAACTGTAAATCACCGGAAAATTGCAAACACCAGATTGTAAAATATCGCGTGAAATTGTAAACTATTTTTTCTAAATAAGACACCGATGTATTGCTCATTGCATTTGCATTTGGCAAACCATTGCATTTGGATGGAATTTATTGTTTACAAAACGATTTTTTCATAATATATCGAGAAATTATATGTAATCTAATAAAGATTTATTACAATCTTGCAGTTTGTCTGCAATTTTCCGGTAACATATACATCAAATTAAAACCAAAAAACAATCCCATTAATTACTAAATTACAAATATATAATCAATACAGAATACAACACAGACATTATTCAGAGTCGCAATGGTGCGTTCAAAAATTTTAATTAAAATTTCCATTTACCGTAAAAGCGTTCAAATGCGACTGTCCTCTTATTGTGTCACTCTTTCGGAGATTAATAACGAGGGACACAAAGATGGAGACGTTAAAACCTTTCTACAACAGAAGTACAACCGAAGATAAAATGAACAAGAATTGTGGGCTAGGAGAAATGCGTATAACGTGGATTACTTTCTTTTAATATGGCTTTGACAAGGATTAAGTAAGAACACACTAACTAGACTTTCTGTAGTTTCTGCAAATCCAAAAACCTCAGAGTAATCGGTGTAAAAAAAAAATGGTCAAGTGTGAGTCAAACTCGTGCGCTGAGGGTTCTGTACCTACCCATTATACAGCCATAATAAAATTGGTATCATTTTTATTGGTGGCAGGTGTCAACTATGTATGTAGGGGACACGCTTTAATTTTCAACATTTTTATTTTTAATTTTTATTTGTGCTGTTAGACTTTGCTTTTTGTTAAATTTTCGTGATTCTAGGTCAACGGGAACTACCATATAGGTTTTCGACCCAAAACCTATAGGGTACTTCCGGTTGACCTAGAATTGAGTATGTTGGTTAAAAGCAAGGTGTTACAGCACAAGTAAAGGGAAACTTCCGAAATATAAAAATAGTTGAAAATTATGGTAAATTTTGGTACTTACAAGTTTTCGCAAAAATCTAAATTTGCCTATATCTTTTTATCATCTCATTGATTTTAATACACCTAATAGGGACTATAGACCTCAGTACCTGGTTTACATTTCAACTTGCTATGTCCACCCGTTCCTGAGAAAATCGGTGGTGAGAGTGGGGTAGAGAGAAACGGAACCCTTATAAGATATAAGGGTTCCGTTTTAACCTTTTGAGGTACGGAACCCTAAAAACCACCGAATTGAGTACCTCCTCCTTTTTTTGGAAGTCATTTAAAAAGTAGTAAAATGCGGTTTATTTATAGATAGATTAGAACTACAATAATCAATGAAAAGTTTTCAACAAAATATGAATTTTCAGTCTCATTTACGGCAAAATGTTTCATTGATTATTATCACTATTTCTTCAAGTATATTTGTGATATTAGGTACCAAACGCGTTACGACGAAAAATTATAGCATTTAATCCTAATTAATATTGTAAATTCGAAAATGAGTTTGTTTGTGTGTTACACCTTCACACCAAAATCGCAAAACTGATTTTGTTGAATGTTGCTACAGTTTTCTTTACTGACTTCAAAAAAGGAGGAGGTTCTCAATTCGGTAGTTTTTTTTTTTAAGTTTGTTACCTTATAACTCCATCATTTATGAACCGATTTGAAAAATTCTTTGGTAAATACTTTCCAATTGGTCCCATAGAAATTTCATCAAAATCGGTTCAGTAGTTGGGTTTCATCAAAGTAGCTGGAAAAAATATGTCATGCAAGTAAATAAAATTGCGTATTTTGTTATCTTGTTACTTTCCAGTGGTGTTGTTAGGTGTGTGGTACCTACACTCAACTAGAAAAATAAAAAACTTCTTTACAAAAATAAAAAATACAACCGACTTCCGAAATAAAAAAAACATTACTAAGTATAAAATTACAGTTTTTATTGGCGAAAACCTATACTGGCGCTAGAGAAGCCGCCTGCAAAGCTAGTATTTTAAAAAAAAAAACATTGGGAAATGTTAACGAATGGCTTAATCAAGACAAACAAACGCCACTTCACAAAACTTCATGGCCGCATACTAAAGGCGAGCAGTAATTTAAAAAGGCTCGAAATTTTTCAAAAGGAGTGGAAGAAGTGGGCTCCCCACCCCATTTACGTTATGGGGGAGGAGACAACGCACCTGAGGAAGTTTGCTTCATCCCATGAATACAAAGAGGATCTGGTTAAAGATCTTTAAGTTTATGCAACGTCTTATCGCGATTGGTATACGGAATACGGCTGTCGCACGCGAATTCCCCAGTTACGTTCCGTTAAAAGCATGTTTTGTTGACAAGCTTATGTCGAACTTTGTGAGACAAAATTTGAGGGTTTTGCTTGCACCAATAAGAGTTATAGGTAACAATGAATCGTTTAAAGGTAAAAAGTTAATTCTTTAGTAGTAGTACTTATGACCAATTTCAACATTTTGTTGAGTTTCAGGACATCATCATCTGCCCAGCCTTTTCCCAACTATATTGGGGTCGGCTTCCAGTCAAACCGGATTCAGCTGAATACCAGTATTTTACAAGGAGCGGCTGCCAGACCTCCACAACCCATTTACTAGGTTACACGGTACTCTTTGGCAAGACTGGTGTCAGATTTTCGGGCTTCTGACTATCCGTAACGACTGCCAAAGATCTACAAATGACAGCCGGGACCAACGGCTAAACGTGCTTTCCGAGGCACGGAGGAAATCGGTATGTTAAGATGGTCACCCATCCACAGACCAACCTTTGATGGACCGGTGCGGACATCAGGGTCAACAATTTTATTGTTCATCGACCTGAAAATGAATGTTAACATTTTCATTTTAACAATATTATATAAACTGGACATCAAAGTGCCACCATTTCCCAATATACCAAGAATTAAATTGATCTCCAATCCCGTCCGACTGCGACTCATTTCCAAATTCCCATTTATCTAAGTAGAACGATTTTTTCCGTCCATTTTCCAATAATAAGCATTTGGCATCAATCAACAGCCTCAAAGGACAGATCGGTAGGTCCCCGAAGATGTTGGACTTAAATAAATTAAAATTTTCGCGATCCGCGTTCGAGCTTCGAGTCATCGAATCCGCTGCTGGCTGATTACATTATGCAAATTGCTGCCTACCCCCGCTTCCTTGTCATTTATACTACCCAGATGTTGGGAGAATGGATGGGGTTTTGATTTTGGCTTCAGTATTTATACGGCGAGCTATGGTCCTGTGGTTGTTTAGAATTGTTAGGGTTTACTGCCTCCTGCCAGGGTTGCGGAATTTGTTCGAAAGAGTCACCGCGGCCCTGGAACGCAAAGTGCTTAACTTCTTAAGCACTTTGCGTTCCAGGGCCGCGGTGAACCCATCCGTGTTCCTTCGAACACGGATGGGTTTTAGTCAGTAAGAACCTGACACGCCCTTCCGTTCCACCCAGAGTGAAATAAGTCATTTGATGATTTCCCCTCATTAAGAAAAATGGTTTACTGCCTGTACCTAAGAAACAAATGGTATTCTGTGAGTAACGACTAAATGCCAGTTTCAGTAACGTATCTACCTTAAACCAACTGTCAAATTAGCAAACATGACGTTTCAGCTACTGTTGGTAGCTAATTTGATAGTTGGTTTAAGGTAGATACGTTATTGAGACCGGTCCTAAGTGAATAATATTTTATTATAATAATCAATGGCTGGCCATTTTATAACCAAGAACCGGCGTCACCTGTCTTTCAAGCCAAGCCAAGTTATACATCACATTCATAACTTCGTGATAATTGATGTTAGTGGCAACAATAAACTATTGGACACAGATCCTATATGTAGGTAGGCATTGCCTGAATGCCTACATTTTTCATTGTCTACCAAGATTCGTGCCAGAAATAAAGATTACTAGCATGTCCCTGCAGCGTCGCCCGCGTTAAGTTTTATATTGAAAAATAAAAATAACAACCGTCTTTAGACTCCCATCTTTCTATGTACCTACAAAGTTTCATAAAAATCGGTTCTGCGATTTAGGTGAGCAAACATAAGAAACCAACTCGCTTTCGTATGTATGATATTTCAAAATACCTATTATGATTGACATAATTATTATTATTATTGTTTATTATTTCCAGCAATTCATTATTTGTTTTTATTATTGGTAAATAATTTGTTATTCTGTATTTTTTTTTAATTTTAATACCTATCTGTGTAACTTTTCAAAAATATAATTAAATATCTTAATAAAGAATATGACTCTCTGTACGTGTTGGTTCGTACTGTAAGTGCAGAGAGTAATTAAAGCTAAATAAATAAATAAATAAAGCCATTCAAATCGGATTTCGGCTCTTCCATTCCTTATATACCAATGTATCCTCAAACACAGATCTGTGTAAAGACATTTCGTCGCCCTCGTACTGGCAGCAAGAGTACCGTAAAGAAGTATGTTTTTTATTTAAATTCCTACTTTTAAAACGCAATCGTCCCCAGCTGAGGTTGACAGGCCAACCTTCGCTACGGTTAACGGATCGATTGCTTTTATAGCTGTCTCTTCAGTCTGGCCACGAAATACCGTTTCATGCAATCTAGTTTTATGGAAGGAAAGAATGAAATTCAGATTCTGAAATGTTCCGTTATTTGGTGAGTCGTTTTGGTAGTCTTGAAATAGAATTGTTTGATGTAATCCCACTGATTTATGATCAAACAAATAATGTTTTGGGTATTTAGTGACTCTTGTATAAGTCTCGGAGACAAAGAATTGAAATAACGGGTGAACCAAAAAACCGGCCAAGTGCGAGTCGGGCTCTCACACGAAGGGTTCCGTACAATAAACCCGAAAAAAACACGTTTCATGTATGGGAGCCCCTTTAATTTTTGATTTTAAAGCGGCAAAAGAAATACACATTCTGTGAAAATTTCAATTGTCTACCTATAATGGTTCTTGAAATACAGCCCGCTGACAGACAGACGGACGGACGGACAGCGGAGGCTAAGTAATATGGTTCCCTTAGTAACCCTTTGGGTGCGGAACCCTAACAATGAAAGTTAAACTGTGAGATAGCTAGAAAGATTGTGACTAGTGATATGACAGACGTATAAATAGAGAACTGTATGTGCTGACCCCCAAGTAATAGAAATAAGCGCAAGGAACAATAGGTATGGATAATTTAATCTATCATATACCTACTTACTTATACCTAGAAATCGATCATATATCCGGCGTATCGTAGATACGTATAACAAACACTTTAACGACTTAGATATTTTCGCGCTTACACACTCAAAGTTCAAAAGAATGGCTATTGAATCTTTAAAATAGTTACTTTACTTACACCTAATATTATCCCTAAAATACCTACGAGTACTTAATTTTCTGTAAAATTAACGCACGCTTTTAATATATAAGTAGTTCGTTACCATTATTTCGCGGACATTTGTGTGGGTTACACGTTCACCTAGTTTATTTTCTTTTTCAGGCACACCTTTTGTTGTAATATGTAACTGTTTTATGTCCCAATAAAGTAAAATAAAATAAAAATATACTTCTGTAGTTCTGTAACAGTGGTAACAGCCGGCAGATTCTGTGAAAAATTAATCGTGAAAACTTAGGTGAAATGAGCATAAATGGAGCTGTCATCACAATTGGTGTTAGGGTTTAGCAGCTCACTTCAAACTCACTTTGCCCAAGTTATAACGAGTTTTATACAGAATCGACCGGCTGTTACTGTTGCAGCTCAAACTAAAATATAAAGGTATTTAACATTTTCAGTGCCCAGAACCCAGCATATGGGTCGAACAAATTATTGTACGGAGTCGTAGTTATATGTAGCGACGACTCGTGGGCACGAACAAATTATTGTTCGACCCATATGCTGAGTTCTGGGCACTGAAAGTGTTAAAGTTAAAAATAAACAGCTAAGGATTATGTAGCCACGTAAAGCTTAAACTTTATTAATTTATACAGTTGTCTAATTTAATGTTCCACATTACATATCGTATACAATAGGCGAGTGTAAGTTGTAAAAGTTGGCGCCATGCCAGTGACTTTAAGGAGGCTTCCAAATGAAAGTTTTAAACGTACGATTACAAAGTCCACACGCTAGACTGTTATTAGAAGGTAAGATGCGCTTTGGATTTTAAATTGACATTAATAGTCCCTTAATAAGTAAATATTTTAAGAAAGGAAATAAGAAGACAAAAATAAAGCAAACGCATTCAAATTATGATCTTAAGTCATAATATCAGCCGAAAGACGTCCACTGCTGGACATAGTCCTCCCCCAAAGGTGGGAGGGGGGTTGCCATAATCGCCACGCTTGGCAGGTGGGTTGGCGATTGCAGTGTAAAGATGCAGAATGCTGCTGCCCATACTCTGGTGCGTCCCTTAGTCGCTTCTTACGACACCCACGGGAAGTGATGGGATGGTGCTATTCTTTTACGTCCGACACCATACAGAATTGAACTATAAAGTGAAACAGGAGTAAACAATGCGGGTCTTATGATTGTGGAAGTAGCTACATGATTTGCCACTTACTTAGCTTAATCAACTTGGCCAATCATTAGTCCGCAGCTGTTTATCTTAGACTTAATGAGCTTTACCCTAGCTCAAGATCCATTTCTACACGTATCTCAGTTTCTGTAGAAACCTCCCATTAGGAGCAGAAACGAAAAACGAAGAAAATAATATAAATATACTTTCTACGTTCTTCATCTAAGCTTACCCTGATTTTTAATTTAACATTCATTCTCCAAAATAAACTCGTATAACAAAGTACAGATATAACCATTCTCATAACCCGAAATTCTAATCCAAAAGTCTCAAGAAATCAACATTCATTTTCCATCCGAAGTTGGAGAAATTTGTTAAAAAAGTGCTGGGAACAGGCGAATAAGTCGAGGCGGCTTGCCCGGGGCGCATATTAACGAGACGGTGTTCAAGATGAGGTAGGGTTACCAAAATGCTGGAGAGCTGGAAATGTCCCGGATCGATATGGTGTTGTATTTGAGGCTGTAGAGAACTGGGCTAACTGTCATTCTATATAGTTTACTATACATCAAAATTGATCTATTTACCTCTCACATCAGTACACCTCAACATAAGTTGTCTGGCATTTTGCTGAACTGGACCTATTTGGCGCAGTCATGAGGCACACAATATAATTGTTTTAAAATTAAGTTTACTTTTACTCGTACCTTTAATGTGTGTATCTGTGTGTGCCCAATAAACTAGTTTGCTTTCTTTCTTCAGTCAGCGAAAGTGAAGTGAATTCAAAATGAGAATGAAAATGACAAGCGTAACCAAAATGTCGTGAACGCAATCCCTTACTTTTGACAATCGCTTTCGCTTAAAAAACAGCACATTATCTAGTCTCTGGTATAGATAAGACTGTGTGCTATTTCAACTTCAGTAGAATACTTCATTTATTGTGGAAAGAATCGGATTTCAGGATCAACAAACGAAGTGAATGCTTGCCTAATTGGCTGGCGACAGTCCGGATTTATAAAGCAACCACTTGAAGCGATGTAACATACAAAGCTAAAATCAATTTATACTTGAAACAAGTCAGTATACATAAGTTTATTCAACTTCTAAAGATGGTAATACTGTATACAAATCTCTCTAAACCAGGACAGCAATTCCATTGAAATCACGTACGACATCTAGAGAAACTCCTTGCATCTACTTGCAAGAACAACTCAAACTGCATCTCGATGTCCTGGGACCTCACCACGTCTGGCATCAGCGCGGATTGGTTGCCACTCATGAATGTTAATTCTGGCGGAGCCACGCAACGCGACTTAATCCCGGACGACGTAGGGTTTGTCGTTAAGCGATCAGATAGTGACAGAGATGGCGCTTTTTGTCGGGATTTCGTGTCTCAATTTACGTCTTTGATTTGAGTTTTTGTAAGGATTTGAAATGGGGCTTTGGTTTACACTTGGTATCAGTTTTCATTTATGCTTTAAATTAGTGAATTTGTAGCGGTATTAATACCGCCACATGAAAAACTAAGAAGCAAAATATGTACGGCAACAAAAAGAACCGCAATGCCATCTAGGATAGATGGCGTTGCGGTTCTTTTTGTTGCCGTCAGCGACGAACTACCATCGAAACAATGCATCGCGCAAGCAAAGTTCCCCGTGCGATTTGAACTTATACAACAGTCCGAATATCAACTATCGGGCAGTTGCCCACCAGACACAACAACCGTCTGGTCGGAGGATCCTCCCGTTTCAATGCAGGTGTGCGGGAACTCTCTATTCCGCATACCTCTATAAATACTTGACGTCTAAAGTCTATATAAACTGTTATTATTAGTTGTTATTAGAAACACAAAACCAAAAGAATAAGTTATTACGAAGAGGATAAGTAGTTAGCCAAAGGTAAATCTTAAATTACAAAACCATTACCAATCCATTTTACATAAAGAATCTCCTAAAAGTTAGAACTTAGAATATTTCTCAAATAAACTCGACTCTCCTTTCGCAGGTATGCTGGATGAGATAAGCAACACCTTTGTACTTATTTTCTGTTTCCTTCTTATCTTTCTACTAAAGGTGTACATAAACTGATAATCACTCCACCCACACCGATTACCAAAAACAATCCACCACTCCACTCAAGCCAAAACAAAAACAAAACAGCAGCGATTCTCCAGAATACCTCATGAATAATTTCGCACGGAATACAGTTGGACTGTCAAAAACTCGAGATAAAAAATAGTATCTGCAGGACGTCCGACGGCTCCCGACATATCAATCATCTGCCGAGATTGGATCACGTCTACCAAGGTACCAGGGGCTCAGAACTCGCATGGAAATTGGATCGTGAATATAAGCGTGAAAAGATTGTGCTATCTCAGATCGGTGCAACGATCCAGTTTGCTGAAGTGTTAGTAAGTCAATTAACTGTGCTACTTCGATTAGTCTCATTTTGATGAATTTCTGTTATGCCTAATTTTAGACTACCTACATAATCTTTCACACGTGTCAACATTCATCAAAGTTTTCAACGGAATCCGGATTTATATTCGCGAGTGTCTACTGCAGATTGAAATAAACAAAACCGGGCTATTTTCGAAACGTTAATTTTATTCATTTTCGATTTAATCACACGTGCCAATATCGCCCCACAGATTTCGCAATTCGCGAAATATGACCGCCATATAACACCAGATACACTGGTATACTGTAAATAACTCAGCGAGTTAATTAAGATGCAGGAAGCTTAAAGTGACCTATCAGTCCACGGCAATAGAGTGGAATGATAGCTCACTAAAAGTTCACTCCGGTTCAGCTATCACAAGTGATCGGACAAAGGTGAGCTAATTTACCTAAACTTTAAAGAATAGGCACAAAAAATGGAGACTTCCTTACGACAAAATTTTTTTTAGGTAAAATTGTCTCGGTTTCGAATACAGAAAACAATTTAATAATTAATTAATTTTAATCACCTTATTCCGATCCCTGGTTACAATAATAACTGTTACGTGGTAAACAAGGCTATTTGGAATAAAATACAGATATATTCAGAACAAATCCAACCAATAAAATAAAACACCCATAATCGCTTTATAGAACAAAGCAATCATTTATCAACCTCACAGTTATAAAAACTAATAAAACTGTCGAAACTGCAAAATATTTTCCGAACACGTCGAAATTACCGTTCAAATTCAATATGAAAACAAGTCCTATATAAAATCGGCGAACTAATGGCGTTGTCCAAACTGCCCAGGTGTTTCGCACATCAACCGGCCAATACATCGGAACAAATGGACGAACGTGACGCGAATTCTCGAGGTGACCTAAATACGTGCAATGAGATGAACCGATGTTTTATTTCACGAGTAAACAATGCCATGGGGCGAGTTTATGGCTGTTTGACCAGGAACTAAGGCCGTCCCTCACTTTCACTTAAAACGTTTGTCTTGAAAGGTAGCTCATCAATTTATTTTATTTACCGTCTCGCTGCTAAGCAAAAGTTTGTATTTCTCAATGTATTCCTTACTTTGGGCAATCTCTAGTAAATACGTCCAAATTATCAGTAACTTTACGAAGGGTCTATAGAACCGAGGTATATTATTATAGAGTAGTTTGCCTCGTATTTTAAACTGGATCGCCATATTTTTACATTATTATCAGCAGTTCAGAAAAAAATCAGCAGATCTCAACATACGATCACATAAATGAAATAGAACCCAAAAAATATATTTATAACACCATAGCATATGACATCACAACACCCAACAACAATAAGAACAATGCTGGACGTCGTCGGTATCCGAATATCCGCGGCAATTTCGCCAAGATCCGGAAAAGCGGGAAGGTTTCGGAACAGGAATACGAAATGCGGATATTGCGGGGGGCGGCCAGCGAAGCGTACACCTCCTTATTTGGACCCACGGCTATTAGATACGAACCGTGATTCAGTAATTTCGACCGTTTATCCAATGTGCAGACGATTTGGGCTCTAATTTTTGTTTATTGCTTTTCGAGAGATCACTCAGTGAATGAGATGAACGAATGATACCCAATATACGAAAATAAAAATAATCATCTTTACTTTCAACCTTTCCTTGCCTTACTAAGCCATTCAATTATAATTCAATTAAATCAATTAATCAGCTACCATTAAATTAACATTTACATAGAAAAAAATAATATTCATGCACCAAATAATTAAACCAATACAATTTATCATAATTACTCTGAAAAAGTTCACCATTTTTATGAACCCGAAAATATCTCCCAACATCATTAAACTGTGCGACATGCTTCCAATTAGTTATTTTCGTTCAATAATGACCGAAAAGTAAAGGGTGGATGACACAGATGTGCGCAGTAATTAATATTTTTTAATTTAAAAGGTTAAATAAAATCATGATGTCAAAATAGATATTAAAGAACCCACAAGTTGTAAAGTTTATATTAATTAATGAAGGTGATCATACAACTTTAAATGATGTACATGTAATATAAAAGCAATATACATAAAAAGGCAGTGATAATTCTAGCACATTGGCACGGAGCATAGAAAAACTAGTGGTAAGAAAAGTTGAGCTTAGTAACCTTAAAATTAATTCAAAAGCTGATGGATAACTGGAGACGGTAGATATGAAATTGCTCATATACAGTTGCAAATTGTACCCTGTTCCTTCTCACTGGTTTATAGCCAAATTACTTTAACTGACGCACTCAAGTTGAATATGTGCTAAAATATTTTATATTTATGCTACAGATCAAGAGAATGCCTCTACCTTACCTTCCATTGTCTTGAAACTTTTATACGAGTCTCATGGTATAAAATCTTAGATCGTAAGAATAAAATCCAAAAACTTTTTGAGTATCTACTTTTCAGTCTGTAAAATCGTACATGAAAGGTCCTCGTAGTCAACCTGTCAATAGTTATTGCTGCTGTCGTAATGATGCTAATGAACTGGCTAAAGCTTTAACCAATGTCTCATAGAATATTAGTTGAGCTCAGAAATACAGCTAGCTAGCTCCAAATGTTCAAATGCAAACATTCAACAAAACTCATTCTCAACATTAGCTTTTATACACTGTGACTGCAGCGAATCTAATTATCAATATTTGCTCATTCCACGAGCACAACGTTCCAATAAATACTTTTGCTAGAACAGTCGTTTAGTTCATTACTATTTCTTGGTAGGGCATCCTTAGTGAACGAGGAAGAAAGCCAATATTTGGAGCAAGGAATATCGCAAACGTTATTCCAATAAATTTCCTGCTACAAGGCAAATAGAAAGACGAAAACGTAAAAATAAGTCAGTCAAATATTTTATCAGCAGTAGAAAAATGGTCTTACAGACATCGAAACTCCGAAATCAAGAAAAAATTTATAAACCCATATCTCCAGTCGAATTACTCGTCATTTCTTACGAAAAATTTTATCACACAAAAGAAAAATTACACATGTGTCATCCAACACGTGATGCAAATCATAACGTCAAGATTTTTCCTTAAAAATAACCAAATTGTCGCCATATTTGACACGTCTGGAGGAACACCGTGGTTTGAATCGGAATGAGCTGAAGTTACAGAAGAGTCAAGATTTATGCTGTGAAGACTTATGAAGGTTTGACACCGAGGATTTGGATGAGGCTGAACTGTGAATATTACTTATGATAAGTTAGGAGTTTGAGGATCATAGTGATAAACGGAATGTTAAATATGCTGAGAAAAATCAACCACTTGATAACAAGATCGATGACAAATCTACTAGTTTATTCATCTATCTAGTTATCAAACAAAATATATGAATAAACTAGTAGATTTGAAAATGAAGTATCTACAAATAAATCTTTTGAAAATGGCAAACATGAAGGTCAAAGAAACCAATAATAGGCAACGACATTTCCCCTTTGTAATGAAGGTGATTTGTTATAATAAAAATAGCGAACAAGGCAAAATAACCCTATTTAAAACCTAAATTATCGAGACCTGCAATTATTTATGTCCAAATAGCCAAAATAATTAATTGGCCAGGGTTAAAAACACTGTTAGTCAGCCAAATAACAGTACAAGTGGCATGTTTTTAGAACATTCATGGAACTTACAAGACCATAATGATTTCTACATAACAATATATTTTCAGGTTAATTATGACCTCAAAGGGAACAAATATGGACAAACAATTTAGATATAAATATCTAAACTTCGTGCGGTCAAGTAATAACTGTTAGCTTGTACAATATTACATGGTAAATATTTTTAACTAATTGTAACAAATGAATTAAGATCCGTGTTTAAACAAGGACTTTGCCAAAATGCTTACGTAAAACTAGAAGAAATACTATAAATTTTAAAAAGTTTCTATAAAACCAAACAACCGAATCAATTAAAGGCATTAAATCTGCTACTAGTCAGTTAACTAGAAGTGTACATGAAGAAACTGTATTAAAAAACATACTGCCAAAACAGTAACTACTATACAACAGAAGATTTACGGGCTACGCGCGAAACTATAAACTCTCTTCACATGAAATAATTTTTGTATCAATGATTTATAGATACAAAAACAGCGATATTAAAATGTAATCAGGTAAACGAAAAGCAGCATGAAATAAAAACTAGGAAAATAGTATACATTTAAAATTGCCAACTTTGGGCACCATTTACTACAGAGAACAGCAAAGCACGAGATTTATAAGTCAATCTGTTTTGTGAAATATTTTATCGTTTGCTACATTTCAGTTCGTATCCGATTCGGTTTTCCAAAATTTACATTTTGCGTGACCAAAATCTATCGGTGCTCGGAAACGGTTCGGTAGTTCAATTTTAAACTTAACCCGATTTTGATAGTTAGATGACTTATATTACGTGGAATATTCAAATGTGTGGTCTATTTCTGTAGTTTAGAATATATCCGATACAAATTGTCGTATATTATTCTCGGAATTTCTACTACGTGCTTCGGTTCAGTTGGGTATAATTCGAATAAGCTATTTTGGATTTCTAACTTCTGATTTGCTGCAGCTCATTTGACGTTACTTTTTAGTGTCGTATTATGGAGATTTGTATTATCAATCTTCTCGTCATAAAGATGAGCGATGCTGTAATTATCAATTCTTCCGGTTTCTCTAATTATAGTTACAAGGTTGCTTGCTCTTTCTCTCAAAAATTAAATTTTTATCCCAACATCTCATGAACACGAATTCATGATGCCCTAAATTCTATCCTGTCAAAATTTAAGCACCAATCTCATACCAATCATCGCGGTAACCCGATTACATGTCATAACGAAGCCACTCTCCCAAAAATAGTACATACAAGTAATAAAATTCCATCATAAAACCTCAACGATATTGAAGAGGACATAAATCCTGGTAACACGTCTCGTCGCGCAATAAATTTACATTTTAAAACTGATCACGGGGACATTACACCACTTTAATATTAGCGGGTGGCTACAGGGGGCGCTGTGTAAGTTATGGTGTGATTATCGACGTGAATGAGTTATGGCACCCCGCTAGTTAGACGGGAAACTTTATTGTGTTTGATTTAAAACCACCCTTTGTTTGCGGATTTTTAGTTTCCTAAAGTTTTTATGGTAATTGAGATGTTCTGCGGCAATTTGGAGTTAATGGCGTGTTCCTTGGGGAAATAGAAAGGAAAAACGCGATTTATGAACTTGGAGTTCGTGTTTTTATGAGTGGAGTTTTTTGCATTAATCTATAGATGAAGTATTGTGAGTAAACTCTCGTTTTGTTATTATGGAAATTACAGTTACATCATTGGCTTTTAAAGAGCCCATTGTTTGGTATATTCCTGTAATAATGACAATGCTTGGTTCAGCCTGTAAAATATTATTACAGTAATTATCAGTGATGCACTATTCAAGTGACTGAATAGCGCATAATAAACCTTTATTACATCATCGTCACTGAATTCAGTTGTTGCTGATTTCAACAAACAAAATTCCACACACATGAATTTTTCACTCTTCAAGCAGCTATTTTCCGTGTCTCAATTTGTTGAAGTTATTTGAGACTAAACAAGAGTCTCTCAAAGAGTAACTGTAGTCTTAAATTGATCAATTTAAAAGCGCCATTCTACATACAGTTAGGTGACTTTAAAGGCAAGATGACGACGGAACAACATCGCCTAGGGATCGCCTCGACATCGCTAACAAAACGTATTATGCGACTCTATCCCTAAGGATGTCTGAAGGAACTTTGAACGAATATTTTCTTTATTGTTTAGATTTATTTTTATTTAGAATGTGTCGAACTCTCTATGGGAAGCGTGTTTCATGTGAGAAGGAAAACGAAACGTTATGTCATGTCTTTGTAATTTATGGTTCTTGTTTATAATGGATATAACTTGGGGGTCTTCAAATAAAAAGAGTAGAGTGAAAAGGTTGTTCTAATCAAGCGTGCTTGAACTTCGATCATCGCTTACCGTCAGGTGACCTTTAACAGTGGATAAATCACTGTATCACCTACAAAGATGAAGATGACTAGTGAGTCATACAGAGCCTTTTTAATAATAAATAAAATAAAACAACTTTTATACAAAAAAATACAACTGACTTCCGAATAAAAAAAACACTACAAAGTATAAAATAACTTTAATTTTGGAAGTCGGTGTTAAAATACGAAGATACAACCAAAAACACCGACTTCCGAAATTAAAGTTATATTATTTTTCACTTTTTAGTGGTAACACCTAACAAAACCACTGGAAAGTCAAAGAAAAGCAAAACACGCAATTTCGTCTACTTACTCGGATGATATATTTACTATTTCCTCCTGCTATTTTGGTTTAAAACCAAACTGCTCAACCGATTTTGATGAAATTGGGACTAATCGCACTAATAAGAGTTTTTTATATCGGTTCATGAATGACGGGGTTATGAGAGGTGACAAAACATAAAAAAGAAAAAAATACAACCGAATTGAGAACGAACCGAAAAGAAGTCGGTTAATAAGTAACATTTAACAGTTACGAAAACTCAGCAAAGTACCATATACGGATGTCCGGTCCATCTGGTGAGACTGGAATCTGTGACAAAAATTGAGCAGTAGTTTGTAGGAACTTTTGAATGCTGTTAAAGTAAAATAATAAAACACAATTGTGTGCTCTGTGTAAAATCATGGTCATAAATTAATCTGAAATAAATTCAGGTTTTAAATGATCCTGATATGTAAAACCACATGCAACTAAATATTTTGTAAAATCGGTCAAACGAGGTACTGTGACAATTTAAACATTGTTGAAAATTTCAAATAAATGAATGGCTTATTCACTCGAAAACTATTTGAAAACTCGTATTAAAAAGCCAACTGTAAATTTCATAATTTCGTCTACCATTACTATCTGACTGGCATAATAAATATTCGTTTCATGTCTTCTGACCGCATTATCGTACATTGCTTCATGATCATCTGTTGTGACGGATTTGTTGCTTATAAGTGGAGCAATGGACCAATTCTTTTGGTTCTTTAGATGTGCTATCTACCTCTATTTCTATGATTGAAAGTAACGGTTACAAGAGTTTCGCAAACTTTTACATTATTGAAAGGCTCGTGTATGATAACTGCCTCACCTAATTGTATGCGAAAATTGAGTGTAGGAGTGATAAATGATAAATGATATTTATTTTGTAAGTAGGTTAAACATAACACTTTTACACGTCAATCTGTTATGGTCATTTTTAAATTAGATGAGGCCGGTGTTTCCTAGCTGACTACCCTGAGAAGAAACACCAAAACAAACTCAGAGGTCAAAGTCTCTTTTAAAGTCCATACAATCGTACTGGTCAAATCATATGAGAACCATGTAGGTTAATGTCTGAGGTGGTCTTTTGAGGAAAGTACCACACAGATTTGAGTGGACCTGTCCAGACAGTGCAACGTTATCGTGTAGCTCAAACTTAGTGTGAGTGATTAATGTTTCTTACTTTAGATTGATTAAAAGCTTAACTAGAACTATTATTTATTTATTTCCAAATATTGCTTGGATAATTTATAAACTAAGCCCCCCAAAATCGTAGTAAAGTAATGGTTTGACTGTGGGGTCGGTAAGTGTCTACATATACACTCATTCGTTAATTTGTACTTATAAAATTATACACTGTAGCACTTAAACACGGTTCTAAATAATATCTTTTTAATTAATAAATTTTTTATTCATTTCATTCCTTATATCTGCCGGCAGACTGTTCAGTAGGTATGGTATTAGTTTTTTTAGAGTTCTGTCACCAAAGTAATTGGTGACTCTGGGCACACTGAATCTGCCAGCAGTCATAGATCGTGTATTATGGCTACTAGCTGAGGTCTGTCAGTCAAATAGATGAATAATTGACTGACAGACCTTTTTTTATGGATGGAAAATCATCAAATGACTTCTTCCGCTCTGGGTGGAGCGGAAGGGCGTGTCAGACTCTTACTGACTAAAACCCATCCGTGTTCCTTCTAAAGCCCTTTGCGTTCCAGGGCCGCGGTGACTGTTTCGTACAAATTCCGTAACCCTGGCAGGCGCTGGCCCTAGCGGGCCTCGTCTTCTATGCTGACATCTCTTTGAGGCGCGCGAAACACAACGCGCCATCGACCCGGGCCTGGTGGTGATCGGACAACGAGCCACCCAACGCTCGCCGTCCGCAGGCCCGCGCCTACGGTGGCCGTGGATCGCCCTGCGACTCCCGACGCCCGGGGCGTCTTCGACTGACAGACCTTGACAATTCAAAAGGGCCTGTAAATGATCAATTTAAAAAAAAATTGATTTGAGTAGGTAATCTTTGTTTATGAATTCGTCATTGATTAAAAAGATGAAAGAAAGAAAAGGAGTTGCGCTATGCATGACGCCAACCATAATAAGAAAATTAATAAGTTATGACTGGTATCTATGTCTTGTTTACGTGTACTGGTTAAAATCAAGTTTTTCTGCACTTGACAATAAAGACAACAAACTGACTTGCTTGTTTGTAATATAACTAACCGCTAGCTATATATATATATAATGAAATCGGTACCTGCATACATATCTTTCGCGAGAACACAAAGGCATACAAACCAAATAAATAATGAGTTGTGAAAAGCAAACGTCCAGTGTGAACGGAACGTTACAATAATAAACGTTTTTTCAACGGTTCTGTACACCAAATGTCTGCGATCTTTCTGTGTGCTCATTGTATCGATTTTACATCCGGCACCGAACTAAAATGGGCGGCTCTTACTTTGGAAACTCGATGCGTTTACGATGATAACTCGCTTGTTGTTGTGGATTAATACAGTTTATGTACACGTATTGTTTCCGATTGTTAGATAAAAATGCAGAACTGATTATGGAGTTTCTTTTATGGTACATGAAGGATTTAATGCAACAAGACAATTTCCAGCCAGCAGTCAACCTTTGGAAAACTATGGTACCTAATCAAAATATTTTTTAACAGGAAAATGTAAAAAATAATTTTTCTAAAGCAACTTTACATCTACTAAATTAATTTAGAATTCTTTGCAAGTGTAGCAGCATCAGTGCCGCCACATGAATAACTAAGAAGTGAAATTTTTACGGCAACAAAAAGAACCGCAACGCGATCTATCCTGTTAGCGACGAACTACCATCGAAATCCTGCATCGCGCAAGAAAAGTTCTCCGTGCGATTTGAAAATATACATAACTCTAAATATTAACAAGCGGGCAGTTGCCCACCAGACACAACAAACGTCTGGTCGGAGGATCCTCCCTCTCCAGTGGAGGTATGCGGGAGTTTACCACTGTACCGCATACCTCTACACCGGTACTTTGCCTTAGTCCTTACGCTATTCAATCCCTTCATTACATTCTCCTCATCATCATATCAGCCGAAAGACGTCCACTGATGGACACAGGCCTCCCCCAAGTGATACGCGTTCGCCACTTCAGAACTTTTCGGCCCCATCGACCATCTGTACTGCGAGTGCCCTGCCCACTCCCACTTCAGTTTGGCGATCCTTCGGGCTATGTCGGTAATCTTGGTTCTCTTGCAGATATCGCCATCATATTCTACTAGTACCAATTATAAGGATACAAGTTTGTATGTTTGTGAAACAAGCAGAACGAACGACAAATGTCAACCTAGTGGAGTTTTGGTACTCACCAAGTTTGGACCAGAGCTACCCGTAATCCAAAATAAGATAAGATACTTTGAACCCGGTAGTAAATAGTAAGAAAGTTCCCGTGGGATAACTTTAGCCATCCCTGCGCGTTTGCAAAAGCTAGTCCACCGTAAAATTTCAATAGTAGCGCCATCAAATTGACCAAACATTCAATGTCCGGTGCTGTATGCGCCGTGTGCAGGTAGCGACGAATTGCTACATTCACAGTATTCACACCGACAGAATACGTGCGTTTTGTTTTGTACTCCGACGATTTTAGTGCGGTTTCGTCGGAAGAAGTGGCGCAGAATGGGTGTGTCGCATTCATGGATAAACACCGTGAATTTTTGTGTGTGTAGTGACTTTTGATGTGGTATTTTATTAGATGGTGTGAAGTTGATGATGCGTAGGAGAAGCGCTTTTTGATCTATATTTTACGCTTAATGCAATGTTCAAAACTAAATGCATGTTTACTGTGTTGTTACTGTTAGTTGCTCGTGCAAAACATTTTACATAGCTGACAAGTACTGTATTTAGGTATATATCTTGATCTAATTGGGACACTCAAAAGCGTAAATGCTCCGATAGACAGTAACAATGCGACAACTCCTTTAACACAAATTATTAGCAATTTAAATATGAAAGAGCGCTGGCACAATGTAGCATCGCGCCAGTCTGTGCGGTTACCTTTACAGTTTCATGATAAATAATTATAATTTTATTTACCATACAATTACAAACCCGGATCCAATTGCTCTCAATTCCGTATTTATCATAACAAACCAAACACTATTATTTTACATAAAAAAACACTGATAACTAATGAGAACCAGTCAATCACACGTCAATTTGTTCGTAACAGTAACGGAGATAGTTTAATATATTTATCAGTGAACGTATCGAGTGCCATTGCAGTCCAATGAGATGAAGTCATTTGATACGATTGTCCCAGGGCTATCGACAGTTTAAATGCAGTTAATGTTTTTATTATTTGTAAATACGGGCTCAATTTTGTTTGTTTATTGTGATGGAATTCTGGTATGTGATGATTTGGGATGTTCATCTGTCATGATGAATAAAAGACGGACAGTGTAAAGATGATTTGGTTAAAAAAGAGCGACTACTCGGATGAAGTCAAATCCCAAATAAATTGAGATAAGAGTGAGACTGATGAATATAGTAAAGTGGCGGAGCTGCTTCTTGTGTTACAGATGCTATAATAATATTTAAAAGAATTGAAATAATAATTTTATATATTATATAAATTTCTTAAATTTATATAATATATAAAATTATTATTTAAGAATTAAGTTCTGTCATAGCACGTGCTGCTTATGGTTAAGTTACAATATAGATTTGTAAATATCGTATCCGCGTCTATTTAAAATGGAAAGGCGATTCTTGGACATTCTTGGCTTCAATATTTTGACTTTAAACTGTTCACAATAGGTAAAATCACAAAAGACTCGACCTAGTTCCGAGGTACGAACTCCTGAAATGAACAACGTTTGAAGGGGAAGAGGGCTGAGATATATTTAGCACTAATCGATGGTCCTCGGTGGAGTGAGCTGAACGGAGGCTATTCAATGGTGCCTATTATCTAGACTACTTGTATGTGTACATTGTTAGCTACCTGCCCCTTATAAGTCTAAAATGTAACAGGTTTAATATTATTAATAGCTAAGTTTATGACGATTTTTTTGTCTAGAGCTAGGGGTGAAATTAAATTCAGTTCAAATTCATTTATTGTTTGTGGCAGATGGAAAAGCAGTTCTTATCATAATCGACTGGCCTGTTGGTCGAGTGGTTAGTGACCCTGACTGCTAAACCAGAGGTCGTGGGTTCGATTCCCACCCAGGACAAATCTTTGTGTGATGAGCATGATCATTTGTTCTGTGTCTGGGTGTAATTTGTCTATAATATGTATGTATAAAAAAATAGAAGAAGAAATATATAAGTATGTTTATCAGTTGTCTGGTTGCCATAGCACAGGCTCTGCCTAGTTTGGGATCGATTGACCGTGTGTGAGTTGTCCCAAGATATTATTATTATTATTATTATTATAATAATATAAAGATCGCTGTAACATACCCATTGGGCGTACAATATCTAATAATATAATCATTCCAAATCTATTTTATCATAAATATGAAAGTTCATTGTAATTAATTAATCATGTCATGTGAAGCTCTTCTTAAAATCTACATCTTTTAATTAATACTGTCAATTATTATAGTTATGCTTTATACAGTCGAATACATTTAAATGGTTCGATTAATTCTGTTTTTCAATATTAGTTATCACAAATTAAAATAAAAATAAAAAAAGACACTACAAAGTATAAAATAACTTTAAGTATTTTATTGTCAAAAAGTTTTTTATTTTTCCCCCTCACCTAACACCACCACTGTAAAATCACAGGAAAGCAAAATACGCTATTCTGTTTACCTGGATGACATATTTTTTCCAGCTATTTTGATTTAAACACGAAACCACTGAACTGATTTTAATTAAATTTCTATGGGAACAATCGGTAAGCATGTATATCCTTTTATATCATATTTTTAGTAACACATTTATACAGTTATTAGGTAACAAACATAAAAAACAACAAAAATGAGAACCTCTTCCTTTTTTTGAAGTCGATTAAAAATAGTAACAATTTTTCGGGTGTTCAAAAATAAAGAAAATCTTGCTGATGGAATTTAAGTGCAAACCAATCATCGGTGACAAAATAAATGGAGCGATTTAGGACACATATACATATATAAATGAATGGTTCTCTTACCGCGGAACTTCCTTCGCTGGACTGGACTGCGTTTCCTGATGATTATACGACGCCATCTTTTCACTTGACAGTCTCAGCACTCATTATAACAAAAATAACGAACAAATTGTTACAGTTACTGCACCGACACTTTAGGAATAGTTATTAGGAACATCTGTGGAAGATAAGCGTATGTTATCATCATGATTTTGTGTTTTGGGGTGAACAGAATACTAGGTATCGATATTAAGGACATTCTGTTTGAGAAAATGTATGTGTTATTTTATCGCATGGAAGACTTACGGACTAATATGAATAGTCATGGGCCTCAGATCGTTCAGATATACTTAGATTCGATTTAAAGTAGGTAGGTCATGTCCTAGGGTGGAGTGGAAGGGCGTGTCAGACTCTTACTGACTAAAACCCATCTGTGTTCCTTCTAAAGCCCTTTGCGTTCCAGGGCCGCCGGTGACTCTTTCGAATAAATTCCGCAACCCTGGCTGATGTCATGTCATACCCTGAGATTGAGAGTTTCCATAACCAAGTACTTACATACACCAGCAGATGTGTATTCTATAGGCAGCGGAAGACATAAACTTACTAAGTTTCACACCACCATGAGATTTTTTCATTTAACTCCACCAACACGAGCAAAGAACGATTTTCACCTAAATGTAGCCAACGCAAAGTCATCATCTGCCTAGCCTTTATTCCCAACTATATAGAGTTCGGGTTCCAGTTAAACCGGATTCAGCTGAATACCAGTATTTCACGTTGAGCGGCTGCCTATCAGACCTCCACAACCCATTAACTAGGTTACACTGTACTCCTTGGCAAGACTGGAGTCAGATTTTCTGGCTTCTGACTATCCGTAACGACTGCCATAGATCTACAAATGAAAGCCGGGACCAGCGGCTTAACGTACTTTAAGAGGCACGGAGGAGTCTCGGTATGTCAAGATGGTCACCCATCCAGAGACCAACCTAGGCAAGCGTTGCTTAACCTTGAAGATCGACCCGTGCGGCTGTTATTATTTAGCTACAAGCTCCTCTGTAGCCAACGCAAAGTAATTTAAATAAAACCAAAGAAGTTAAACAACAGGAGCAATCTAGTTGATATTATAAATCAACTTCTTTTAAATTGAAGCAGCTCAGCTGCGGGCCAAGTCCCTGACTTCTACAAAGTTACTATCTAACAAGTTTAACCAGTCACTGAAGCTCCTGAAAGCCATTGTCTAACTAGTTAATAACAACCCAATGGCGCTTAGCATGTCCCACGAAACTTTACTGTGACTTACATTGATAACTTAGGTACACTGAAACTCTTTCAAGGAAAAGCTGCAATTATATTTAAGACCGTTTACGAACATAATTATATTTTATTGATTAGTATTCATCATCATCATCATCATCATTATCATCTGCCTAGCCTTTTCCCAACTATATTGGGGTTTGAACCGGATTGCGCTGAATACCAGTATTTTATGTGGAGCGGCTGCCTACCAGACCTCCACAACCCATTAACTAGGTTACACTGTACTCCATGGCAAGACTGGTGTCAGATATTCTGGTTTCTGACTATCCGTTACGACTGCCATAGATCTACAAATGAAAGATGGTCACCCATCCAGAGACCAACCTAGGCAAGCGTTGGTTAACCTTGAAGTCGACCCGTGTGGCTGTTATTATTTAGCTACAAGCTCTTCTGTAGCCAACGCAAAGTAATTTAAATAAAACCAAAGAAGCTAAACTATAGGAACAATCTATTAGATTCTGATTTAGACAAGTATCTACAAATGACAGCCGGGACCAACGGCTTAACGTGCTTTCCGAGACACGGAGGAAACTCGGTATGTTAAGATGGACACCCATCCACAGTTGTTGTTGATTAGTATTCAGAAGAGACAATATCAATTACAGTGATTAAGTAAACCTATTTACTATAAACGACGTTAAAAACGTTTTGTACGTAATATTCGAAAAATGTTGACAAATTCAGCTTCAGTCTTCTCGTGCATAACTTGTAAAACAGCACTCGAGAACAGCCGATCGATTCTGTAAACATTTCGATGTGAAGGCTTGGGTGAAGTGATCTCGAGGTGAGCTGTCAATCCATATAGTCAAGATGAAATGATAGCTTACTTCGTGATCACGTGACATATGGTTGATTATATGGATTGACAGCTCATCTCGTGATCACCTTACCCAAGCCTTCACTTCGATATGTTTACAGAATCGACCGGCAGCATGATTTCAATAGCTTCAAATTCAATATCTTGAAAGGAGTCAAATACTAAGGGTGGGAGCCACCAGAATAGAGCCTCACCAAACGAAATTATAATATCGAAACCATAAAATTTACGACTTAATACCTTCCGAAAATTTAATGACATTAATATTCCATTATAATTAAACTCCATATTAAGTCATAAAATGGATATTATTAATAAAGACGGGTCTACACCCAGAAGTTAGCTACCAACAATTTGACGGGCGATAAAACGTTAACATTGGAAGTCGTTAAAACGAACTATCGACTTCGACTTCGAATTTATTTGACAAGTTATGACGAATAGAGACTTTGGATTGAGCAATCAAATTCAAAGATTTTATTCGCGATTTACTTCGGGAACAGTAAATACTTTAAAGGTTTGCGTTTTGATGAGATTAACTTGCTGTTTGTGAGGAGTTATAGCGATGTCTTCATTGAAATAAGTCATTAATTTCGTTTACGAGAAGATTCATTTTAAATTAAATGTTATCAAAAAGCTCAAGTTTACTACCAGAGAAAATGCGTTTGTTGATTTTGAGCACTTACTTATTTTAATCCAACCCCAAAAAGTTTGCTAATCAGATATGTTATTTAAAAAGCGCCTGTATTTTCCGTATTATTTCATAATTTTTTTTAACAGATTATTGTGTAATATTTTTCCTACCTAGAAAAAAATCTTCTGACATTATCCTCTAACTTCAAAGTTCAACAAGATTTTTGATAGACAATGCAACGCTTTGCAGAACTGTTAACGTATTCTCAAAGGGACTAAATGAACGTTGTTTCATGAAGACGTTAAAAATTTATAGCCTCGCTACGCTTTGTGCTTTTACTGTCGAGCGTCACTGTGTTGCCCGACGTAATAATTAAAGTATGTCTTGCAATACTGAATGAATTAAAAACTCCTTTGAGATGTTAGCGTTGGGACATTGAGGGGAGATTTCGTTTTGTGTCGAAAAATTATTTAGTGTAGAGAAATTACCGCTTGAAATATAGACTTTATGGCTAGATATTTTTGGATTTTAAATGAATAGATTTGTAATTTTGGTGTTTCTGCAATGGAGGATCGAAATAATTATTAATTCCGAATAGATTTGTCAGTTTCAAGATAAAACTTTGTTTCAATATTTCTACGCAGAGTAGTCAGCTAGGAAACACCGACCTTGTCTAGTTTTACCTTTCAAAAAAGATTGTCGTGTAAAACTTTTATTTTTAAACCAACTTAATAAATAAATGTCCTTTAACAAATAACAAAACACAGCTATTCCCACTTAACACAAACTTCACACTAACAAAACAAACACGCAAATACCGGCCGGGTATTAAGGAGACAAATCTGTAGTGACCGACTCGTTAGCCCGGGTCACTTGCCCATGCCCGGATTGCCCGGTGAATCCTAATGAAGCCTGCTTATCATTCGCAATGACAGCCAACTTTGTCTTCGGAAGCCGGGCGAAAGTTTAATTAATTTATGAAAGCCGGTCCTATCAAATTTTCAGTTCCGTCCGAAGGTGGATTTGGATTTATCGCAGCTTCTTGTTTAGTTTTGGTTAAGTTGGTAGTACGTATTTACTTGGTATTAGTTTTTTTTACTTGTGCAGTTTACGTCTGATCGATATTTAGTGCGTTGGCGCGGAAAACCATGTCGGGGAGTTTTAACATAATTAAAATCAAGTACGTGCAGGTGTGAGGCACGCTTCAGTTATCTTCACAGATAACAAAATTATTTTACGACGCTGAAATATAATATTTTGAAATATTGCTTGTAAAGAAAATACTGTCAGTAGTTTTGGTACGCCAATGAATGTAACAATGATGTGATTGAAATAAAATGAGTACAAACGTAGACATAAAAATAAGTAGTATTTTGAAAAACATTTCCAGAATCTTTCTGCATAAACCAGTAGGTATGTTGTACTAAAAATACATAAAATTAAATAAAGATTTAGAGAATTTATAACAGTTATTAATGAGAGACTTTTAAATCGAAAAATATGACTTGCACATGTTTCTTTCTGGGAGACAGCTTTTTGTTAAAAGAAAAGTGTGTTTTTATTACCCTTTCTATACTATCGTTTCATCGTCCTAAATAATTTAACTAAACGAATTCTATTTATTAGGCAGTTTATTAGGACCATATCATACTACGAATTAGTTAAACAATTTCTGCGAACTTGGCTAGGAATATTCCAGCAAAAATTATTAAAATAAATTTTGAAATATTATTTGAAATGTGTATTTTTTTTAAGAAATATTAAAACGGCATACAATTTTCTGCTGTTTTCAATAGGTATACTGTAATTTGCTATTTTATACGGGTATATTCTATTCTTAAAGTAAATGATTTCTTTAGTTCTAGTTGTATCATAGCACCTGCATTCAGTTTCAAAACGTAGGTAATATCTATGTTAACTAAGTTCAGCAGTGCCTCGAGGAGGAGTAAGCACTGTGTTAATTCTCCGTGTCATATTGCCAAGGTATTGTTTAGTACCTTCCTGTAGTACTTTGGTACGCTAGCTTTTCGATAGTTATGATAATGGATCTGCAACTACTGTTTCTTGTTGTTTTGTTAAATTTTAAGAAAATTGTCGAGGTTGAAACACAAAAAGTGACATGAAAAGAATTGAAAAAAAATGCGGTTGCAGTCTTTGGGGACTGCACTTGTTTTTTTTTTAAACGTTTTTACTATGTTTGTAATGAGGTGTACAATAAAGTATATAAAGTATAGAAGTGAAAACTAAGCGAAAGCTAAAGCGTTCGGTGACGATGACGCGAGTTCCATGATTTTTATTTACCCAAAATGTACACATACATACACATCCTACTAATATTATAAACGCGAAAGTTTGTAAGGATGGATTGATGGATGTTTGTTACACTTTCACGCAAAAACTACTGAATAGACTTTGATGAAATTTGGCACAATGGTAGATTATAGTCTGGAATAATACATAGGATACTTTTTATCCCGGGAATATGTTCCCTTGGGATAATTTTCGACAATCACGCGGGCGGCAACCAGTTATACATATAGCTCATGGAAAGCGTTCGGTGACGATGACGCGAGGTCCATGATATTTGTTCACCCTGAAAGTGCTCAACGCGCCTAAAAAAGTTTTTACTTCAAAAATTTGTGTGCGGTTGGGTGCACAAGATGAACAACAAAACAAAATTAAATGATTAATAAAAACTAACAACATAAAATATGTACTTACATGTGCGAGAGCAAAAACAAAACACGTACCTACACCGACAGTTCTAAGGCGAGTCTTTAGTGACTTCATTGTAATGATCAAAAACCTGTTCAGAGAACTCATACTTCTTAATTCTAAGTTCCCTGTTTACTCAGTAGTACTTTAGAGGCCATTTTCAACACACCCTATTTATCCTGCCACGTAAACCGTCTTCTGACATCAATAAAAAATAAATAAACACTACTGCGCATACATTTGTTCCGTCCATGCAACATACATGCGTCAGTACGGACATTTAACTATAATCCTGTACAATAAAACCCAAAAATAGCCGGTCCAACATTTACGAATTCCAAACCCAAAAGCACGCATCATACGATTCGGTAGTCTCCGTAGGGCAATAAGCTTAGTAGATACCATAGAGCACAAGAGAAGCTCGTTGGTAAATAAACCAGCTACATGAGTCCAACTACGCTTGCCGTGGTTGGTCTGTGTCCGAGTTTCCTCCGTGCCACAGAAAGCCTTTGGTCTCGGTTGTCATTTGAAAATCTATACTAATATAATAACACTAATGTAATAAAGCTGAAGAGTTTGTTCGTTTGTTTGAACGCGCTTATCTGTGGAACTTTTTTTTTTTTTTTTAAGTGTGGGAAATCAACAAATGACTTCTTCCGCTCTGGGTGGAGCGGAAGGGCGTGTCAGACTCTTACTGACTAAAACCCATCCGTGTTCCTTCTAAAGCCCTTTGCTTTCCAGGGCCGCGGTGACTCTTTCGAACAAATTCCGCAACCCTGGCAGGCTCTGGCCCTAGCGGGCCCCGTCCTCTTTGCTGACATCTCTTTGAGGCGCGCGTGAAACACAACGCGCCATCGACCCGGGCCTGGTGGTGATCGGACAGCGAACCACCCAACGCTCGCCGTCCGCAGGCCCGCGCCTACGGTGGCCGGGGATCGCCCTGCGACTCCCGACGCCCGGGGCGTCTTCTCCTGTTGCGGCGGTTGGGACGAAGGCCTTGCCTTTCCCTCGCGCGGTCCGCCTCCTCCTTCGCTAGCATTACTGCTTCGCAGAAGGAGGTGACCGCTTCCCAAGCCTCCTCGCTCCGGACCATGGATTCAACCAGGGCCGGACGCGAGATGTTGCCGCCGCCGATCGCCTGGACGAGGACACGGCGGTGCTCAGCCCAAGCAGGGCAGACCTCCACCGTATGCTCCACCGTGTCCTCCGGGCGTTATCTCTGGAACTACCAGTCGGATTTGGAAAATTATTTTCGTGAATGATAATTACATTCATGACTATAGGCTATACAGGAACTAGAAAATCCTACGTGAGCTGGAAAAAGCTAGTCTTTGATGATCGCGTTACTAGTACTACGGGTAGTCAGAAGCCGGAAACTCTGGCACCAGTCTTGCCAAGGGGTATCGTGATACCCAGATACTAGAATGTGGAGGTCAAATTGGCAGCAGCTCTATGTAAAATACTGGTATTTAACCTTTTGAACGCCATTGTCACGTATACGTGACAAGCAAGCGCGTGCCCGGTACGTCAAATGTCACAAATATGTGACAAAAAATACGGCGAATTTGTGGCTTGGCGTCGGGGGCACGCCGATGCGTTTATGCTGTGGCGTGCAAAAGGTGAAGCTACATCTGGTTAGACTGGGAGCAGACCATGACATAGTCGGGAATAGACTAGGCAAATTGATTGTATCACAGAGTATGGTCATGCCTCGGCTGTCGCTGCAAGAAGTGACACTGTCAACACTGTTCATACGAACCAAGCGTGTCACCGATTACTACGACAGAAATGACGAATAGACGATGGGTTAGAATGACGAAGATGTCAGACGTTTTGTGTTTAACGCACTTTCGGCGCCACGAATGGTATCAGTAACTACGAGTAGCAGACCCAATCAACGACGTTCGATTCTACCTAACTTCGTAAAAAATCACGTAGAAATAAGCACTTTTCTCAAATACTTTTCTTCTAAAAACCTTATTTGGACTATGAAGAATAATTTAAATAAAAATAGACGTTAAACTCCAGTCTTTCTCAAGTTTACCAACGAGCAGCATTTATTTAATTATCCAATTGCCGGGTCTAGATAGTTCCTGCACCACAATTCCTAGCTCTGTGGTAGGTACAGTCGTACACATTATTAAATAAGCCCATGCGATAGAGACGTGGCTTTATGATTATTACACTTTATAAAACAACGGCCCCGCTTTTATGGATTATAAATTTCATTAGCGTATGTTGTCGGACGATCGCGTTTATTACTTTTGTTACACACTGTAGCGGTGTTCGCGTAAATGTTTGTATGTTTTGGCGATAGGTTCTTGTTTGGCAAATTTGGGTTGTGAAAACTTTGGGTTGGGTAAATGAAGTGTGGGCGTTCTGAGCAAAGTTTTTTTTTTGTATTTGTAGTAGATTTTCACTTGTTTTATCACAAATTGGTAAAGAGGCTTTACGCCTACATTTTACAAAGTTACAAAAAGGAATTATACCTACGATCTACAAAAATAAAATATTTATTTATATGTTACGCACACAGATGTACAGTTGCGGACCTTATCCCTTAGGTATTATCTATCATTCAACTTTTGGGTGATGCAGAAACAAATAGTGGTAGGTGCAATGGTGCCATATTCTGTGTTTTACATAATTTATAATTGTAATTGTTGATTCTCAGCACATGTTGGTAATAACTGTGAGTGCAAAGAGTACCTAATTGAAATAAAAGAAATACGTGTGTAAAAACCAGAAACGAAAAACAGAAAATATAATATGTCAAAAATACAGTTCTTTTGTATCGATTGATTTTGTTTGCCAGACTCATGTTTCGACGTACAGTTACAGTTCACCGAACAATACCGTAGTATGTCACGGCATTAAGCTCCTAATGCACACTGGGTGGTTTACGAGCACTATTTACATAGTAAACCAGTTGCTACATTAATTAATCAGTTCAGATGTTCTCTTTGTTTCAAATTATGCCGTAAAACGTACTAAATTGTATTGGTACGGCGTTTTTGTTGGTTCGAATAAATCATGATGGGGAACGCGTAAAAAAGCCGGATTTACGTCCGTTTGTTTTATTGGAAATGCAATAAAAAGTAACACTAACGTTAAGTCGATGTACGTATTTCTTTAAATTTATTTTATTGGTAATTGTTTTTTTTAAGTGGTCGATAAAAATGTTGTCTTCATTAGACGTTTGTATGCGATTGTACTTTTAAGTTTTAAAAATAAAATAAAAATAGAAAACAGCTTTCATGTTTTCGAGTATTAAATACTATCTTCATTCCAAACGGAAGGAATTTCCGGAAGTTTTTAACAAGTGGAAGTGCGAAGTATCTTTTAAAATCCACATTCAGCATTACCCTTAACCACAGGGTTGCCACAACATATAATTCATCCACTGGGTTCCTATCTAGACAACATTAGTTCCTATAAGTATATCTGTATGTTCGCGTGTTAGCCCTAATATCTGGAACTATAAACCGTTTTAATGGTTCATGAAATTACTTTTTTTATTAGCTCACAGTGAAATATGACCAGTTGTAGCGAATAGCTGTTAGAAGTGTGAAAAAAACCTTATACCCGGTATACTAATGGTATTCAAAAGCGTGAAATTGTATTAAAATCTCTTTTTGTTTTGTTGGTGAAAGATAAGGCGGGCTCAAACGAATTCGTGACTTATTGTCGTGTTTTATTCGGTTTAAAGAGTTCAGGGAGAAATATTTCAGAATTAGGGTAATTGACTAAAAAATCTAATTAGTCCGTCAGGTAGATTTCCAAAATATATTGGACAAGTATTTTTTCTTTTGTCAAGTTAACAAAAAGTTGTTCATAATGATTAGTACAATGACCCCTTAAGAGGTATTGCGTTTATTCTGTTACACGTTGTACAGATGAGTTTTTACTGCCTTGTGGTGACCTTTAAAAATGCCGAGTCGTAGTTTACGCAGCCGACACACTTATCTGCCAACATGCGTGAATGTAGACTAGTGCTAAGATCACTGATACATTTTTTTTTAAATTTTATGTTTTCTATGTACCGTGCGTGTTTCATGTAAGTGCTAAATAAATATTATTCTTTCTTTCTTTCTTTTCACTCTCCAGACTAACATACATTACTTATGTAAAGGGTTCGTAGTTCGTTATTCAAGAAAAAAAAAATCAAATCAACTTACGCCGACGAGAATCTCTTACTTACTTACTTAGCTAAACCTGCTATGAAATAAATTACTACAAATCTGAATACCTTTTGTAACTTTCATAAGTAAGACACAAGAAAAGTCTACCTCCTGTTTATTTTTGAACTTCAAGAAGAGCAATTCTTCTATTTTTAAGTAGTCTTCGCATTCGTATCGCAGTCGCAACTGTCAAAAACATCTCGAGTGTTCCAAGAATTTGTTTGTTGTGTTTGTTTGTTCTTTGTCTGTGTAAAAATAACTAATATACTATACGTATATACACAGACCCATCATAATTGATATTTATAAATAATTATACAGCAAATTAACACCCCTAATCATTTAAAATAATATTGAATTCCTTGAATTGCTAATTGCTACTACTCTTCAATACTAAGTTTTTCTCATAGATCGTCGCTGAAAGGATATTGCGAATTGAATTTGACCGGTTTATACGTGTGAGTACTACGTGATGTAATATTTCCGTAGTACACCATCACTTGTTACGTTAGATGTGATCAACCGCGCCTTAAAGAGCACTCTACCATTATAGTTATCAATACATATTTAATCGAAATAGACGTAATAATCTTCCTCAGTATAGTCGATATGCAGCTTGCGGTACAGTTTATATCTAACTAGCACTTCGCCCGCGACTTCGTCCGCGCGGATTTAGTAGGTACTCCACAAACTTCAACGCCCCCTCAAACCCTTTTTAAAGGTAAGTTTTGGAAAATTAAGCACTACGATATCCATTCAACGGTCTCAGGATCAGCCTACTATCCACCCAGTTCACCCCGTTCACCCCGCCAGAGGTTGACTATGTAAACATTGTTAGATCTGTTTCAAATTTCCCACTTTTAGCTTGTTCATTCCAATTTCCACGTAAATTGAAGTAAGCAATAATGTCCTCCCCTGAAAAATTCATCAACCCTTTTCGCCCCTTATATTTGTTATTCTTAATTTTTTATCCAAAACATTAATGCCGTGCATTAAGTTTCTCCCCAGTTAGCTCAAACCGCAACATTTTTCTTACTTAGAGCATCGAAAAATCCAAATATTTGTTATTTTTCTTTTTTTATCCAAAACATTAATGCCGTGTTTCAGCTTCATCGGACTAAGCGTTAAGATTCTCCCCAGTTCGCTCAAACCGTAACATTTTTCTTACTTAGACCATTTTTATGCCCGTCGTAACTTTAAAACGAAAGGTCCGATTTGAGTAATTTGAAGTGTAGTTTACATGTACATTATCAACCTTAATTCTAAACAAACAAACTAACTAATCTTTACTCTTTATAATATTAGTTTAGATAGATTAGATATATAATCCTGATGATGTGTCTGTTTGAGTATTATTCGCAAATTATCGGCATTCGATTGAACTGAGTCTATAAAATAATCATTAAAATGTCTTGCTATCATTTTAGGAATATTAAATTTCATAGAATTGGTTACCTCCCAAGTTGCTTTAGACTTGTTAGTGCTAGTTCCTATAAAATAGCTGTTTTGAGCCCTTTGTGTTAATTTGATCACTTTTTAATATCTCTTTGAGAATTATTTGAAAGCCGCTTTTGTATCACTATTTCGCTTTATTCTGTATTGCTATAATAAAGTTCATAATAAAGATCAAATAAGTTCATTGAACTTTATAGAATTTACTGGTGATTGTGGAATACTGAGCATACAAATGATAAAAGCACTCAATACAATTGCAAAAGAACTTGGCCCAAAGGAAATAAATACTAAAAATATTCTGCTTTTAATTTTCAAGATTAGAATCAAAATTTAGGATTCGTTGAATCTCGTGAGTTTGGAGGAATTACGTTACCCAAAAAATTGGGGCGTTTTTCAATTCTATTAGATTAAAACTCCTTTAATTGTATTAGAAGTTTCAACTACCATTACCGAAGTTAATGCAATTATCAATGTCTTCAGAACTGTTCAAAACATTATGCGCGCGTGGATTTCCTTAGCAGAGTTATTTTAGAAATGTATTTATTATACTCTTCAAAGATCTTATACTTACAATCATCAACAAATATATTTCGAAAAAGATTATTACAGGATTTTATGTTGATAAAAAACTCTATGGCCCATAACTCATTAATAGGTACCAACTCTTAACATCTTACACACGTGATAACTTTTAAACGAAATATCCGATTGAGATGAAACAAAAAGTATTTTACTTCTACATAAATACTCTTGATAACATAATGCTTAATTTCGATAAAGATTAATATTACGATACGTATTTAACGTAGTTTTTTTTCTTTAGACGATTTAATAATTATTTTGAACACAAAATGGGTTATTGTGATTAAACCATGATAGCTAGATATATGTTCTCGCGGACTTTTTTGTAGGTCTTAATGGGATCTTCTAACCCGTAGTACATCATTTTGTTCTTTTGTCAATAGTTTTTGCAGCGCACGCAAAAAAAGGTTTTTGATTTTACACCTTGTGTTACGAAATAGCAATTTTATTACGGATCCCTAATTTTGAAAAAAAAAAAAAATAGCCTATAGCCTTCCTCGATAAATGGACTACCCAACACTGAAAGAATCATTCAAATCGGACCAGTAATTCCAGAGATTAGCGCGTTCAAACAAACAAACAAACAAACAAACAAACTCTTCAGCTTTATAATATTAGTATAGATGGGCGTTATCCAGCAGGTGGCTCTACAAGTCTACACCTGCCCTAACAAACGAACACCTGCAAATTGCAGTAGAGGTGACATATTTTATACTTAGTTGTATTTTAATTGCGTGAATTTGAAGTAAATTCTAATTTTGGATTAATGTTCAAACTGGTCAAGTGCGAATTGGGCTTGTGTGTAAAGGTTTTCGAACGAATCATGATTTCTTATCATGTTATTTTAAAACCACATATTTCTTTATAAGGTTTTTCTGTAATTTTTAAGTATAAATATATTCTGTATTTTATTTTATTTTCAGGGTCAAACGGTTTGTCGACTGTCATCTAATTTCTTAATTTACTTAAAACCATATTTTTTTAAGAAATACACATTTGAAAATTCGGAGCAAAATGGCTGTGACAGACGGACAGACAGACGGTTAGACAAATAGACACACGAATGACTCCTATAAGGGTTCTGGTTTTTATTTGGACGCATAGAACCCTAAAACTGAGAAACTGACGTTTTTATGATTTCATCATCATAATATCAGCCGCAACACATCCACTACTGGACATAGTCCTCTCCCTAGATCCTCTCCTTTATGATCTATAAATAATTAATTCTGGAATCGATAAAGCATCACCTAAAATAATTTATTGGAGGGACCTACTAGGCGGTTAGTAAAGCATGAGTCATTCAAAAGAGATTTTATTTCTTTCATAAAATTATGCACAACGTGACATTACACAGTAATTAAAGAACCACCTAAGCCATGGCAAGCCATGGCAATGTCATTGCTCCATAGTTGGAAGAGTTCAAGGCTAACTCAGAAACGAAACAGACTTACTACTTATGCAAAAAAAAATGCTAGAAAAACTGACTCGGTATAGCACATAAAAAGTAACAGAAAATGAAAAATAAACTCAAGGCTTTTTACCCAAAACAGTAGATAGATAAGTGATTCAAGAAGCTATCCATCTAAAATGGTTGTTTTACTAACAAAGAAACCCCCCCAACCGTATTTCATCCAACAATATACTACATTTTATAGTCTCCACAGTTTTCTACTACAACACCACTTACAATAATTGTTCCCTTCAAATAAAAATAAGGGATTACTCTGCGTAAAACGGAACGCAATGTTTAAACGTTATGAGGGAATTCATTCGAATGATTGATCCGTGTTCCGTTTTACATGTTTGTTTTATTTAGTGTTGAAAAGCGTTTTAGTTTGATTAAAAGGTATGTTTGAGCTACGTTTGGCCTGATTTAGGATTTTAGTGGTTTATTTATTTTTGTATGAGCTTCTTTAGCTAGTTTCTCCAAGACTGAGTCTAAAAGACATTCATCATCTGCCTAGCCTTTTCTCAACTATATTGGGGTCGGCTTCTAGTCAAACTGAAGCGTGAAGCGGCTGCCTACCAGACCACCGATTAACTGGGTAACACGGTGGTTCTTGGCTAGACTGGAGTCAGATTTACTGGCTTCTGAGTCTTAAATACATTAACATAATATAAAACATTCCAGCACCGAAATTGCTATTTATTTTATTACTTTCATAATTCAAATTATAATGTATGTGTGTCTTTCGACTTATTAATTTAAACTACAAGTTCATACGATCATCCCATTTCTAGCCATAAATGTCAGCGATAATAAGAAATATTTATCATCATATGATTGCTCATAGATATCACCATAGTCCATCAACTTAGCCGCGAGGCTAATACTTGTTGGCAAGCAATAATATTTGATTTTTAATGTAAGCGATCCCACTGAAAAAACAAAAAAAAAATATCGATTTGGAAAACATTGTCAATTAAACTACTTGAAAACCACGTGGACTCAGAAGCAAAAACAGTCCCAACAAATAACATTTTCCAATTTAGGGAACCGAATTTAAATTCAATTATATTCGGATGACCATTTCAAACCATGCAACGCGAAGACATTGACCTTACACATTGCCCAATACATCAAATACACCAGGATTTATGGCACAGATTATGAAGACCATTAGTTTTGATTCATAGACCTATTCAATACAGAAACCAGCTGTAACAAGTCAGGAAGCCATCGGTATAAATCTCACTTAAAACTTTCATTAACGCATCTTATTAATATGTTTCCTAGAGACAGAAGGCATTTGCTAAGGACTACGAGAGCCTGGTAACTTGTCACAGCGAATGGACGATTAGGCTCGATTCACACGCTCTTAGATAAAGTGCACTCAAAAGGATCAATGAGACCATTCAGTTGATAGAAAGCTTATGGAATTTCAGTTCATAAATCATATTAAACGTATTAGAATGAGATATTTCAGGAATGGAGAATATTGGACTGTGTGGGATGACTTGATACTACGGTTATGGATTTAAGTTACTGCCACATGTGGGTTTAAGTCCCTAGTATCGGTACTGGTTTTTCTGCTTACCCCTCAAAGTAATAAAGAAATGAAAAACTTCAATTAAGTTTAGATCTTAGTTTGAATGATTTGAGAAAATATTTGTGTCTTGAAAAATTTAAAATATTTTCAAAAAATATTTTTTACAATTCAAGAATCATTTACAAACCTTTCAGACATTAAAAAACTCACTATTAACAAAAATAATCCCTGACACTACACAACACACGAAATAAACACGACAACAGCGGTTCGAACGCAACGCAGAACGTGCGTCACCGACGACGGCCGACGCGCTACTGAAGTTCAGTTTCATACAGTATTATCTACTGCATCTCGCTACGATACCTCCTAGCTTCGATGGGCGCCTAGTACCACGCGGGCGTTTTTCGTTGAAAAACCCGTTTTTCCGGGAAAATAGGTTTTTGAAAGTAATTTAGATTGTTTCGAAATACTTTTATGGGAGATTGTAGTTGTTTTGGAAATTAAAAACATTGCTTTTCATCGGTATCTTTATTTTTGGAATTTGCAATGTTAGTGATATTTATTGTGTGAATTGAGTTCATAGACTTTATTGAAACGTATTTTTATGGGTTCAATTACAACAATGGTAATTGCTAACCATTATCAATTTGTCTCTAGACCTTTTACTTCCTCAAAAACAAACACTTATTTTATCAAGTTTTATTTGGAATCGAGGTTATCTGAATTCCAATGATTACCTCTCATAAGTTTAACACCGTCCTCTCAATCAAAAAAACTTATATGTGGCACAGAAATAGCAACTTCTAAATCCAATATACCGTCAATATTAAAGTACAGTTCGGAAACCGATTACTTATTTATCCCCCACTTATTTATAAGGAACTATCCCAGCCAATTCTGAAACTTTTATCACGGGGACCTTGTTTCCGGACGTCCATTACGTTCAAGTTAGAATGTTTTTCTTTTGGTACTAAAATCAAAGTTTGTTAAGTGTTCCCCATTCGTTCAGCATCTGTCCTCGAGGACTTAGAAATTGCCGAACTTACAAAATCAGTTGACATTTCTTTTTGTATTGAATATTTAGTTAAGAAATAAGTTTTGGTTTATTGTGAGATACTCAAAACTTTGTAGGCTTAGGAAGATTTTTTTGGGTTACAGACACTATATGAATATATTTTTATCCGATAGACGAGAAATAAAGCGGAGAATCGAGAAATAAGTTTTGGTTTTGTTCATATTTTAACGTGTTCTGTAGGCTTATGAGCAGTGTTCGGATAATCGGACGCTTATATACCTAAACTTCTTCCCGTGAAAGAATAATATGGACATTCTTTTCTAAATAAATAACTAATCCCGGGTTCCCGAGATTGACCAGTTTTATAAAAATAACTATAAAAAACTTAATGAAAAAACTTTCATTGTAAATTAAAATTCCATTAAAATAGGGTTTTTAAATTTAAAAAAATTACAATGAGAATTCACAACGAGTTCTAACAATATTTTATATGCGGGCATTTTTAGCAATCTCAGGAATTTCGAACGATTCCGGGATCCGGGATTCTGAAAAGCATGTCCGTATTATACTTTCGTGGGAATAAAAGTGAAGTTTAGGTATATAAGCGCCCGATTATCCGATCACTGCTTATAAGTTATCTGTATCGTATATTTTTTCATGAATAGAAGAGATGGTCTATTATTTTGTATTGAAGGACGGTCTAATCTTTGACAGTAAGTTATTATAGTGAATCTCCAAAAGTAAGTAATGATTTCATGATAAGGTACGATCACACAATGTCTGCCCAGTAACCTTGCCGAAATAATATATTTACATTATATTATATTTAAGCCAATTGTGTCCCACTGCAGGGCAAAGGCCTCCCTTTCTTCTTTCCATTCCTCCCGGCTTTGGGCAAGTGTGGACCAATCTTGCCAATAGGTGTCAAGTTCGTCCCGCCATCTTCGCCTGGGTCCCCCGCGATGTCGTCGGGCATTTTCTGGGACCCACATTGTGGTTGGTTTAGCCCATGAACCGTTAGACATGCGGCAGACGTGGCCGGAACAGTCCCACTAGTATACGATATAATAACATATGAAAATAGATTTCGCCAAAAAGATTGACGTCTTATGTCTAAACTGTTTACAAATATATATTTTTTGTTATTGACCATAATAATAAGGCAAAGTAACTGTTACATGAAGTGCTTGATATTATGCTTAATGTTGGATGAAATTCGGTTGCAGGCCTTCCCACAGGGATGCAGGATCACTTATCTTTTATAATGAAGCCTTAATTAAGAGACCTAGATATGATTTCGACCTTTTTGGTCCTTTGGGTCGGAATGTTAAAATCAAATGCCTTCTTTAGGAAATACCGTAGGGAAATGTGAAGTAAAGTAAATTGTTCGTTTTGTAAAATTATTGTAAGCAATTTTTGTTGTAATGATAATCCAATATTCATTTCCCTGCTTTCTATGATTTAGAATTAAATTCATCATTTATGCAATACTAACTGCCGCCCGCGGTTCGCCCGCGGAAATGTCAAAGATTATTCCAAGGGAACATACTCCCGGGATAAAAAGTATCCAATGTGTTATTCCAGATTATAATCTACCTCTGTGCCAAATTTCATCAAGATCCGTACGGCCGTTCCGACGTGATTGAGTAACAAACATCCAAACTTTCGCATTTATAATATTTATGCAACATTATTAGAGGCAATTAGAAAAACCCTTTTACTTATTATGCGCAGTAAGTCCGCAAAAGAATTTACAAAATATAAACCGAGTTTAAAAATATCACCATTAGGACTAAAATCGTTTCGCAAAGAGAAGCTTTCAAGGTACAATAAAGCTGACTAAGACATCCAAACAAAATAAATCCAACGTAATCGGACCACGAAGAAATCCAAAACCCGAAATCAGGGCTTCAACAACTCACTGTAATACTCTCGAGAAAAAAATCTAATTGCACAGTTTAAACGAAGATTTTGCCGAGTAATTAGAGCAGGAGGTAGCCCTTGGAATTCGGACAAACAATCTCCTTTATAATTAAAGAGACCTTTGGGGGAAGAGCCTCATTTGCAATCCTTTATACTCCTTTTCTATGTAAAAACGGTCTTTGGATGTGCCCTAAGTTAATTGAATAGGGTTAAATATTGATTTGAATTTCTAATGTTTCAACGCTTCTGGGTGTTGGAGAAAAATATTGGGGGGTTGTCTTTGAGATGGAAGAGGTGGGAATAATTGGGTCGTTTTAATGTTTGTTGAAAATACTGGTTATCATCATTTAAGACTTAACTCAGATAACCTGATGAAGCAAAATAATTCAGCTAATTTGATCTTTATTTGTACCAATTAATCTGCCTAGCTTTTTTCACAACTATATTGGGGTCCGCTTCCAGTCCAACTGGACGCAGTTGAATACCAGTATTTTACATGGAGTGACTGCCTAACTGATCTCCACAACTCAAATAATGCTGGGTACCACGATACCCCCTTGGAAAAACGATACCTAAAGTTATTTTATGGAAAAACTAAAAAATATTCTGGTCAGCTTACACTAACTTCAACTACTTACAAATATTGCAAATTCAAATAGTGTTGACAATGCTGATACACCCCTTTTTGGTCAGACAGTTTGTTCTATTGTTCAATATTAATTTTAAAGGACAAAACATAAACAATAACTGACTAAAATACTCTGGCATTCAACAAACAAATGACAGTCACACAATAAAATCATTCGGTCCTTATGTCCACGCGGACCAAATAAGGACCAAATCTTCGTTTCACATCACTATTTGACCACAAAACCGCAATACCGTCAGTTTCAACAAAAACACTTTGTACTGCATTTTGCTGGTTATTGTTAAAGCCAATTAGGCTGGCGATACACGGGCAGCAGCTTTGTGACGTCAGTTACCTGCCAACTTCTCGGGGCCACAAATGGAATACTAATACAAAGTTTACTGTACCTACTTCTCGTTCAGTAACGTCAAATTAGTTTGGTGATTCAGTTTCGTCGAATACTGATATTGTAATGGTTTTGTTTGGTGTTTTCGCATGTATTGTGTAATATATAACACACTTCATATATCTATTGATAATATATTGATTTTAAATCTGATCTTTTACTAGAAGTTCTGCTGTGAATGAATGGAAATCTTCTCCGTAGTAAACCGATCCAGTTTGTAATTTCCCGCAAGCTGCAAGACCGCATTGTTTTGCGGGTAGTAGGATATTGCAGTATTTGCAGTGCGTAGTCGAGCTATCGACTTGTTACAACGTTACTGCGAATGTTGGGTCTTCAATACGTCAAGTTATGACAGTATTCCAGGAATGTGAAGTGATATTTCGTCACTTTGAAGTATTTGGTTCTTGGTATGAATAAATCGTTACGATTAGAAGTTTTAGGTACTTTTATTCTGTTTGTATGAGTGTAAGGTCCATATTTTAAGTCAGTCTGAAATAACTCCATTGTTCTCAGTCGCTTTAGCCACGAGAAAATCCCTCATAGTTGACAGAAATGAAGTGGTGACGGGCGAGCGTTTTGCTGACTGTGTTTATGTAAAGGTTGATGTTAAGAAAGTGCTGACAATTGTTTGTTCGTTTTGTTTTTTTTAATATAATAATAAAACGGACGGTTTTTGCATTATTGTCCATTTAATTAGATAAAAAGCTGCACCGTTTCTCACTTATTTACGTTCATACTTAAATGAACGCAAAGAAGTATGAAAAGGTGGTTTACTTTAACCAAATAACACACAAAATTAAAGCATCGACTCCCTCGCCTAAACACAAAATTGTCAATCGGCCCCAAATCAAATAAAATGTTTAAATCCCCCCAAGGTACACTTCCCCTAAAAATAATATAAATATCAATGGTGCATCAAAGCGAGTTGAATTTGTTTACTCCATTATACTTACCTGACCAGTGACCCGTTTAATTCTGACCCTCGGGGGCGAAACGTGACATCCCCTGCAATGCAACAGCACGTCATTCCAAACACTCTTGAAACTGATTTTTATAACTCCTAGACTATGTTGACCACCCCTGAAAAATCCCTACCATCTTACAGCTACGTCATAAAGTTGAAATTGGCTTGGCAATTCCAGAAAAGTAGTAGATAGATCGTGGTATTTAATATGAGGGGTGAACATACTTTGACTAGGATGCGCCCTTCTCCAGTAATTTGATACAGTTTAACTCGTGGGAATGCAAGATTTATGAGCGGTTTATGTAATGAATAAAGACGAAAAGATTAAAGTTGAACGCTTTATAGGCGACAGGAGGTTTTAATCGCACGAATATCATGTCTGAAGTTGTTTTTTCATTAATAAATTATCGTAGAAACACGACAATTCTAAGATAGATAGAAAAGTTCAAATACTTGGGGGAAAATTCTAAACATGTTTTTTGTGAACATTCGCATTTTAATAATCATAATCCTGCCCTACTCTGTCAGTTTTCAATATTGACTATCGCGAAAATGAGTTAGTGGCTTGAATTTGAACGTTTTTTAAGTACGTACGATTTACGAAGATTGCCCTGCTGAGCCAAGGCAAATATGTTTCTTCGGCAGCTGAAAAAAGATTGATCCCCTAAGTATCCACTTGAATGTCGACTACAGGATACAGTGTCTTTAAAAATCGAGGTAATACTAAAGATACTACCAGTAAACTTCCGTTTGAAAATCCAGCCAGCTTGCAGCATAGTTCAACCTCGCCGTTTTCTAAACTTACGCAAATGAAGAGAAACTCGTCAGTACCTGAAACAATGAAAGGCTTTATTAGAAGACGTATAAATTCATAAATATTTGGGTGATAATATGAAAATCCAAAAATACCATTCACCTTCAAGATATTGTCCAGGAAAACAAATTAAATAATTTGGTTTAATGACTTTCAATCGTTTGTAATTGCACACTATTTTTGAATTTTCTACTGTTTTGGAAACATGCGATTATATGGCGTTCTCATCAATATTATTGTTTTTTTATTTTTTTACTAAAAAGTCCACATTATCTATGTATAATTTTAATTCATTCATTCAGTCATTTTTGAGATTTTTTTAATCCATACACTTTTTAAAATTTTAACCCTGATTTGCGACGTGGAACAAAAAATGCCTTGTATCACAATTCTCCTGGCAGCCGAGGGTAGAAAGTACCGATACGGAAATAATGTGAAATTACCTCTCATGTAGGTAACGTCAAATGCTTGCAAATTTTGGCACACCGTTTGATTCACAATGGGGAATTTTGCGGTTTTGCGTTTTATAGGAGATAATAAAATCCATCATAGCTAACGTTTCTAAGATGTTATAAATATGCAGCGTAAGAAAAAATACTTCTTCTGGGTCTGTATTTTTATTTATTATGACTATTTTCAAAATATAGAAAGTAGACAAGACGTAGTAATAAAAGATTGCTTAAAAATCTCCGAAAATGTCGATGTTGTCTGCGTTTTAAAATCTGTAATGACATCACTCACAAGTCCCGCCATATTGAATTGAAGTCATCCAGTACAAATGACATTATGTGTGACAAGGATAGAAGAATAACTTAAAAAGTGTACAACTTCTCTGTTTTTCGACCATTTTGATTTATTTTTTCACAAATCGTAATGCTTTAATATCATCTATCAAATAGTATTCATTTATTTAGATTATTTATACTAGTCAAATACCTTATTGTTATATAGGTATGCATTTAAGGGCATTTTTAGGGTTACTGTGAAACTAGTGCACTTTCATTGAAATGTTTATCGGCAAAGATATCAAGTCTTTGAGCTGCAGATTATTTTTTGGTTAGGTTAGGTTAGGTTTTGGTTACATTTCTCTATGGTATTTTTTTATTTAGAGAAAGAGGAAAATATTATTTGATTTCATAAAGGTTACATGTAAATTGATTTATGCCTGGTTGGTGGCATTATATTTTATGTGAAAGCACTCTAAAAATTGCCAAACACTCAACTGCCTCGGTAAATGCTGATTAAATCTTTATGATTGGCGTCCATTTTAATATTTATTTGATACGAAGGTAATTATTTAACATAGCGATTGTAATGTTCCCTTTGGATCATCATCCATTTGATTAATAATTAAAAACGGAATGTTGATTAATAAAACATCAAGGTCTTGATTGACTGATGTAAATTAAAAATAAATGGAGCATGTAACGGTTTGCACGTTATTAGAATAAAATTTGATGCCCTGATTAAATGTTATTATTATTGGGTTGATTTGCTCTGTGATTTGTTCTTAATGTAGGTCATTAATAAACTTATATCAGCCATTAAAACGAGTTAATTAAGTTTTAACATATCAGCAATTGTTTTTTTTTTTGTTTTCTGACATTATGTTTTTCATCAGGATCTGTGTCGTCTTGACGTTTCTTTGTTTGCATTAATTATATCTATCATCAGTTATCGTTTCAAAATAGGCTGTGTAGAAATCTAGTCAAATTGTTGGTTGCCGATTGCTATTTCGTACGCATCATCTTTGCTTTATAAAGCGACAGTCAACATTAAAATGTCTTATCAAAGTCAACGCACCATCTTCAAATTTTATCGATACCAGACATCTAAAAAAATGCCAGAAAAATTATAAAAAAACGACAATCTCAACTGAAATCTAAAATAAGCTCACTCTATTCAAGGGCGAACATTTTGAAATTAGAACGCCAGGCTATTTGCACTTGAGGCGAGGACAAAAGGCGGCCCAGGCCGTGCGTGCCTTATTGAGGCGCCTCGGGCGACCATTCAACCATGCGCGGATAAATGCTATGCAAACTGCTGGATAAATAAGACCGCGAGGCGCGCGGAAGGGTTATTTTTTTTCAAGTTTTGAAATTCGAAGAAAAACGTCCAATTTGGGTCAGGTTAGTTTCTGTAGCTTCGTGGAATGTTGTTTACGTCTGGCTGTTGAACATATACATTTACTAGCACTTCGCTCGCGACTTCGTACGCGCAGATTTAGTAGATATTCCACGAAATTACCTCTGCCCACTTCAAAGGGTAGTTTTGCAAAATTAATCTCAACCATTTTCATTAATTACCCAGACTTTTTTATTGCTGAGACTTTGATGCTGAGACCACATGACCAGCGCAACTGTTGCGCCCTTCATCCCGTTGGGGGTTGATTATGAAAAAATCCGTTTCAGCCATATGCACCCATTCAGGGGGATCTTAACGCTTGGTCCGAAATTATATGTTTTTTTTTTCTAAAATCAACCACTGGAAGGGGGTGTTAAGGGGTGATGAAGTTTATAGTGAAGCATATTTCAAAAACCCATTGGAGGGTAGTTTTGAAAATCGCTTTATGACATTATTTATTATCAATTTACTGTCAATTTTAATCATTTCAAAAATGCAATTTTAACTGATACAAAGAAGAGACTTTATTTTATATTTATTAAATTAACTAACATAGTATTAAGTGCTACTTACACCTACTGTGGACCAAAAGTTGTCTTTTTATGAATAAAATATTAATATATTATTATTATAATTCATTTAGTATTCGTGCCAAGTTTCAAGTTTATAAACCCAAAGAATATGATTCTTTCATACAAACTTGAAGACCTCCTCAATAGTCTTTTGGGGTAGTTCTGAAAAACGAATGATGACAAACTTTAAAATTCACTTAGTTCCGTATTCGTACCAAGTTTCAAGTAAATTGGTCTAAGGAATAAGATTTTCGATACAAACTTTTACACCCTATTTCACCCCTTTTCGGGAAGAGTTTCCTAAAATCCTTTCTTAGATGACGTTTTCTGCTTATAATCTATCTCCATGCCAAATTTCATCTTCATAGGTTAAGTAGTTTTCGAGATTTCTTTATTAATCAGTACGTGAATTAATGAATGAATGAGTCACCTTTCACTTTTATATATATAGATAATGCTGCTTCATGAAGAAGGTGCCACCATGCTGTACAAAATAAGTGAGTGCAGTTTAAAAAGAAAAATAAAGAAAGATTATATTTATTTTATTTAGCACAAACTTAAACAACACAGCTGTCCGGGATACAGTTTCACAGCGACGCGGATTGGACCGTACGCGACCTGCTCCGGGTAGAGCCCGTATAATCGGTATATTACTGTATCGTAATCTGAACCCTCGTTTCAAAGCAGTACAGCTGTGAAACCAGCCTAAGGCACACGACACGGACAAAAAAAAAACAAAAACAATTAAATCATTGCGTTTTTAAAACGTTAAAAAAGTGTGCCTATCGGCTGCGCCAAATACTTGCCCCATGTATGCCAGACAACTAGTGCCTGGCTCTGATTTTCAACTGAACCTGGGATTGTGTTGTCGAGGTGTTACGAACGTTCATAAAATCAGTTGTTTTCTTAGTATATGTGTGTGTTTGATGTCACCGTACTATAGGTACTATCCTATTGTCTTCGTAAGTGGTATGGCTTTATCTCTGAACGCGACCAAATGATTTATTAATGTATTAACCAACCTGTCAGTATCTATCTATCTACCTCTTATAGCGACCAAATGATTTATAACTGTATTTGCTTACTATCAATATATTATCCTCTGATATTTCGAGCTTGTAACACTCAAATATTGAAAATAATCTAACCAAAAACTTAGACAAAATAAAAAGAGGTACCACTTACAAGATGAACGATAACAAACCGAATGACACCACTAAGTACGATAATTACTCAAGCTTCAGAAGATTAACGCAAAGGAAACGCTAAAGATATCCTTTCTCCCACAGTTCAGATCCAATTGACCTCCACAATCCTTATTGCGTTAACTTTAACCGAGAACGAATTATAGTTTCCTCTTACAGTTCGTTTGTTTTTCTTGAAGTCTCCTATTTCTACACCTCGTTGGAATGATTGTTTGTAACATAGGAATGAATGGTTGTTTCTTTGTTATTTTTATGGATGATGATGATGGAACGATTAACAATGCGAATACCATGTCTCTCTGCCTATTTTTTTAACCATGCGACTAGATGCGAATAGATTTTGGTAAAAAAATAAAATTATTAAATATTAAAATTATTCAAAATAGAAGCTGTTGCATTTTTTTTTTCCTTTTTTTTTTCCTTAGCCTATTGTGTCCCACTGCTGGGCAAAGGCCTCCCCAATAACCTTCCAGACATTCTTTTCTTGCGCCACCCCGAACCAGCCTTCGCGGTGTGCATCCAAATCATCTCGCCACCGCTTTCAGGGCCGGCCTCGGCGACGCCGTCCATCCTCTGGCACCCATTTCGTGGAGACTTTTGCCCAGCGGTCACTATGCATGCGGCTGGTGTGACCCGCCCAGTCCCATTTCAGCCTGGCAGCTTTTTTGCCCACGTCAATGATACCTGTTTTGGAGCGCAGCGTGGTGTTACGTACTCTATCAATTCTTTTTAAACCTAAAATACTGCGCTCCATTGCCCTTTGACATACCCCAAGGCGGAACTTTTGCGACTCGGTGAGTAACCAGGTCTAAGCACCGTAGGTTTGGGAACTGATATAATAAAAGTAGAAGTAATGAGTAAGTAAGTAATGATAAGTTCTTGAAAGGTTTTGGATTTTAGATATAAAACTTTGCACACGAGAGAACAAACACTTTATAATGTGGTTTCAAGGTGTTGAACCCGAAAACACATTCACCATCATTTGTTGTTACAAAATAGCCTCCTATATAGGAACCTGAACTTAAAGTTCAATCAAATAATAAATAATTCTCATCATCTGCTTAGCCTTTTCCCAATTATATTGGGGTCGGCTTCCAGTCAAACCGGATTCAGCTGAATACCAGTATTTTACGTTGAGCGGCTGCCTACCAGACCTCCACAACCCATTAACTGGGTAACACGGTACTCCTTGGCAAGACTGGTGTCAGATTATCTGGCTTCTGACTATCCGTAACGACTGCCAAAGATCTACAAATGACAGCCGGGACCAACGGCTTAACGTGCTTTCCGAGGTATGGAGGAGTCTCGGTATGTTAAGATGGTCACCCATCCACAGACCAACCTCGGCAAGCGTTGCTTAACCTTAAAGATCGACCCATGCGGCTGTTATTATTTAGCCACTTTCTAAGAATCGTAATAATATATTTTCAGGAGGATCTCCTTGGCTCCAGGTCTCTGGTGGACAAGGAAGCGTCTGGCAAAAAGTAAACGAGAATTTGAATTAGGAATATGAAAATATGTTTTGTTTTTATATGGGATCCGGTGCTAGTTGAAGGTTGACGCAAAATATATTATAAAGTTTAAATCTCAAATATAGTGATATTTTATAATAATATCAGTAAGTAGCACTAGCGTGAGTCCGCGATATGCCGCGTCTACTTACTTGTCTGTAAGTATCGAATCATAATAAAATTATAAACGTTACCTACTATTCTTCCTCCTGGTAAGCCAATCTCACATACATTGTATAAGTACTTAATACTACAAAGCCCACTCCCAGTGTAAACGACCCGTAAGGAACACAACAGACATATTTCCCCCATTATTCACTAACGACAGATCTTATTTGGACTTGTATATTTTCTCTTCGTCCGAGAGAAACATGACGCGTCGATCATTTAGCACAAGCTTAAATAGCTCAAAGGAAGAACGCACATTGCCTCTTTACTTAACTTGCAAACAATACAGTGAAAATCGAACCTTGTGTCTCAAAAAACACGGCTCGAAGTGAGTCTGTTCGTGTACATGAAGTGTTGAAAGGATCATTATTCCGGGCTTGATGCGAGTCGTGATTGATCTGTCGCCGCAAATGGATGGGCTTCAAGTCTTTGCGAGTGCGGTCGCGAGGACGAATGCAATGCTACAATGACATAAACAAGTGACGAAGTGTGGAACGCGCCTTATTTTTATAACCTTTTTATGGTGGAACGGAGATCTGCTCGTTGATCAGTTCAGTAAATGAAGTTGCTCAGTTATTGGTGTGTTGGTGACGTTAATGTTTTATAGTGTTGATAATAAAATGTGGAACGTTTGACGGATCTTGTTTAGTAACATTTCTATTTGGTCAGGAATTTAACTTCTTGTAGTGACATTATGAGCTCTTTTGTATGAGGGAAATAGCTTATGCTTAGATGAACAGTTTGACCAATACCTAAGCGGAGAGTTTTACATCTCCTACAATATTATAAATCTGCAAGTTTCTGATGCAGATGGATGAATGGATTCATGGATGTTTGTTACTCTTTCACGCCAAAATTAATGAATGGATTTAGGTAAAATTTGGCGCACATGTAGGTACTTTATAACCTAGAATAATACATCATCTTCTGTCTAGCCTTTTCCCAACTATATTGGGGTCGGCTTCCAGTCAGACCGGATTCAGCTGTATACCAGTATTTTATGTGGAGCGGCTGCCTACCAGACTTCCACAACCCATTAACTGGGTAACACGGTACTCCTTGGCAAGACTGGTGTCAGATTATCTGGCTTCTGACTATCCGTAACGACTGCCCAAGATCTACAAATGACAGCCGGGACCAACGGCTTAACGTGCTTTCCGAGGCACGGAGGAGTCTCGGTATGTAAAGATGGTCACCCATCCACAGACCAACCTCAGCAAGCGTTGCTTAACCTTGAAGATCGACCCGTGCAGCTGTTATTATTTAGCCACGAGAACCTAGAATAACACATATTATACTTTTTATCTCGCGAGCGTCTTCATTTGGGGTGATTTCTCGACTGTCACGCGGGCCACTTAATTAGAAACAAGAACCTTTTAGTTTTCATTATTTTATTCTTGATTAGTATATTAGTATACATTTTTCTGCACTATTTATTTCCAGATAGAAACGCGGTTTATTCACGTTCTGTTTGCCGGTTTTTTCACGCGTAGTACTGCGGTCAGGGCTGCGACTACAATATTAATTAACGGATGGCCTCCGGCAGACATTACCATATGGAAGCATACCAATGTAAACTACAGTATACTGCGGCTTTTGCACTTTCAATAGAGACACGGCGATTTATTTCTTATCGCAGAACGTATGAGAATGATAGTAAGTACCACTGGTAATCAGTAAGAGCCCTTTCCATATCATTTATTAATTTACCAAAAGATTAAATAAACGATCGCCTCCCCCAAAATAGAAGCCCGATATTTTGTTACGAAAGAACATAATACCGCAAGTTAAAAGGATAAACCGGTAAATCGGTAAACGGTTTTTATCTCCCAAACACCTTTTATGCTCGGAGCGCTGTCATTAAAATAATACGCACCCACATTAACGTTGCAGCGATTTCCCTAAAAGTCGCTGCGATTAATCGCTCGTGCAAAAACTTTCGAACGCGCCGATCATGAATCATTGTCGCGAATTTATGTCCACGGGTGCTTCGCCCGAGTTCTTGTTTTTGCCCGGGGCGAACCGATAATCCGCGGGTCTGTTACAAATGCTACCGGATTTGCGACACACAGGGGGATGACGCGATAACGTGCTATGGATTTATAGTCGTAGTATGCTCGTTGCCTTATTATGCTGAAGGACAAGACAAAGGAATTAGATGTCAAAGTATCTTTGTGATGTTTTTGTAGGATGCTCTTGGAGGCGCGTAAAAGGAACTCTTTGACAAAGTATGATTCAATATTTTATTGAGATGAAGATGTTGTATTATTAATAACAATGTTTCTTTCTTTTCATACGGTTTTTGGAACTTAACGTCTCTTTGAAATATTGCATTTTTTCAAGAAGATAAATAATGAAAACCTATGCAATAGATGCTTGTTTTCTAGTAAAAACTGCGTCTAAAAACATTTAAGCCCAAGAAAAACGCCCTTCATAAATCAAATAACATAATTCAATCCCCACATTTATCTACGAGCACTTTAATATCTTTAGCAGATACAAAAACAGCAAAGAATAACACCATCGTACAATCTAAGTGCCCTTAAATCGCGCGATTATAAATTTACCGTCAATTAAGTCGGTATAAACGCAATGAGTACAAAAAGCAATCGTGTTAATCGAACACAGGACCGTTTGTTACGATCCTGCGACCGGCAAATGGACAAATCAGATTATTTCACCCACTATGAGTCTGTAGATAACAGCGTGGTGTGGTGCAAGTGAAAGGACAACGGAGAAAAAAGATGCCATCCTTAGAGTTCGTTTCAGTTTTGATTATGGTCCTCTTGGCCGAATTTCGAACATTACTGGCAATCTCGACGGAGACTAGCCACTCACGAGAGACATGTTAGAGAGCACCAGTGTGAGCGCAAACACAGGTTTACTCTCTCCCACTTGGTGCCAATCCAAATAACTGTAAACTCAAAATAACTTTAGACTTGGACTAGAGAACCATATTTTTTGCCAGAGGATGACCTGTAGACTACTAATCTTACTGTTGTTTGTGTCCCATTGTCTAGAAAATACTAAAGAATATTTTGCTAGCTCACTACCTACCCCTTTTGCCTAAATGCAGATACATTGTTCACTAAATTCTGCTCTCTGCTTGCAAGAAGAATATTTTTAGATATGTATGTATATATTTATATGTTTACGTATGTAGGTATATTTATAAATGTAGCATTGTAAAATTTGTGCACTGGATCCTACCCTCTATTGTGATCTCTCTCTATCACTCAAAGGTTTGCTGGTAGAAAACTCATTTTTGAGTTAAGCTCGCCTTTGTACATGAACTATTTTTTAAATGTGAATTAATATAAGCTGCTATGGTGTACAATAAATAATTAAAGAAGAATCTCAAGGTCAAAAGTAAATACTCGTGTCACCAACTCCGCTCATATATTTTGTCAGAGGATGACCAGGGTAGACTTGGTAGCAAACTCCGAAAACCGTCGTAGAATAGGTATAGAAAAAGCTTTTGCAAACATTACAGTGATCTTCCTATTTTTATGTCCATCAAAAAAAAAAAACAACGGGTTGCACTCCGGGAGTGCTGGCAGAAGTGAAAACTTGAACATTAACGTTGTGCATTTTTGATATTTTGGAATGGTTGGGGAATAATTGGCACGAATTGCTTTAATTATCAGTATAAAAGTACTATCATTTATGTGGTAAAATACAATATTAATTTATTGCGCTATCGTATACAAACATGACAATTTATGTTACATTAAAAATTTAACACTTCAGAACTTTCCCTCCGTCTTACGAATTTTCGATCAGGTCACGTGTCCTGACGCGAGTTTAACATTTTTTACCCTTCCCAAAAAGTGCACAACGCCGCTAAAGAAGTTTTCACCTCAATAATTGGAAATGTATCGAAAAATCTAAAAAATATTTTGCTAGCTACCCCTTTTGCCTAAACGCAGATACATTGTTCACAAAATTCTGTTCTCTGCTTCCAAGAATCTCAAGGTCAAAAGTTAACGATACTCGTGTCACCAACTCCCCGCTTCAACTCCTGATTCGCCCCACAAATCTCAACGAGGCTATAAATTAAGAGATTCCTGCTAAGTCCCCATCAGTTTTCGCGCCCCGTGGCGTTACTCACTGACCTCCGGCCGAAGACATCGAACCACTTGAGTGGAAATTATCTTACGTAGATTATCCTTATGGTGACATTTCTCCTCCATTTCCTATGCCTAACTGGACTGCTATTTTTCTTGGTTGTGAGCTTTTGGAGTAAATAGCACTTTTGTTGGTCCATAAGTGTTTTTCATGTTAGGGGAGTATAATTTAGATGATCTCTGAAAGTTTCTTGTTTAAGTGCAATTATTTGTAGTATACCTATTTGATAGATCGATTGGATGAAAACGGAAATACGAAAATTAGGGGGAATTAAGTTAGCTTATTTTAGCGGCACTGTATTGTACCTGTGAGCTCCAATTTATGAAACAGTCCACTTGAAGAAAATTTTCAATCATAATTTTCACAATGCAAATCCATGGTAGATTACCTAGTACTTGATTTAACTAGCCTAAGTCCATCGAAATATGTATGTTTTTGAATATGAATATTATGTCCATTGTCCTAAAAAAATAATGAAGCAATGGCAAACTTCAATCAGCGGTACTAGGAAAGCATTAAACACTGAAGTACATAATATAAGCAGGTTTCTTCCAGCTCAATCAATGGCTATTCTAATCACAAATCAACTCAGAGCATTGATAAAGCACGATCAATTTTACGGTCAGTCCTGTCAGCGAGTACCAGGGAGGCATAAAACGTATAGCATCACAATGGGATGTCTTCATTGTCTGAAGGTACTGGCGGCTCGACGCGTTGCCAGCAGATGTGATGGTGTAAGTTAGAGGAGGTGACGAGAGCTCCTTATTATCCTTATTTCTCGGTGAGTAGTTTCGCATCTAATATATGTTTTAAACGGTTTTATTTATTAAACGGTTTTATTTAGTATGCCCTGTTTGTTTATTTATTTGTTTGGGTCAAATCTTCGATTTTATTTTTTTGTCTGATCACATCGGTCATGCCCTAGCTTTTAGTAAATTGTCTACATCATTTTAATCCTTATTTTCAATAAACCGTTTAAGTTAAAAAAAATACAATTTTTTTTATTAATGTTATGACGTGATAGTAAGGGCTGATTTTTCATTAGTCGAATAATATTTAACTGAAGAATAAATACGGCAGTTAGACATCATTTCTCTACTAAAGCTGGTCGCCAGCTAACTCATCATAAGATTTTGCACTGAAACCATTGTCTCAACAGACGGATTATACTGTTTGTAATTGACTCAAATATAGGTTTACAAAACCCTGAGCTCAAATTAAAGAGTTGACGAAAAAGGCGACCATACTATTCGCTGAAGATAGTATCGTCGCCTTTTTCGTCAACTGTTACACCTTGGACCACACCCCAGTGCGTTGTCGGGGTCTAAATTGCAAATTTAATACAGCCATTTGCATCTGAAAAGACCTATGCAAAGTAGTTTTTGTGTACAGTGATTTGTACCGTTTATCTGAAACTCTTTATCTAAATTAGATGTGTGTTGCGCACATTACATTCGCTGTTTAGTGCTTTCTTTTGTCCATAAAATTGCTAGCGCCCGATTTTACGAGTTTCAAACAATTTGAAATTAGTTGTTCCGTGCAACTTTGTATGAATTTTCAAACGTTCACTTGTTTCGGATTTGCACTTAAATTGTGTTCAGTTTTTAATGGTTTTATGATATTTATTTGTCTTGCCGGGACTAGAAAGAAAATGTTAAGGATCTTATATTTATACACTGGTGTGGCCTTTATTGGCGACATGCTTGCGACATTGCTTTTTGTGTTCGTTTTGGAAGTCGGAGCTTTAAAAAAATATTAAAAAGTGGTATATTCTGTCGACATATATATAAATATTCATAATAGCGGCCTCGGGCAGACTTATGCTTTGTTGAATAAACGACTACTGTGGAATAGGGCCTAATGATGAATGACGTTTCCCTTGCCGGATCATGTCTATGAAAATAATTTATTTTCACGATTTTATTTTTAAATCAATTGGTTTAGTTATTTCTGTTTCACAATTTTTATTGTTTTATTAAATATTATTAAACACTAGCTGCGCCCCGTGGTGTTACCCGCGGTTTTAGGATATATATATAAAAAGTAGCATATGTTTTAATCCAGGGTATCAGCTTCCTGCATACCAAATTTCATCAAAATTGGTCCAGCCATTTGCGCGTGAAGAAGTAACAAACATACACACACACACACTCGCAAACTTTCGCCTTTATAATATTAGTGTGATCTACTATTGGACGGGCTAAAGGTCATCATATCTTTCTGAATCCAGGGGTGACACACCATCTTAATTACAATAGAGATATAATAAAATGCATCCGTACACAACCGGATGTCCCTGCATTAAAATAATAAACTCTTCACAACTGATTAAACAACTTAATGAGCTCATATAATGTGGACGGAAACGCCACTGATTCGTAGCGTGCTTTTATTTAAGTTAAGGGGGATATACGGTTGATAATATTGACTAAGCTTAGATGACCTTTTGTACTGAGTGTCTCTAATATCGTTTATCGTGATAATAAAATACTCAGGAGTTTTAGGCAATGTTAATGCTGCCCTCGGAAGCCAAAAAGCGATAACTGAATCAAAGCGAGTTTCGAGATAAAAGGGATTTTATAAAAACATACGTAACCTTAAGTACATGTTTTAAAACTAGCTCCTCCCACTGCTTCTCCCCCCCTGGCCTAATGACTGCATGGTTTTTCATTGTCAGAATGAATTTCTATAATTTTCAGGTCTTCTATCGACATCGGAGCTGGACATCTTCCTCGTACCCGCCTTTTCAGCTCGTTCCACATATGTTCAATTGGATTCAAATCAGGACTGAGAGCTGGCCAGTCTAGGGTGGGAATACCGATATCCCTGCCAACATTATACAGGACTCAACCTTGTATGCTACTGTTTCCGCAAAAAAGCATTGTGCGAATCGCTCCCCCGGTCTCCTAAAAACTCTCCGTCAATTACGGTCGTTACCATGCAGGCACATCCTGGTTTCGTCCGAGAAAGTGAACGCGAGCAAACTGAAGCCGGGCTTGTCGATAAGCTGGAGACAATTTAGGTTCCGTGGCTGGCCTTTTTGGGGTTAAGTTCACCTCTTTGAGTCTTCGCCTCACTGTCCACTCGCTGACAGATTTCCCTCGAACTTATCTGAGCTGCTTCTGGACGTCCACGCCGGTCAGGTTTAGATTTCGAAGAGAATAGGTGACAATAAATCAGTCATCTCTCCCTGAAGTGCATCGCTGTCGTTCAGATCTTGGTTTCCGGATTAAGTTTCTTTATAATAGGCACAAAAAATTGTGTCCCATCAGCAGTTTTGATTTTGGCAATACAAAACGGGCACCGTACGGCTTCTCACTGATAACCGCTTTGTATCAAAATTGCCTAATTATTAAACTTACATCTTTAGGGCATCTTAAAGTTCAAGGAACATAACTAATACGAACTTTCCAAGCCAGCTGGGAACGGAACGCGTCATTTTTCGGCGCGCTGATCCGCAACGGTTCCACGCGACGCGTCGACGCCCCCCGACGCTACTTACTTGAACTTTACAGCACAAGTGTGCTATGCGAGGTACGTACAATTATATTGACATTAGACTTCATGGGAGATGGGTTTCTTATGTATACATAGGTGCCAGCATATAAGGGTGACTAATATCTACATGTAATATCAACACGCACTTTTTGTATGGGACATTATGTATGCGATAAATGTCATTCATACAACACACATTAAATATCCAAATCCTCGTGATAGGTAGGTAGTCATTTTCAAATTATTTAACAAGAGAAAAGATAACTATTAACTATTCAGCTCTGTGCCAGGGAAATAATACATTGTGTAGTGATTTTAAGGGTCAAAATTTATATTCTAGCAATATAGAATTGGAACCTTCTTCAGCATTTAGTGAATATTCTTGACAACGATTAGGCATGATGCTGAGAATATTTCAATAGGGAATATGCATGTATTTTTTTATTTGCAAAATGAAACGCTTATTAGCTCTTGTTAACAATTATGTAATCAATTTGAAAATACCATCATCAACGATGAAGTCATAAAGCTTCAAAGATGACAATTAGAAAGAGAAGTACGATACGAACTCTGACGTCAAATACTATGTCGCCTATACAGCTGCCATAGAAAACGGCGTCTTCGCGAGAGAGACAGATATATTTGTTTAAATTAGTTATATCTCGTTTGTTTTTCGATCAATTTTGATTGTTATTTCACTTTTATTTTTGAATATTTTTAGATAAACTGTATAGATATTAAATATTTTTTTCATGTATATTCCCTATTGTTATAAACGGTAATTTCACTCGGCTCTGACTTATATAAGAGTTTAAACCAAGGAATGTGTGGAACGTTTCCAAACGTCTTTTATAATGCGCACAGCAAAGGAGTGGAACTCTCTGCCTGCGTCTGTGTTTCCGAACGCATACAACCCTAATCTCTTCAAAATTAAAGTGAACAGGCTTTTTCTGGGTAGGCTCACTCCATCGTCGACTTTGTCTCTGTCATCTATGACCTCGACTAGAGTCAAGAGCAAACCTATTAAATTTAACTACTATATTATACTATTAAATTTAAAAAATAAAAATGTGAAAAAGATTAGAAATATTTCTCTCTCTTTCTTTCCTTCACTGACACACATCCATATACATATATCTTTGTTTATATAAAAAGGAAACGTAGTGTGTTTGTTTAGGCTGACATAGAAGGTGCCTTTGAAAGATAAAAGCTGTTAGGTTGGCTTTGAAGGTAACAAGATCACGCGGTGTACATTGAGAAATATCTCAATGGCGCCACGAACTACTCGGGGTACTTATAGTTTATGCTACTGGGCTTGAATTCTTTGTAGCATGATAATGTTGCGATAACGAATGTTAAATAGTCTTAGATTAAACATACTCGATTGTTATTAATTAGACTACTCGATAGTTAATGAAATATGTGAAAAACCTAGTCTGTCACTAAAATATAGATTATTTTATAATGTATAATTTTCAAATTAAATGTAATTCTTTCTTTTTATTAATTTATAATTTAATAGATTATTTTAATTGTATGATCCAAAGTTGATTGAAATAAATAAATAATGATAGAGGAGATTCAATTATTTTTTAATCATACGTGACAGTTATCTAAATTACAGTAGTTCAACAACCTCGAATTGGATCACAGTTTGGTTTGTAAATAAATCTCAGACAGGAAAACTTAGTCTTTCGTGACCTGCAATAATCAAAACATAAAAATCATCAAAATTAAGCTCAACCCGTTTACAATAGAATGATGATCACACTTATTGCATTAAACCTTTTCACGTCCGTCAGTCATTGTCACGTTACATAATCCAATCAACTCTGCATCATCCTGAATTACAGTAACTTCCAATACCTACCTACAAGTACTTTATAATAAAGTAATACCCATCCATTTATAGATCTAATTTATTATTCATCTCGGCTGCGCGACGTGACGTCACGTTATGACGTTTCGTTACTCCTACATCGAATTAAATATTAAATTCTAGTTTGACAGCCGAGTATTTATAGCTTCTCTGTGGTACGTGGCTTTTATGTAGTTGTGTAAAAAGTCTTTAAACTGAGATGGAGCAGCTTTCAGTTTTTGCGATGGCGTAATAAGTGCGTACGGGAGCAAGTAGTGTTGAATAAATCCTTAGTAATATTACAGGGTGTTCCAGAAGTGCGAGGTCAGTTAAGGGTGATGTTAGGTAGCTGAAAGAAAATATGCCAAAACAAAATTGGTTGTATGTAAAGTCGGTTTACGGACGATGGTTTAATGTGACAACGTCATAACAAATTGATGAAATGATCGTAACGTTACAATGAGCGTAACGTTACAAAAACAAGTCGACCAGAAAAAAACGACTAAAAAGTTCCTAGTTGACTTTTCAACCAGTCTGATGCAGTTGGTAGCATCAAATCTGTGATTGAACTAACAAATTGCTTGAAAAGTCATATCTTAGATTATGAGGTACAATTTTCAGGGTGTAACAGCAATAATGCAAGACCTGAAGAGGGGTCATTGTAGTCATACCTATGAACAAATTTATCTTTCAAGCCTAGACTGAAATCAAGTACCCTCTATACTCTCTTTTTGCATAACGCGATTTCAAAACCAAAAAATGAAAACTCATTTACTCAAATTAGGCTGAGAGCCAGCACTTTTTGAATATCAAAGTTCTATATAAAGACAGTCCCCCAAAACGCACTGCCGTCAAAAAAACTAGGAAGTGGTTTTTCGGAGTTGAATCCATAGTAAATGTTGTGTACATTTTTTTTGTTACAAAAAACTCTAAGCATTTAATTCAATTAAACCATTACAGGTACTTTTGAATTGTCAAGGTATGTCAGTCTAAAGAGATGAAGCTATTTGCACGTTCCAAAGCGTAGTTCTATGGAGAAGAACGTGCACGATCAATATTATTTACAATGAATGGTTACATCATTTGTGTGGAAATTATACAAACATAATTATGTACATAATATATGTGAGAACGATGTAGAAAGACTTGCACGATCAAGCGTCCGGAGTAAAAAAGTAACAATTCAAAGAACAAATAATAATATCTATTACAGGTAAGACAGAACCTAGACAGAAACTTACCAAGCGCCTTCTGCGACTGGATAGGGGTAGCCTGCGAATAGTGGCGGGGACCATCATCGGACACTGCTCACTGAATAAGCATTTCCACACGAAATGTATAACAGACAGTCCTCTGTGCAGAGCATGCATGGAGGAGGAGGAAACGGTGTCGCACGTGCTCCTTGAGTGCACAGGCGTCACCGAGATACGCAGACGCAATAGGGACACCGAATTCACTCACAGACATCCTGAACTCTTTAGGAGGACTGATCTGCTTCAGGAGGGAGGTTGGTAATGTCCGCAAACGCACAATGGTCCAACATCAGGACTAAGTGCGGAAACCATACCCCAATAGAAGAAGATAGAAGATTACTATAACATAGCTAACTAAGCTATAGCTTGCTAACTAAAATTACTATAACATAGTAATTTTAATTAACTGTTTCCGATATCTTATTACTCAAATTATATAAACATTATCATCTGCCTAGCCTTTTCCCAACTATATTGGGGTCGGCTTCCAGTCAAACCGGATTCAGCTGGATACCAGTATTTTACGTGGAGCGACTACCTACCCAGTTAATGGGTTGTGGAGGTCTGACAACCCATTAACTGGGTAACACGGTACTCCTTGGCAAGACTGGTGTCAGATTATCTGGCTTCTGACTATCCGTAACGACTGCCAAAGATCTACAAATGACAGCCGGGACCAACGGCTTAACGTGCTTTCCGAGGCACGGAGGAGTCTCGGTATGTTAAGATGGTCACCCATCCACAGACCAACCTCGGCAAGCGTTGCTTAACCTTGAAGATCGACCCGTACGGCTGTTCTTATTTATCCACGAGCTCTTCTAATTAAATTTATATAACCATCATTGTATGAAAAAACATTACCAGAAATTAAAACATCCTCGTACTCATCAACCATATTTATCGCCTCATAAAAGCCACCTTCTTACCCAAACATTATCTCGTTGACTGTCGAAGAAATATTTTTAATGTTCATAAATTCGTTGATAGTCACGGAAAATATTTACAGTGGCGACGACCAGGCATTAAGTCGTAAAGGTGTAAAATTTATGATTAATAAAACAGTCATTATGCGGTGTTATCATCGTTGTAATAAAACTTAAAAGCTATTTTATGTTATTATGACTGATATACGAGGGATGGGTCGTTAGGCTGGGCTAGTGTATTGAAATTTTTGATAACCTTGTAATTTATTAGGATATCATAATGAGCATGTATCCCAATGGTAGTTGGACTTTCTGGGGGGTCATCTTTTGTAATTTTTAACCGACTTCCAAAAAAAGGAGGAGGTTCTCAATTCAGTGGGTATTTTTGTTATTTACACATTTTCTCATTCCAACTGCGCTCATCGCGAACACTGCACTAACAACTGCATTAGTGCAGTGTTTTGCAGTAGCAAATTATGGTGAGAATTTTGCTTAACCCGGGTTTTCACAAAAAAGGGTCGATCAAGTAGTAGGCACATGTGACTATTGATTCCAACTTAGGTTACTTAAATAGACTTGACTGACTATAGTTACTTAACTGGTGTAAATAAACAATAATATAATTATATCAGTTCCAATTTTACTAACAAAGAAATAAAGATTTCAAAACGAACTTAACTAAGTGCACCAATTCATTAAATTAATTTCACTATCAAAATAACTTTATTAACTCAATATCTTACATCTCACTAACGGGGTAAACGTCCCAACAATCGGCCGTACCGGAATTTTATCGTCAATTTTAGATAAGGCTTTTATAATCACAAAAGTCCCACAATCGTTTGCTATGTCCCCAAAACTAACAGTAGGGTGCTCCCACTTCCCATATTAATTCAGTATTGCCGTGAACAACGTTAATTGTAATATAGCGTGATTATAAAACACCCAATTCAAGTTGTTTACGTTTTTTTAAAGTAAAACATTAGGGGTCATTCGATGCTTTATTTAATGGCTTCATTTGCATAAGAACGTTTATCACGGTGAGTCCTTAGGGGGTTGAACAGCAGACGACCTAGTTCTTTGTCAATTGCATTTTTGAAATAGGTGTTTGATATTTTCCTTATTGCCGATGTAGGAACTGTTCTCTTGCTGGTAAACACAAACAAAATACCTCTTGGTACATTAATAATCGAGGCTGATTTTCATCTACATGACTCATACCTTAACAATGTAAGTAACAAAATAACACGCATTGCTCCTTTGACGAATCCGTATAAATAAATCAATGATCAACATCAAACGGCTCGTATTTGTCAACGGCGAGAAAATGCGACAAGTTAATAAAGAGTAATGTCCCGTGATATCAACAGGCAGCCGAATGCCCGCATCTCGATGAGAACGCGATCAATTTTCGATGGTCCAATTACCTTTCGTCGTGGGACATAAGGGTCGGACGATTGTCGGGCTGTTCACCTGATTTGTTGTTATGGATATTGGAGAGAACAGGATTCGTTTAGTTTGTGTGTCATTGTAATGAAAACTTCAAGTGTTATTTCAATCGGGAGTATTTGTACCAAGCCAACCAGGGATTTACGGTTTCCAGCGTTCTGTAAGTCATTGTCTATAAATAAACTCATTGTTTCAAAACTTTTCTTAATAGATAGTTTTCATTTCACGCTTTAAATTGATTTTCAGTTTTCTGCATCATTTGTATGTTTATGTATATTGTTACTTGCTCGTCTTTAATATTTTTTTATTATCTTTGAACGTTCAGAATTGTCAATCGCCAATTTTGTACTTCTAAGGTCCTTTGTCTTGACCCGCTAAGCCTGCGGCTCTGCTAGAGTTGCGGAATATGTTACAAAGAGTCACCGCGGCCCTGGAACGTAAAGAAGGAACACGGATCAGTGACACGCCCTTCCGCTCCACCTCGAGCGGATGAAGTCATTTGATGATTTCCCATTCCTTAAAAAAAATGGTCCTTTGTCTTGTGGGAGAAATTGTTTGAAAGAGTCACCGCGGCCCATCAACGCAAAGATAATTAGGAGGAACACGGATGGGTTTTAGTGAGTTAGAGTCTGACACTCCCTCTCGCTCTGCCCAGAGCGGTTCTTTATCTTCTACCAACAAAACTGTTAACTGATCCCTATGTCCGTGTGTATCACATATTCTCGCTACTGAAACCTATAGATAATGAATTAGGGGCGACCAAAATGGCTTCCTGGTACAACGAATTATAAGTAAGTCAATTTTCTACCGAATGTTATTAGATGATGATGAGCTAATAACGAAATTATAAGTTCCAGAAGCTATGAGGTTAGTGCAAAACTACTTCGGTAATACGGATTTGTAAGTAAGACTCACGAAACAGAGATAAAACGAGGGAAACTCAATTTTGTTAGCAGTTACACTTCATAGACGAAACTCTTGGGCGTCCAACTCAGTCTGATTTATTATTTACATTATCATCAGCCTACACCAGTCCACCGAACCAAGCTGTGTGGAGATCGTCAACATCTGGACGGGAACTGCTGTGGCCTTTATAGAAAGTGCTCAATCGGTTGCGCGACCAGGTATGTGCTGTTAGCACAACTTGACGAAATTGGGTTTTATGCAGGATAGATTATTGAGACGTGACCTTAACCGTTATAGGTACAAGAAAACGTTCCTAGGAGATCCACAACTTTTTGAGATATTCTGATCGGCATTCACAGATTTTGGAAGATTAAGAAGTGAGCAAAAAAAAAATTGATGCCTATCGATCCTATTTAATGTAGGCATCAAAAGACTCTTAACATACTTTACTTACTTACAATTTAGAATTTTCTCAGCACTAACATAAGAATGATCTGAAGATATTCGAATTGACTTCGAAGTTTAAAGTTAAGTACTTTTTTATTTTTTCAGCCAGTCTTCTTTATAGCGGATTATAAGATTATGATTAACGCAATTAGCTATTTCACCATGATTAACAGAATTTCTATTGAACTTTTTGACTTTCCCAACTGCCAAAACAAATAATTAATTTATTATTAGGCGATGAATATCAAGTCTATTTTAACTTTACTATATCTTAGAATTTTCAAGTACCGATGATTTTCCTTTCTCATCTACTTAAATATCAAGAATCTTACTTAAGGAAAATTATCAGTATAATGAAATACCTTATTACATAAAAGGAGCACAATAAAGTGGTTTTTATTGAAGTCCCCTGGGCGACCCACGACTCTACTTCACTCAAATTGATCTATATATAAAATTAAATTAATGTGCTCCTGTCCGTGCAGTTTTGTTTATGTATTTGGTTGGCTATTTTTTTGATGTTTTGGAAATAACATAAGAAGGTACACACGATGCAGTGAGTAACAGATGATGGGCATGAATGATGAAGATGTTCAGCATAATTTTTATTGAGTGAGCGAATTTTTTTTTTTTAGATATAGGTACCTAATAGGAGAATAGTGTTATATAATAGTGAACGATTCAAGTTAAAAGCTAATGAAGAAGAAGCGTGACGTATACTGAAATAACTTATAAGTGCACTTTACGAAACAATACAATAAAAGTTATTTATTTAAAAAATAGCTTTAATTGAAACGTTAAAAAAAAAAAACTTATTTGTTCGCTCACCTTTCACATTTTAAAACTAAATAATAGCATTGCCAACTTTTGTAATCTGCAAAATGTAAATTTATAGAATCTGCTCACCATTGAAGTTAAAAAAGCGAATAATAAATTGACAAGAGGAGAGAACCCCCAGGGCGTCGCTAGTCACTATTGTATTCTGAGGACAATCCCGGGAGAGACCATTACGAAATTAAAAACATAGTTCTTGTTCCATCATACCTTGATCATACTCGTGTTAGTTTTGACTCAAATTTGACGTTTGACGACGAAACCCTTAAGTTTGGAGTAATAAAGTTTAGAGTAACAAACTTTTTACATTTTTATGATTCAGGAAAACATTAAAAATTGTGACTAGAATTTTTCCTTGGCATATCTGTAGAGACATTCATTATTTTCCGGAAAATAAAAGGAACCACTAACGCTCTCCGATAGTATTGCTTTCTATCATAGAAATAGTCCGGAATTATATCAGGACTTCTAGAGATTACCTTCTATACAAACAAACAATATTACCTCGTAATCTTAATTCAGGATAGTTCACAAATTCAGCCTTGACAGGAACAGAGAAATATGCGACTGATACAACTTCGGTTTGATCTACTAACGGAATTGTTAATGAAGTATTTGAATAATGTTATCAGTGTGAAGGTGATTGCTTTACATACACTCTCATGCGCCCTTATTAGCATTAACTAAGGAATAAGATAGGAATGCTTGAACTATGGAAAAGCAACTGTTAGTGGTACTCAGTCAAAAGCACGAAATCAAGTTTTCCAATTCGAGAATTTTTACTTCAATGCCAATGATGAGGTTGAATTAGACAATATAAAAGAAAGTCGATACTATAAAGAACAATTCCAGAATAGCACTAACTATAGTTGAAGAGAGATCATTAATCGACATCAACACTTTCTCAATGACAACCCATAAGCTCAAGATAATAAACCATATCCTACATCTAAATCATGGCAAGCCAGACGGAGCAATCGTTGAGAAAATAAAAATAAATACAGCAAAGGTGCACTTCCGACATTGTAAGTAGAACGTAGCATTAACAATTCAAACACTTTGGTGGGCAATAAATTAAGTCCCGCCGCACACAGTCCGCTGGTAATCTTGAAATGGCGGCGAACTTAATACTTCTGCTTTTTTGTTTGTGAGGCACGAGAGAATGGAGTTTGGTAGCTTATGATTAATAACTCTAATGAAAAAGTAAGTCTTAAGACATGACAATCTTCTAACGGGGCCTCTACGATTTGGCTTTGTTATCAATATAATAGTCGCATAATGTTAACGACTACGAATCAAACATCTGTCTAGAGTAAGCTAGAATAAGGCGGTAAAAAATGTGGACTAAATGCAACTGAGGGTATTATTATGATGAAAGTAGTAGCTGTGAACTTCATCGTCATTATCATCATCTACATAGGCATAGACCTCCCTTTTCCTGTGCCAACCCCCACGCTCCTGTGACACCCTCATCCAGGTTCTACCCGCGTTGGTAACAATGTCGTCTACCCATGTCGCTGCCGGATGACAAACATTCTTTTTTACCAACTGTGAACCAAAGGTAAAAATCTGTGGAAACAAGTTTAACTGGAAATATAAACCGAAAACTGACATGAAATACTCGCTTTCGATACTTCCATCTTATCAATTTGTGGAAACTTTATACCAATAACTAGACTAAGTTCGTCAGTTACTCCATCCTCTTTCAGCTTGCACCATACCCAAGCAGTGAATGTTTCCCTTGACTTCCTGCGTGCCACTTCCTGACACGTCACAGGCCTGTGTGCCATGTGACGTTGTGACGTTGCACGCCAGTTGAAAACTGAGCAGTTCACAGCCGAAATGAATCATGTATGGAAATCAGTACTTCCTTCATCGGGATGTGAGGATTTGGACGTTTTACTTTTTTGGAGAAAGGATTTGTATAGAGAACTGATTTATTTGATGTGTGAGATTATCATAGAATATCTGAACAGAAAATTAAAGTGACGTGAAAAATCAACGTGCTGTAACTAAATGGGCACAATAATCTACTGACAAATGAATTGATATCTCAGGTGTAGCTGGTTGAATAGTAAATTAGTATGCATATGAAAAACGCTTTCTAATATCCAAAATAAAAAACATGATAGAAAAGTAACAGAGTAGGTATCTATATTTCATGCAATTTTTCTTCCACGTCATTCACATTCGTTCCAACGAAAAGGGCCGAAAAAAAGAATTTCAAAACTCAATACATTTAAATTCTAAGAAAGTTACGAAAGAAAATTCAACCCTAAAAGGCTCCTTCAAATATCAACTGTTTCCCTTCAAGACAGGGGAGGCAGGGTACGTCAGGCAGGGTACAGAAGGGACTGGTCTTTACGTGAAAAATCGACATTTAATAGGCGGACGGCTATTTCGCAAATGGAGGTAAGCAGAAGGGTGATGATTTACCATCGTGGAACTCAATGCTTGGTCAAATGGAACCAGGGGCGACGTGGGACGATTTTGCGCAATCTTTTTTTAAATGTTTCAACGGTTTTTTTAGGTAGTTGTATTAAAGATTGCAAGTGTTATTTTACCTTGAATATTATGACCATTGGGTTAGTTGTGAATACATGACTTCATTTTTTACGACATTCCATGCGTCGCTTGGAACAGCACAATAACAATAAAATCAATCGCTTAGAAATTAGATCTATATAAAAGGAATATTAAATGTAATCAGCAATTACGAATTCCCAACAACCAATAAACAACTAGCACAAAAGTCATATAAAATTAATCCGTCTCCAAGTTTGAGGTAATTAACGGTGTGACAAAGGTCCCGGCCCACGGATCTCTTCCCTCTTAGAGACACACGCAACCTGACAGCCTTAATTATTAAACAGAATTGATGCGTCCCACAGGTACGCGTGTGAGGAGGTCTTTATTTTGCTGGGAAACATTTATATAGTAGGTGATTGTTAGGGAGTTTGATAGAATGTTGGTAATGGAGTGGGAACATGCGTTTTGGTCTCAGAAGGGATTGCTGTATTGAATTATTATCATGGTATCGAGTTCGTATATGATGAGATTGATTAGTGATTGTTAATCTATGCATATTCACAATATATGGCATGTGTGGTAATTTGCACGTCTCTGTGACACTTGTGAAAACGATTTTTCTGTCTTTCATTGATCTTAACGGCTTATTTATAAGATTCATCTGTATTGTTATTTGCCTGTGCGGAAATAACCACAAATAATTCTTAGTGCATGAAAAATTAGCACTTTTGCATGCTTCGAACATTAAAGCTATTAACAATAGTAAAATTACGGTTTAATTAACGATTAGTAGACTAATCGTGCCTTAACTATGAAGAATAAATAAGTTTCTATAGGTCTAACAGTAACGGATGAAAAACTACTAAATAAACTACTCCACCATTCGTAGACTAACATGTCTCTTTCAATTAAGAACCATCGAGGCCCGCACTACTAAGTAGTGTATCGTTTATCTGAAGGCACACATAAATATCTGTGTACACACTAAATCGCTCACAATGATTAAAGCAAACAATGTAGCCCCTAAAAGACATATCTTTTTTTTAAATTACTTAGTAAAAGACGAATTCCGGGAACGATAAGAGCACGTCGTACGTCTGAAGACAAGGTGTGGCGCAAGGTACGATCTTTGTTCCGGTGATAATATGGACTGAAAATTAACATCAACTCATATATGTCTTACTGGTTATTAGACTGGAGTTGTGGTATGAAGTGTTTGACTATGATTTCATGCCAAATAAAAACAGAGCTATTTGTCATTTTGTATCATTATATTGGCACATATAAAAAACAATGGTTGTTGGTGACTTAAATTTTTATAGTATCTACCAAAAGAAGGAGGCCAACACGCTCAGCAATATTCACTTTGTTATTCACATCTTTGTTATTACATAATAATAATAAATAATTTTTAGTTATTATACAATAAGTTTTTTTTTTAAGAAATATTTAAAAATTTAAAAATTAAGTTGAATAAAATTAATAAACGGAAAAAATAATTATAATAAATAACGTTTATTGGTTCAAATCAATTTTGTTAACAAAAAGAACACTGTCACTTTAACGAGGTAAGTACCTGTGCTATAAGCAATATGTGATTATCCAGTGGGTTTCATATCCTTCTACAACACCGATTGCTTATCAGTTTTTAATTTTGACCGCAACATCACATAGCCTAAAAACTCATGACTGAAGAGGACTACTAGCGTTTTTACCAACCCCTATAACTTGCTCCATACCAACACATCGGCGCGCGTCACCTGCCGGCGGCGGGTGGAATAATTTATTACATTTCTTAAAAGCCATTACCGAGTGACACCGTCAATGCCCCCCTCGCAATTAGCATGAATTTTATACTATGCTGGCATTCTACTGACATTTGGCTAATGATTTGTGACAGTTATAGACAATTCGAGGGTCGCGAAAATTAGGAGATAAGAAACTGGTGTCATTGTTATGTGACATAATGATACTGTTGAATGGGACCACCCATTCAACAGTATCATTATGTCCCATTTGTACAATACCCATTTGTAAAATAAATAGTAATCGAACCAAATTGATCAAGAGCTCAGCAAAAGAGACAAGATTATATATTCTATTACATGTTATGATAAGATTCAGAAGTGAACGTCAATTGTTTATTTGGTTGAGCGCTCTTCAGTCGAGGTTTGATCGTATTTTCCACATAGGATTTCAATCTTAATTATTTGACACTCAAAAAGCACACCTAACGTGTCTTCACTCATAACGTAGCAAATTTTTGGTTGACAAGGGCCCGTTAATCAAAATTTAAAAAAACTTATTGAGACATTATAATACGAATTACTACTAAAACTAATTTCAAAAAAGCCAGTTCTCGTATTTCAAACGCAACAACGGTACTCACTAATGCAGCATTCACTTTCGAATTCACTCCAAAAATACAAGTGACTATTACTAAAATTTACGACGAGTACACAGCGATCCTTTAAATTCAAGGGAAAAAACCTTTTTCAGGGCGCCCCTGTATTTATGAGCGTTTCTCAGTAGCATATAACCAAGTTAAGTGTGATTTCTTAAACTATTCTCGTTGAAAAATGTACCGTGGCAATTTACGACGATGGATTTTTGGTCGCCCTTTCTTAATACCGTCTTATTTTGTAAGTGTTTGATCTTTGGTAAGTGCGTTACGGTTTTAAGTATCACGTGTTAAATCTGCTTCATAAAATCATACTTTGTTATCTCAATTAACCTTTTTGTATTTTGTTCAGTATTGAAATTCTCTGATTAAATTTTTCGGAATATATTCACATCCAATTGTTTCCTTGTTACTATTTTTAATCGACTTTTTTTCGTTTCAACAACAACATGTGTTTCACAATAAAGAGAAAGAAAATCCTCGTCCATTATTCTAAAAGACAATCTGCCTCGCATTTATCGCAAATCGATGCTAACCAGACCGAATTAATTGCGAGCCGAGCGATCAAATCGATTGTGAGATTAACAAATCACTCCATGCCGGCAAATTAACATGTTACCTTGGAGTTGCGAGAGCCGCTTCGATGGGGCATCGAGATAAATGAAATCGATGTTTATATTAAAAGGCTGGCGTAATTAAGTAAAGAAAGTTACTCGCGTTATCAGTACATGATGAGTTTTATCTTTTCGAGGTAATTTGCGAGAGTTTTGGAAAGTTTAATAACTCTTTAACTAAGTATCTATTTATTTATTATAAACTTAACTTAACACCTTATTATACCAACATGTTTATAGTTGTTGTCTATAAGGTAAATAGGAATAGTAATTGAAATCCAGCCTTTTTACTTAAACGTACATGTATATACAGGGTGAAAACTTCTCGGGTACATCATCTACTTTACTAACTTTTATCAACATCTGAATGTTGATAAAAGTTAAAACTGCATCAAAGATTTTTTTTTAAATTATCAGTTGATATTATTTTTTATAAACCGATTCGATTCCTGGCTAGGAGTACCGATTTTTCAAAAATCTAAAATTTTAGTTTCCATCAAAATCGGGCTCGAGACTCCTTTGAGTGTTCTTTGCTAATCCTCATAGTTTCCGAGTTGACCATTTATGCATACTTTAAAAAGGCACCCTGCATACTCCATTTAAAAGCAAGAAAGTTCATAATAACACCTAATGGTTGAACAAGGAAAACTGGCCTGCGGCTTTAAATGGCCCATCTAATATTTGGCAGAGAAATGACATGTCCATTACCCAACTCCATACATAACGCTGCCTCCCTAAACGCCCATATCAAAGTACCCATCGCACAATACTCGACAGCACAATGAGAACTCACGATCCTTTGGGCCGTAGGTGATTTAAAACAATGCCATTCACGACCGGATTAAAGTTCACAATGCTCATAAAGGAATGGCCCCAGTACTTTGCGACTGACGTATGTATGACGATGAAGGGAACTACACAAATCTGCAGATGATGAAGAAGCTATCAAAGAAATAGTAGCTTTAATTGATTGTAATAAAGACCGGTTTTGTTTTGAAGCACTGCATGATGAAGTTGTCCAGGTGGAGGCAGCTTAATTGTTTTTTTCTCTTCCTAATGAGGCACAAGTGGTCGACAATGGCTGTCATTGTGTCATTGACTTTGGAACACTATTTTTTGTTTTCCCGTTAATTTGTCTCTTTATTAATTTCCGTGTGTGGAGCGGATGCGTTCAAAGAATACAATTGGCGTTGCATATGGATGTGTTGGTGTAAATGAACTGAATTTTTGCTGTTGTGATTTTATTTTTGAGAACAATTGTTTTAAAAACAATGAATTCTTTTTGGGGATCAAATGGAACAAAAGATACGACGAAGAGCTACATTGCTATGGCAGTAAATTTAACAAAGGCAATAATAATAATATCCATTAACCTAACAGATCACGATTGCCGATCCTACTTAAGATTGGTTATGATGAAAGTCTAGAATCTTAACTAAATCGTTACCACAGATCTTTTCATCTCTAGGCTTGATGCCATCAAGGCAATCAGTTACCTGAGGGTACTGACACTGGAGTATTATTTCTTAGTGACCTGATCTGATCACTCTTCAACCGATTTAAATAAGAACATTTTTTGTCTATCACCAAGGTGAGGAAAAACTTCCAATATTCCCTGCCAACTAAAGCGCGACATCTATCAAGAACAGTGACTAAGCTATTAAAACACTATCGATTGCTTCAGGTACCGTACATTAACAACCAAATCACGGCGCAGACCGGCGACTATGGTCCTGACCGTTGTAGCCTCGTTAGTGCACTGCAAACAAATTTGATTACCCAACGAGAGCGAGTTAGACGTGTCCTAACATTTGTGCAAAGACTGGACTGACTCCTGAATGGATTTCAATCTTATTGGCGAAGAATAAGGTGGAGATTGCGTTGTAGGTGACGTTAGTGATGAATGAGACATTGTCGAAGTTTGATACTTTGGAAACGATGATGGTACAAGTTTTTGATAGAACTTGGTTGATAGATGTGTTTCTGGAAAATGTTTGTATTTTTTTTTTGATTTTGCAGTTTGGTTTTCATTAAAAACTTGGAACTAGTTTCCAAATAAAGCTTAACTTCGGATTTTCAGTTTCCAGTTTTCTTTCAACTTCTTTCAAATTTTCGTCGTCTAAAAGAGGTTTGCGAGTATTAGAAGTCTCATTGTACTAATAACCATTATCCAAATCTAACTTCGGATCATAGAAGACCCGACATTGAACTTCGAAAACTTCACAATCGGTATGATTCGGACCACCTGACACAGCGCAATTAAGAGACATTGTCCTGTATAAATCTTTATTTGTCTGGCAACCCCGGCTTTTTACCAACACTGGCAACTCAGCACTCATTAACTGTATGGGACCCTGTATGTGTATGTGAGTTGGAATTTTTCCAGTTTTTGTCGAGTCCGAACTTGTTGGGAAATGCTGATGTGTCAACTTAATTTTGGCAATTGTTTTGAACGTGCGAAATAATATTCCGTAGGTAGTAAAGTTCCATGAAAAGAGGATCGGCAAGAATGTATACAGATCAGCTTAAAGACCAATAAACGTTAAGCGGTATGTTGTTGGAAAGGATTGTTTTATATTCAACAATTTTCATTACGGCAGCATGTTTCGAACCGCTGTGGCAAAAACAAGTTATCGCCAAATAGAATTAAATAATTTAGAAAAAAAAATTGAACAAATTAATATTAAACGTCTAAAAAAACTCAAAGTTATCGAGAGTAAAAAATCTTTCCAACGAAATATCGCTTAATGTGTGAATTCCCGGTCCCTTATTGTCCTTTAGGAAACCACGTAAACCAATGTAGGAATATCAACAAGTATTATCTGCTTCAGAACATATTTTAGTATTTAATTCTGTTAAAACCCAACACGTGCAAAAGGATACATGCCCCAAACCACTAAAACCACATTTTACAGAAAAAGTATAAAATATAAAAGTTTGAATTTAGAACAGTGGTCCTGAAATAGCCGGGGGCGCTGCGGCGGCGAACTGGCGACCGTGTGAGAGAGCGACATAGACTACTAAGTAAGGATAAAATAAGCATTCTAATGTGGTTTCTTTTATGTTTATATACCTTTTTTGAATGGTTTGAAATATATGTATCGTAGATTTTTTCATTTTTATTTTTCTACTAGTACTGGTACATTATACTCTCACCCAAACTGTTCACTAGCATTCTCGAAGAGGTACCTATTGAAGAACCTGGCTAACTCGTGGTTCAGTAAGGGTATAACAGTCGGTTCCAAAAACTCACCAACCTTCGTTTCGCTGATGATATCATCCTGTTTGCACCGACTGCTGCCAAGTTGCAAAATATGCTCCAAGATCTGAGCACAGCAAGCCTTGAGGTTGGACTAATAATGAATCGGTCAAAGACTAAAGTCATGACGTGCACAAAAAGTAGGGTTGAGGTAGATGGGCAAGAAATCAACTATGTCGATGAGCATAATTACTTGGGCCAGCTAGTATCCTTCGAAAACAAACAAGACAACGAAGTCAAACGACGTGTCGAGAACGCCTGGGAAAGATACTGGTCCATGAAATCGCTGATGAAGGGTGACCTACCTTTATCCCTAAAGCGCAAACTCATCGACATGTGCATTCTTGCCATCCTAACCTACGGTGCGTAAACTTGGTCCCTGACTGAGTCTCAAAAGTCCAAACTCTAGGTTCGCCAAAGGGAGGAGGATTATATTATTATATTCGCCATAGGAGCGTAGCGATCTAGGTGTTAGGCACAGCTATCGAATTCGTAATACCACGATTCGAAAACAGGGATCGCCGATGGGGGCAAAAAATATGCTATGCTGAAGTGGGATTGGGCGGGTCATGTATGTAGGATGCATCAAGATAGATGAGCCAGAGTCGCTACGCAGTGGAAGCCAGAGGACGGGCGTCGTCGCCAAGGAAGGCCGAGGAAACGTGGTGACTTGAAGACGTTCATGACGGATTGGTCGGAGAGAACAACACACCGGGAAGAGTGAAAGGTTATGGGAGAGACCTTTGCCCACCGTGGGACAATATAGTTGATTAAAAAATATGGTATATTTAGTAAAGTAAAAAAAAAAGATACAAGTATCTGTTACAAAATCTAGGTAAAAAAAATGGAACGAAAAACAAAAAACCAGTTTAAAACTTAAACATGTTCCCTGACTGGTCCTAACGGACGGCACGCTGCGGCGCTAACACGAGTATTTGCACCATCTACGAGTATACTGGCCATTTTGAAGAGTTCCAAATTTCCCTACGTTTTTGACAGATTACGACTGAAATACGAACGCGAAAGTTGGTAAAAATTAGTAGAATTGGCCCTATCGTCAGTGGGCAGGGCACATTGCTCGCAGAACAGATGGTCGATGGGGTTGAAAAGTTCTGGAGTAGCGACCGCGTACCGGAAGACGCAACGTTGGACGGCCTCCCACAAGGTAAACCGTTGACCTGGTGAGGGTCCCGGATAGCTGATGGATGCGAGACGCACAGGACCGGTGACACTTGGAGGAGGATCCGGCAGTGGACGTCTTTCAGCTGGTATGATGATGATGATAATGGTCCTATCTTCGTGGGTTGAAATTCTTGCCTGTCTCACAATTACCCTTGCTAAATTAAGTACAACTGAAACCTGGAAAACACCTCATTACTTTACGCTTTAACCCGTTCCAAAAACACAAACGACACGGAGCATTCAAAATTACATTTACAAAAACAATTTCGAGCACATTCGCTGAACTTTGTATGACAGTGTCACAGAGAGGGGTCGACGCGACGGTGGCGCCCGTAACATGAAAACTCGATAAATTTTAAAGTGCTCATGCCTTTACGCCCGCGGCCATTCGTCCGAAATCGCAGCCGAAAACGTACGAATTTCGGCAACTTCATTAATATTGCCAGATCGCTTTATTGTTTTCCGATTTTTGAATTGAAATGGTGATGGAAGTTATGAGCCTGAAGCCGAATTGAATATTTTATTCCTGTGTATAGTCCGATTTTAAACGTTGTATTTTTAAATACTTTGGAATCTGGATCGTTATTACAAAAAACAGGCGGATTTATTACTTTGTTATTTTATCTGAATTTTAAATCGTTACCGTTATAGAAAAATGTAATCATTTTATTGTACCCAATTACTAGCTCCAATTTTCATACAATAGAAAAATATTTTTCGCCTAATCTCCGATCTTGATTGCTACGTTTAAAGCCTCTAAAGCGTAAAAAATTAACAAAACAAACACAGCATGTCGCCCAATTAAGTTGAAATACATATTTTTTACATGTAACAAGTTTGTAAGCTCAAAGGGTACACGAAACTACGACAAAAAACGTTAAACTGGGTCCCATGTCAAACCACCATTGTGAGAAGGTAAACTGGCGAGCACAAAAACAGACCGCATCATTATAACATACTTTGTTTCTAGCTTCCGTCTTACTCTGAGCTTGTAACAGCTTATAACCTCAACTTTTTTTCTTTGCCTTCATTACAAGCTGTTTATTTCACTTGTTTTACAGCTTTTTTTACTTGCGATTATGTTTTGTTTTTACGATGTGACTTTCCAAGTTGCCGTTGCATATTGTGTGTTTATGTTTGAATTTTTTCACTTTTTTATGCTGGTTTTAGTTCTTGAACAGTTAAAGTTGTGTAAGAATGTGAATGTAACACGTGATCCATGAATTCTCAATGAATTAAGCTGTTTTTAAATGTAGAGTGGATCTTTAAATAATATGGACATTAATTACTCATTAAGATTGAGTTTTATAGTGTCATAACAATGATGAACATTAAAAAAACAAAGGATGACCAATAACAATAAATTATGGGTGATAGGATGAATAAACTAAGTGGGTATAGTTTATCCATTATTGTGTACAGCTATAATAAAAGATAGTTCATAATAAAGGGCAGTGTTTAATGCTTGGTAACACACTGCTAGGGTTATTCAATTATTTAGTAGGGAGTTTAAATATAACATAAACACAATTATGAGCAGCGTGATTTTCCAAGGACAAATGAAGTGCTTAGTGTTATTATGTCATTATACAAAGACAGCTATAAATATGGAGTGTTTTTAATATTGAAATGTTAATCCATAAAAGTAGAACTTAAAGGACTCGTACGTGCACTAAGTGATAAGTCTCAAGTCATAAAATATCCTTCTTTACGATTACAAACGTAAGTACAGTCGTAAAAAACTCAAAATAACATCGGTGATCGAAGCTAATTGAATAAGGGGACATTTTTAGCCACGTTTAATTCACTTTTTACGTCTGTTTCAAATTAAAAAGCAATAATTCTGCTGGAGTGACTTACTGGTATGATTTATTTGATCGCCAGTTTTTTTTGGTTTGTTACAAAGTAATCCTTGTTATTTGTATAATGTCGCACTGTTTGATAAGGTATTTTAGTATCTAAGTACTGAAAGACTCCACTGTTATGGTTTTTAGGCACCTACACTGTATTTTAAATAGGAACAGGATTTTACACAATTTTACCCTGCGTTAAAACTGTCAATGCACCAAAGTAGCGGACAAAATTGTGTAAAGACCATGGAGGCGATAATTTTTTTTGTGACTTTTGAGGCTACATAAATGTGATGCAGAAATGCAAAAAAAAAACGATTTTTAAGAGAATAGCCTCTCTTTATATTTTTGTTGTATTATCGCACCGCACCTATCTGTACGAGTCTTTAATGAAGACTCTCCATAGACTAGGCTATTCGTAACAAACAGAGGAAAAATCTAACAAAAAGAAAAACCTTTTACAAAAATAATATTTATAAAAATATCTTTGATGCAATAAAGTGGTCAAAACAATACGAGCTCATCTGATGGTCGCGAGGTGGCGGCAGGCGCCGGAGACACTTTTCACGCTTTAATTAAAACTTGAGGATTCATTGTGCAGCTTTAATTTCATTGCGCACAGACTTCGCAGATGACGCGGCGGTGTGACCGCGCCTTTACTTTGTAAACTTTATAATTAATAATAATTGCAGATAATGTTGAATTGTTAAGGTGCGTTTTGTAAATAATTAAAGGATTTTCAGATAAATAATTTGTTAATTAATTAAGCAATTATTTGTTAAGTGATTAATTATATTTTGGGTCATGGGTTTTATTTGACGGAGATAAATTAAAAGCGTGTTTTAGGAAATGAATTAAATTGAAAGGCGATTTTCTTATGAGCGGCGTCAGTTTAGGAACGCAACGTAACGTAAAAATCTTCTACAACTAACATTTCTGAAGTGTAAAAAATAAACAGTTTTTAATATTTTTATATCTACTTAACCTTTTTTTATATTTTAAAATATAATTTTAGATGTATTTCAACGCATATACGGAATAAATTAACTATATTTTGCTATCTTTAGGTACTTAATCGCTCATCCTTAGTATTAATGGCCGTTTTCGGAGTTGACTATGGGGAGTTTACTATCAAACCTGCTTTAATGCTTATCAGGTTTTAGATTAAAATATTTAATTTGGACAAATATAAAAGTGCTGAAACTCAATTCATAAATGAACCATGTGAAAAACAAAAATATGTGAAAATGTCTCTCAGACAGGCTGCAACCGAAGTTAAACCAGACAGATAACTTTACACCATAGATTAAAAGAAACTATAATAGATAAGCAATTACACGCAGTAACGTCTGCCCACCGGCAAGTTAAGGTAGAAAAGTGGCGGAAGCAAAAATTGCAGGCATTTGTCAAAGTCCCCTCTGCGGAAATGGTGCATAAATAAAGGTCCAGTTAAAAAAACTTGCGATGACCCCTACTATCGTATTTGCTATCTCACGTTAATGTGTGACTGTCTGATTAAATTATTGTAATAGAGAAGGTTTTTTAGCCTAGTTGTTTGGGAGCAGCGCCATATTTCTCTGAACCACTGAAAGGAAGAAAAAAAGAAAACACGTTTATTCTGCCCGAGATGTCGCAAAAATACAAAATTAAAAGAAAATATCTTATCAACTATTTAACTAAAAAAAACTAAATAAAAACCTGTTTCACTGACAAGCTATGCCACGACTGGACATTAACTACAACGAGTCCCTGGTCACACCACAGACAAAACAAAACACAGTTTAGCAGTTGTCTATGGCATGACGTCCAATCCGATACTGACTGACAGTGACAACATAAAAACAGCAATAATAATAGTAGTAGATATTTGGACAATTTACAAATAATCAAAGTTATAATTAAATTCAAGTTGTGCGTCGCATCCGAGCAAGAATCGGTCGTAGCTCAACACTGTAACTCCTGAGAGCCAGAAGCAACTGTGGCCACCACTAGAAAAACGCCAAGTCAATGAAGCTCAACGAGTCCCAGAGAAACGATTCAACATCTTGGAACTGTCTTCAAAAGAACAGCGGAGGGTTCTTCCTTCCTTATCAAGCAAGAGCTTTTCTTAGGGTACGTTTCCATCGACAACCAGCTTTCTTCCAATTTGCAATAGATTGCAAGCTACTGAGGTATAATATGATCAATTGGTTATGAAATTCAAGTTGCATGCGAGTACACCCGTATCTAATAATATATTTCCTTCTCATTTTATAGAAGTTAACCTGACTGGAACGAAGTAAACGCTTGTATCAGACATCCTTTGAAAGATCTTGATTGCAACAACATTTTCCAAAAGTAATCGATCCAATCTCCAGACAATTAAAAAACGAAAAGAACTACAAGAAGCAACCACAGTAAAAATTCCTTTAGAAACGCGCAAAATGACCAAAAAACCATACCATAGCGTTTCGGCATTCGGAGTTCCATTCCCTTGGATAAAATAAACTGCAACAATGTAGCTGTCACCAAATGTCACTTTTTTGTAGACTCGACAGCACGTCTCGACATCGCGTGAGTCTCTACGATCGAGGACTTATGGTAGGAGCAATGATCTATCGCACATTTTTACGAAATAAGCCATAAAATTGGACGTTCCGTAGTTACGTAGTTATATTTTCTGAGTTCGGTGTTCAGAACGTTTTTGAAGATTAATGTTTGATAATACGGCTATTTTAGGATGGTTGATTTTGGAAATTGTTGCTGTGTGTTCAACGTTGATGAAGCTTTGTTTTCGTTTCTCTAATTTCGGAAGTTAAGAATACTATATAGCAAAAAAGAATGATGTCGAGCTCGTTGGAGAAGCATGGTTGAATGTTTTGTTGTGGTGATCATCCTAAACGAGTTTTAAAGATCTTAAAATGGATATAGAAACAATTTTATCTTCAATAATATTTCGATCAACGCCTTCAATTAAAACTTTTATGGCTAATTCCTTCTATTTCATTACTGTCAAAACACGTAAATACGTCGAGATTGTGCAAATGAATCTAAAAATACACTCACTCCACACAACTGCATATACATACACACAAAAATCATCAATTAAGGCGAAGTATGTTTTACGCATCACCAAAAAAAGCAGAAAAAAGATCGCAACTGCACTTCGCTGCAACATTATTAAAATACCGCAGTATAACCGTACAAATGAAGCGGTGGTCCACTTGATTGATTTACGGCACATGCCCGCGACAGACACGACACGTGTTCGGTAGCAACACGCACGTGCCCGTTTAATTAATTTAGCTGTTGATACTGTCCGGGCAAGGGGTAGATAGTGACAGAAGATTCGCTTTTAAACTGGACGCGATAACAAGGTCACGCACAGTGGCAAAGAAAAGGAGCAGTGTATCAGTAATTTCTTACAGAGTTAGAATCATTTGTTTGTTGCGCTTTCTTGCGTAACTCACTGAACTGATTTGGACGAAATTTGTTACAGAGATAGACGGGACTCTGAAGACGTTTGTATGTTGGGGAGTTTGTTGCGTCACTTCTTCTTCCCAACTATAACACTAGGAAGTGGTGACGGGCGTGAGTTTTGGGGGACTGTCTTTATCTAATTTGAATAAATGACTTTTGATTTTGTAGGCTTCATTTTTGCCAAAATCTATATTAACGCTCTCGCGTTAATATAGATTTTATTGAAAGCTAGCTATTTATACAACGATACGATGGGAATATACCTAGCATGCATTAGGTATATCCTCCGCTTCTCGTATTTCGTGGTAATCAAGTGACAATGAGCAACAGTGTTGTAATACCAAACTTGTACTTTTTGTCCTGAATTGTTGAAATAGATGTTATTGAGTTATGCTTGGAAATCATTAGCTATACTTTTAGTTCTGTTTCAATTAAATTTAATATTGGTTTAACTTATTTAACTTTGCTTTACATCTCAGTCACAGTGTGTCAAACACATTTCTTATTTCTCTACATTTTGACAAGATCTAAATATTAATTGTCGCCGAGATGGTACTGCGATGTGGATTAAACATCTTTTAGTGGTCTTCAGATTGTTTGTTGACGACATTGAGCCTTCTGTATCTGCCTTCTCTGTGTCTCACCGTTGAGGGTTGTCGTTGACCGTTGCTACATTGACACGTGGTTTTTTGTAGCAATTAAATGAAGGAGGTTTTATTGTCCAGCAATACTGTTGCGATCCCAAGCGATTGTAAAAAGTATGAATTACTTTATTACCGAATGGTGGATCGTAATTTGAATCTTTATACCTGTGTGGGTGGACCTCTAAACGAAATTGAATGTTTTTAACAATGGAAATGAACAGACTCGTTTAGTTTCTGTGACGTACTTCACGCTCTAATATAAAATTATAAACTATAATAATAAAAATAATATCTTGTGACAACTCACACACGGTCATTCGATCCCAAATTAGGCAGAGCCTGTGATATGGCAACCAGACAACTGATAAACATATATTTCTAAATAAACTCTGCCTCATCATACAGTAAAATACAAATTATTTGCATACTACCACAGATATATTTATAAGAATTATAAATCTCAAACCTTTGTTTAAAATAATCAATGTTATTAAAATATCACAAGGAGCGTGAAGCTCAAGACCATACGCGATGAAGAACTAGTAACTGTACTGTGGCCAGTCAAGTTAATCAAAGTACTAGTCCGAATTAGTGAAATCCATACTCGATCCTTTGATTACATATTGCCTGTTATGTAACATTTTCTTTCAAGCCGAGTTTACTTTACCACACTATGTAATAAATATGTAAACACATAGTATTTATCTATGAATACTTACAATAATTTACGTAGAAGCGTGTATGAAAAGGGGACAGAGAAATAATTAATTGGACATCAAAGAATTCTTCAAAATCGCTGTCAATGGAAAAAGTGCCCAGAACACTGGCGGCATTATTTTCAGCTGATTGTTTATCTAGAATTAAGAAGTGACAAACAACATTTTTATATACTTCGTCAAAAAACATGACTAAAAAATTAATAATTTTCTCTACCTCTGCTCTCATTACGGCAATCACAATAATTCCTGCAGCATCCGTTTATCTCTGATATATCTCATCACAACTGCAGGTTACGGCCATAATAACAATAATACAACAATGGGATCAGCAGTAACAGTAATCGTTACGCCTGGGCCACTTACATAATCGTAACATTTACTCAAAATTGGTATGGCCATCCTGACGTGATGTAACAATTATTAGGGATGTTATGTTTTAATGTTATTGCGCGTTTAGAAACGGTAAATATGATGGATTTTATGCATCAGGTCTTTTTAGCTGCGTCGCTGCTACAGTAAATAGCTGCGCAGTGATGATGGAACGAGTGGTGTAAAAATAGCCGTGTTGATGAGACGCGTCGTGAGAAAATACCTCCATAGAGTTATTTTTACTTTCATAAAAAGGTTGTAAACAATAACCTATTTTAGGTTTGATGTGAAAATAGAAAATTGTCGACATTAGTTATGGGTTAACTAGCTTTTGCCCGCGATTTCACTCACGTAAGTATAGATTTTTTCAAAAATAAAGTGGCCTATACCCGTCTCTAGGGTCCTATCCATCTTTTCACCAAAATTCATCATAATCGGTTCACGGCGTGAAAGTGTTAACAAACTCACTTTCGCATTTTTATAGCATTAGTTAGGATAACCACGATTTTTAGTTTTGAAATGTTAACTTGTCAATCTTTGTCACAATGTGCAATCGCAAGAACGTTACTTGCATTTGTTGAAGTTAGAGAAAAAAAAGAGTTTTTAAAACGTTATCAGGTAATTCATAAAAAACCTGATTAGGGAATTTTAAATTAAAATTCTTTTAATTTTAACCAACAATCTGCTAATTAGTATTTAAACAAAGCACGAGTTTACTTTTTACAAAAAGTGGAAGTTCTCAATTCGGTTGTAGGTTTTTTTTTTGTGTTTTTGTTACCTCATAATAACTCCATCATTTATGAACCGATTTGAAAAACTATTTGAGGATTTGTTTTTTTATGAATAACCCTGTAAAATAAATATATAAACATTTATATCTGTGTTATCGATTTCTGATTTTGTAAATATAACCGTGAAAATCAGCCCACAATAAACGAACAGAATAAAAGTGCTACATTAAAAGTATGATTGAATTTGAAACATTCAATAAAGTTATTTGAAGCAGAATGTTAAGTTAAATGGGGAGGAACTTTAATCATTGGCACGGACACTCCCGGGAGATCTTTTAAGTATAAACGATAAGTTAAGGGCAAATTCTCGTAAATTGTTTTTATTTTTGCGGCTCGTAATTTTGTTGTAAACAGGAAAATTCTGAACTTTTTAAGGACACGGGATTTTTCATGGGAAGGCAGTGCTTTCGTAATTTTTGGTAATCTGTAGTTTTATTTTTTATGGCTTTATTATTTATATAGAACGCTAATGTATTACATAATAAATATTTAAATTTTATTTGCTACAAACTGCATTAATTTTTTTTTGGGTCTGTTGCATCCCTCGAATTTAATTCATATGACATCTAAAACCAAAATTCACACCTACGCACAAAAAGAATTTTAAAAGGTAAAAAAAATAAGTGTTACCACTTATTTTTTTCAAGGCAGGTTTTCATAACTACAATGTCAAATTTTATTAGTATATAAGTTTTTTATTGGTATTTTAATTTTTACAATAAAAAAGTAACTTTAAAGTTAGGGCTTATAACCTTAAATAAGGAGAATTATTCATGGTTTTGAATTAAAGAGTCGTGCTTAAAGATCAGTCAGATATTCAATATTGAACATGTGAAGTACTGCCCCTTAACAATGCAATGCTAGGAGCATAGCCAATACAATCTAAAGAATTGAAAGAGTCCAATATTGAGTCTTATTGCACAAACCGGTGGTGTTTTAATTATTATTTTGAGAAATATACCAAATAACGATATGGCTATCAAGTTATTGTAGGTTCAGGAAGAACACTTTTATGTGAAAAAGTGTGACTATTTCTTGGCCTGTTTAGTGTATTTTTTCGATCTTCAGCTGTTTGCTATCAACTAGTTTTTCAGTTTTATTAAAGTAATGAGAGAGCTATGTAGAAGAAAAGTGAGACGTTTTTAATCAGTTCGTTAACGTTCTCTTTCGCTTGTCAGTCGCAATCTGTCAAAGAACCTCAGTTTCCCTAAATTTTTGACAGACAGATAAAAATTAGTAGAATAATTGGCCCTCCGTATCCGAAGTGGCGTACATAATATGCCAGTATAATAATTACTTATAAGTTTTTACCTGAGCTGCAGCTTCTTTTCGGGACATAAATGTAGATCGCTATTATATATATAGTGTAAGTACCACCCCATTATTTATTTATTTGTTAACTACACAACAGCAATGTATGTATTTGGCACAAAGGTTCTACTTAATTATGTTTTTTCCATAATCCGGCAAAAATTCAGAACTCATCCGCCACCGTATACAATTTGCACCACATCAGAAACCAAACCGCCTTATCGAAGAAGTCGATGGTCAAGAGCTTCTCGAGACGGCGCGATCCCCTTACTAATGTTCATTGCCATTGTTTCTGCTCCGCTACTCCTCAGCCAATGGAAAAATAGAAGAAAGCCGATAACAGCGACAAAACAAAGCCTAGCCTCTCAGTAAAATATAAGGACGCGATTAGGAACATCTGAACGGAGACTCAATTTATAGACGGTGGCAGCCATCTTTGATTTGTATTTTTTTTCGTTTTATATCTAATGAGTTCTATTTTCAAATGGCTCCTTTGTGAAGATTGAAGTGTGATAATAAAAAGCAATGATTCGATTTTCTGTTACAATAGGAGTAAATGTCTCTAGGTCCTGTTTTTAAGAGAAGTCTACGTAATAAAGACATTAAATCCATCCTTGTAGCTATAAAGAGGATTCCTGAAAGACCATGTTAACAGCGAACATTTACGAGCTCTGCTGAAGAGTCTTGAGAACAACATGTTTTAATTACACTAAAAAATAAAGAATTTAACCGCCCATCAAAACGTTGACGGCGCAATTTTTCCCGACCATCAGATCTCAAGATAGAACAAATAAATAGTACTAGGATTTTAATATGCCATAAACTATAACGACCTATAACATTAGGTAACTCAAACATCAGCTATAAACTTTATGTTCAAGAAAATAAAGGTGAAAATCGTGTATAGAATCCGCAAACTACACTCGGTACTGGTGACAATACGACACTGAAAATTTTCCTACTGCGAAAAATTGTGTCAATGAAAAGTCATTCTATCTTGCCAGGAAATAAGGTCGTTGTCAATTTGTTTGGAAGTCTCGTAGTTGTTTATGTTATCTTGGTACTAGGAGACAAGTCCTGAGTGCATAGCTGTCCTTGCTGCAAGCTTTATGTCTCCGCGAAGATGGTGGGAAGCTTCTTAGCGCTTCTCGGTAAAATGCTTTCCTAGTACATTCTCTTATAGTTTTCTGAACTCCGCATAGCTTTACAATGTGGGCTTTGATGTTTGTTTTAAATGTGGCCGTTGATAGAAAAAGTGACAGGACGCGAAGTGATATAGTTCAGTGAAATTATAACTAGGAGGAAGTGAATCGTGGTTCGTGTTCTGATTCACTCGGCGATATTCTGAAGATAGAATTTAAATGTCACTGATATTGTTGATGCCAAATAAATTGTTGCTTTATTGTGCGTGAGGATTTGATTGAAATTTCAGTACTCTTAGAATTACTATTGTTTAAAATGTTTGTACACTGACTTTGACAGATTGCCTTGTGCGATAAGACCGCCCATTGTACACTTATTTTATGTTTGAGTGTCCTGTTCTTATTATTAGGTGTACAATAAAGTATATAATAAATAAATAATAAATAAACAGTGTAGGATTTTTTTTAGGTTCACGTAACTACGATTTGAAATCGAATATGAAAGCTCATAGTACTACTGTCCTTATTAACTCTCGGTGGGTACTGGGTACAAATAAACATTGGCCATGTTTCATTTTACAAAATATTAAAAAACTTTTCCATAAAACATTTACAAATCCACTCACAGACTCCCATAAAAGTCACGTACCTGCAACAAAAAACACAATTAAAATTGTAACGGCCTCATTTAATTAGGTCAGCTGTGGGTCTTCATTTAATTAGCAAAAAGATTAAATTTTCCGTGTCACCAAGTTATGACTTATACATGCAAATGTGACGGGAATCGGGACGAGTGCCTACAATGTACTGGAGATTGGTATATAGATCATTTTCAATTGTATTATTATATTTCTGACTGCAAATAAAATTATAATGCCAAAAATTACGTTAGTGTTGGTCTAAAAATACCGTAAAGAAAAAGTGAGAAATTTCATTTTTGTTTGTTCTTTTACCCAAAAAAAAAAATTAACTTCATTTTTAGGGTTCCGTACCCGAAGGGTAACCAACGGAACTCTATTACTAAAGCCTCCGTTGTCCGTCAGATTGTCTGTCTGCGAGCTGTATCTCAAGAACAGTGGTAGATAGACACTTGAAATTTTCACACAGTGTGTTTCTATTGCCGCGATATAAAAAAAATACTAAAAAAAATAAATTGAATAAAAAAAATCGGAAAAATAACACGTTTCTTGTGTGGGACTTATATGGCCCCCGTATAAGAAACGTGTTTTTTTTTTAGGTTATTGGTACATAATCCTTCGTGCGAGAGTCCGACTCGCATTTGGCCAGTTTTTTATCTTGCTTATAAGATAGTGGTTAGACTGACATAAGATAACTAACTAAGACGTTATCAAAATACTAACTAAGACGCAGTTTTTTTTTTTTAATGATGGGAAATCAGCAAATGACTTCTTCCGCTCTGGGTGGAGAGGAAGGGCGTGTCAGACTCTTACTGAATAAAACCCATCCGTGTTCCTTCTAAAGCCCTTTGTGTTCCAGGGCCGCGGTGACTCTTTCGAACATATTTCGCAACCCTGGCAGGAAGACGCAGTCTTAAAAGCAAATTGTCATCAAATTCTGAGAACGTCCAGGGAGTAACAGTAAGTAGGAAGCAATCTAGCTACGTTTTCAAATAGAGCGATGTGATTGGTCGATTTGTAATCATCGGAACCAATCACTTCGCTCTATTTGATCATCATCTACCTTAACGACGTCATGTGACGAACATTCCGTCCATATGTCACAATTGTATGACAGACTTTGATATTATATTTATTTAGTCACAATTATCAATTCACGGCGGCATAGAGTAATTTGCATCGCAAAATAAATCCGGAACTGAATTGAATATTTGATCACTGGTTCCATCATAATTCTGTGTCAAATTGTCATATTGGTTTGAGCACAAATTTGCCAGAATATAATTACATACTCTGCATAATGATGTTTTTTATTTAAAATAGGATAGAAATGAAGATGATGAAAGAGCTCATAGCTAAATAATAACAGCGGCATGGGTCGATCTTCAAGGTTAAGCAACGCTTGCCAAGGTCGGTCTGTGGATGAGTGACCATCTTAGCATACCGAGTTTCCTCCATACCTCGGAAAGCACGTTAAGTCGTTGGTCCAGCTGTCATTTGCAGATCTTTGGCAGTTGTTACGGATTGTCAGAAGCCAGTTAATCTGACTCCAGTCTTGCTAAAAACTACCGTGTTACCTAGTTAATGGGTTGCACGTAAAATACTGGTATTCAGCTTAATCCGGTTTGACTGGAAGCCGACCCCAATATAGTTGGTAAAAGGCTAGGCAGATGATGATGACTCTGTATAATGTTTATTATTAAAAATAGGAAAGAAACGAAGATGATGAAGGAGCTCGTGGCTAAAGAATAACAGCCGCACGGGTCGACCTTTAAGGTTAAGCAACGCTTGCCAAGGTCGGTCTGTGGATGGGTGACCATCGTAACATATCAAGATTCCTCTGTGTCTTGGAAAGCACGTTAAGCCGTTGGTCCCGGCTGACATTTGTAGATCTTTGGCAGTCGCTACGGATTGACAGAAGTCAGAAAATGTGACACTAGTCATGCCAAGAAGTACCGTGTCCCAGTTACTGGGTTGTAGAGGTCTGGTAGGCAGTCGCTGCACATAAAATACTGGTGTTGCTGAAACCAGTTTGACTGGAAGCCGACCCCAATATAGTTGGGAAAAGGCTAAGCAGATGATGAGGAATGAAGATGAGGCAATGATAATGTTAAAATTACTAGAAAACAGTTGTTGCACTGAAAGTTTTCAAATGAATTAAAGAACAGCCTGAATAATTCAAGATGTATCAAGAAATTCTCTTAGTCCCTATTTTTTTTCTTTTGATTGGCACGCGTTTGACCAGTATCTCACCTGATGGTAAGCGATGATGGGGTCGAAGATGGAGCACGCTTGCCTAGAAGTAACCTATTCACTCTTGACTTAAAGACTCCCAGGTTGTTGCTATCAGGAAACACAGACTCTGGCGGGAAATTCCACTCCTTAGCTGTACGCACAATGAACGTGTTCCCAAAACGTTTTTTGCGTGTGGGTACCCAAATGCCGTCAACAATATTCAATTCAAATCAGAACCACAAGCTAACATAAACAAGTATTCCCGCTAAATAATGCCAAGATTATTCCAAACTGAAAGCAAATGTGTAGGTAGCTACCTCCTGTCTCCAGAATTAAACATTCTACCCAAGGCTCGGAAAAACCTTCAAGACACATTTAGAAGTTCCACAAAACTTGTTAAAAGCAACGTTCCACAGTCGCAAACCAAAAAATAAAATTAGCAAAACTTTTTCGTACATCAAACTTCAAGAGTGAAAATCTAAAAGAAAGTTCGCGAAATAAAAGTTGGGGTGTCTTTGGGAAGCGTCCTATTGTCGCCGATGGCATGAAGTTTGTTGTACACCATTTAGGGGGTGTTAAAAACAATCTATGACGCAGTGTCCCCGGGTTAATGCTGTGTGCCGCGTGCCCTGAAGTACCGGGAAATGTTTGCAGCGGACTGGTAGCGGTCGTACTATCGGTTTCAAGAAATTAAGTTTTTTTTTTAAGAGTTTTTACTGGAAAGGATTAAAAGGTGGTAGATATGATAATGAAACACCTTTCAACATTAGAATAAACCCTTCAGCTTTCTGATTGTGAAGAAATGCTATTTCTAGCTTGTGTTCAAGACTAGGAGATGATTTAAGTCTTTAAAAATATGTTTGGTCCGATTTATACTTCGATTACTATCGTTCAAAATGTAACATCATAGTCATCGACTACAACAGACTCCAAACTCATTAGAGAAAAAATGAGCATCTAAAACAAATGAACGAGAACCATTGGTAATACCAAATGTTTCAAGTAAAGTGCACTCATGAACGAACGAAATGAAAGTTTCGTTCGCCACCGTCCGTCTCTCGTTATTCAGCCATTTTGATTTATTGGTTTTGGCGCGCATTTGTTTGTTATAACCTCTTTGAACTTTGTTTCAATGCGCGATAATTTATGTGCGTATGTTTAGCCTTTTTAGGCTCAGTTGGTAAGAGAAAAAATAATAAACGTAGTTAGTACACACGTTTTATTTGTTTTGTTTGATATGCTGGAAATAAACTTAATTTTCTATTGAAATAGACTTCATTTCGTCCAAGTCATATTCATATTCGTCACAAGGTAAAAACAAAGTTGCTCGTGAAATGCTTCAAGTGAAGAGCCGTTGTAAGCAAGATGAGATTGATTTATTAAGCCAGTTTAAATACTATTCTAACTGGCTGGCTACATAATTATATTGCAGTACATCTTAGGAAAGCTACTGTTTGTTCATTCGTGACATCATGTCAATTTACAAGGAATTCTGTCGGCTTTAGGCCCAGCATGCGCTCACAACATTATTACATAGTCTTGTTACTAGCGGCTCGTAAATTTTTACTACTAACCACGTCAAGATTATAGTCAGCGTGTAAAGGGTTTATAAGAATTTAGAGAGTCTTTCGTATCTTTTCACTTTTTAAACAGAACAATTTTTATATTCTTGCATATTATATACCTACTATAAAATCTAATAGCCCGTTTTATTTGTGAATTGAAAAAGATAAACAAAATTAAATTGAACTAATTAAAAATAATATCTTAACATATTAGTCAGTAGGGTCCAGACACTCTTTCCTTCGTGGTACCTACTAATAAAATAATGAATCAACGCGAAAACATCAATTCCCAATAAGGTTTCAACGTTGACGTACAAACAAATGGTATTGTTAATAGAGAATTAACCATTAGATATTATCTTGTAGCCGTGGCAATTTATCAAAGGATGATAATTGCACTGTCAACCACATAAAGACGGCACAAACCTATCGATTTTGCTCTTAGTATTGATTTATTGGTACGCCAGTTAGTTATGTAAGATCAGGTTAGGAGAAACTTAGGAAATTTTGCAACGTAAATAAAGTGGCGTTCATAAAAGTTAGGTCACCTTAGGTCATATGGATAGTTTATTTAAGTTTATTTTAGTTAAAAACATAACATTACAGGGCTTCTTTTTGGTGCGAGTTTGGAGGTGAAAACAGCTGTTATCTTGTCGTAGCATTTTTTAAGTTTGCCAATATTTTTGCACGTGTGTGTATTTGCTACCTGAAAAGACTACGCAGACTATGTAGGCAATGGCGGGTTATGGTATGGAACCCTTCGTATGAGAGACCGACTCGCATTTGGCCGGTGTAACGAATTCTAATTGATATACATTTAAGAAATATAACATGTAGTTCTGAGTAACATTAATCAAAATAGAAATAAGCGACTCGCCATTGTTTCAGTTATATTATTTTTTTGTTTCGCAAGTGGGTGGAAGTCGATGAGCTACTTACTCCAAGAATAGAACTCCTTACTGTTTTTAGTTGCCGAGCATCTTAATAATTATACCTTGAAGCCCAATCGCCTACACAAGTCCAAAAATATCAGCTAATAAGGAAGTTAAACAAAAATAATATTCCTTATCCGAAACGATAATTTCTCCCCAATAAATCTCTTATAGATTGAACATGGCATTTTGCTTCCGATCCAACATAAATAACTTGCATATCTACCACTCAAAAATAAGTTAGCGTTTATCCTACGCTTTTGATGCCGCCATCATAACAAAATGGTTTCCAACGAGCCAAACGCCAGCTCAAACTGAACCGTGTAACTGTAGGCCAAACCATTGACGACTACCAGTTTTGGAAGCAATGACGGGATCGGGGAAGGTCATCGTGAAATGGTGTTTTGGTGCCATAAATACTCGTTGAGGCTTCGACAATTTTAAGTCTACCGTTCGATAAATTTCGAACATCACGTATGTGTTTGAATTAAGGTTTAATTTCGAATGTGATTTTTGAATTGGTATTAAATATTATTAGTTTAACAGTAGCTTTTAAATAGACGTTGAAAGAAGTCGACAGACAGCTATCAAGATGTCCTAATAGGCGTAGCGTACGCCAGAAATAATTTACAAATTACCCCCATGTCGGAGCAGATTTGTGTTTTGGTGTTCGTACCGGGTTTTTATAATTTATTTTTGGGTACGCTCATTATTTATTTTAATGTACAATCGAGCTTTCGAAGTTTTAAATAAATCACTCATTAAGACTTGGTTTCCTTTGACATAAAAAATTATCAGTGCGTACAGTTTTTATTTAAGTAAATTCAATCATTGGTCCCAAGTATCGACTTCAGCGTTGTGTATTTTAAAAAAATTACTTGCGAAATCATTTGTTCTAGTAATAGGCTATCCTCTTTTGTTTTTAAATTCGATTGTTGAAACGACAAAGAAAAAGGAATCATCCTACTAATATTATAAAAGCGAAAGTTTGAAAAATTTATATGGATGTTTGTTACTCTTTCACGCACAAACTACTGAATGGATTTTGATGAAATTTGGCATAGTGGTAGGTCTAGAATAACACATAGGATACTTTTTATCTCGGGATTATGTTCCCTTGGGATAATTTTCGACAATCACGCGGGCGGAGCCGCGGGCGGCAACTAGTAATATAATAAAGGTGCGTGCTGACCGCGTCGCCCACGTCATTACAGCTCGAACGTGACCATTGACTTTAAAGCTGGGCTTCATTACACGACTACCATCGTTTTAAACACTATCCCTCGCAATGATAATAATGTGGAAGCTGTGATGCTTAATGCTTTAGGTATATCATTTTTGAATATTTTTTGGGACGAATATGTAATGTAACAAAGTCCAACTGCTAAATAAAGTTAAAAATCTACAAGTGGCTCAAGAAATAGTATATAATTGTATACCAAAGATTATTTTTATCTAACTGCTAAGGAAGGGTTATTTTTATTATTGTGAATGATAGGCTCACGTTTGGAGGAGCTCGTGGCAGGTTAAGCAACGCTTGCCGAGGTCAGTCTGTGGATGGGTGACCATCTTAACATATCGAGATTCCTCCGTGCCTCCCGTTGGTCCCGGTGCTATTTGTAGATCTTTGGCAGTCGTTACGAATTGTCAGAAGCCAGAAAATAGACACCAGTCTAGCCAAGAAGTATCTATCGTGTTATCCAGTCAATGGGTTGTGGAGGTCAGGTGGACAGCCGCTCCACGTAAAACACAGGTATTCAGATGAATCCGGTTTGACTGCGAGCCGACCCCAATATAGTTGGGAAAAGGTAGAAAATGATGGTAGACTTGTGTTTGACCACAACCTCACCTGATGGAAAGTGATGATGTGGTCGAAGATAAAAAAATAAATAAGCAACCTATTCACTCTTGACTTGAAGACTTCCAGGTTGTAGCTATCTGAAAACATGCACTCTGGCAGAGAATTCCATTTCAATTCCCTCCTAACGGCCCGTTTCAATAACGTCTATATCTACCTTTAACCAACTGTCAAATTAGCTACCAACAGTAGCTGAAACGTCATTTTTGGCTTTGAAACATGACGTTTCAGCTACTGTTGGTAGCTAATTTGACAGTTGGTTAAAGGTAGATACGTTATTGAGACCGACCGTAAGCCGTACGCACAAAGAAAGTAGTGATTCAATCCTTAGATTTTTTTGTGTTATCAAAGGATATTCAAATCTTAGTTTAACTAGCTGATAATAGTCATTAAATTGTCCGAATATTCCTCTAAAATTGTCCTAATTACCCAATAACAGCGTTCTTGTAAGTTGCACTATATTTGACCCCTGGCCCAACACAAGTTGGTATGGTAAATTTTCAAGTGGTGTGCGGTTAGCAGCGAACACTACAGTCTCCTTTGTGCTATACTTAATTAACAAGTTTAGTTACCCACTCAACTGGCGGACTTCGGATTAAATCGATGGCAGCAACATAGAAAAAGACATCTGCAAAATCACAATTTTACAGGAGACTACATTTATTAAAAAGTAGTAACCATTTTCAGAGTTATGAAGAGATTAACATAAAAATTCTATTAAGCTTTAAAATAACCTATTGCATTGATTTAATAACTGATTTTATCGCTATATTGTTTTATTCTGTAATAATGTGAATGTCTTTTTGTACTCAGTAAAAATTTTGACGTAGGAAAAGACATCTGCCAGATATTCGTTTATTATGGTATGATAAAAAGCGCCCATTTAATCTTATATCGAATAAACTAAGATAATAATCTCCAGGTATGCTTTTAAGGATATTTAATAAAAATCTAAACATATAAACAGTATTGTTACATCTCTTGACCAAATTTTGTAGATATCTTTATTTACCTTGTATTAAATTTTACACAGAACATAAAATGAGTTATCTAAGTACCACTAAACTTCGTTAATGTCTGTTCATATCATTTATTTAGTTCCCAAACCGTGTGTGGTATAAATTATTAAATGAAAATGCATTGTTTTAAGTATTAACATTGTTTTATATTATAATATTGACGTTTCAATTATCTGTCAGTGTTTCGAAGTAAAGGCAGACAAATACAAATGACAGTTTCTATTGCGATGTTTTTTAAAAATCGACCGTAGTTGTCTTCATTTACGTGCTGGATTTTATTTATTATTTTGAAATTTGAAATTATTTTGAGACATACTTTATTTACATTTATATTTTACAAAAACGCTCTTTTTTGTAAAATAAACATTTTGGCAAAAATGCAGATGTCCGCTTTTACTTTGCTGCCATCGAAGTATTAAGCAACTATTGAACACCGTGTGTGGTTGGCGTTGCTAAGAAAATCTATTCATAGCATGGTACTTATTAAGGTTAGAATAGAAATTCCTGGAATAGAGATTTTCTTAGAATATTCTTCGAAATATGTAGTCAGGTAGATAAATCAAGGTATTTTTTCTCCATTTTTAGGTCTAAACAGGATTAGTTTCCTCTATTTATTTTTAATCCTAAATTTATTTCATGAGCAAATCGGTAACTAATGGAACTAACATAATGAATGTGGTCTTTCACACTTAAGACCTAAAATATCTTCCTATTATGTATGTATAATATATGTATTATAGAGGAAACTGGCCTTGCACCTAAAAATGACAATAACAACTAATAATAATAATAAACGCCTACCCAAGGACCGGGACCCTGGGGTCCCGAGATTGTCAGAGACAAAAGAAAATAATAATAATAATAATAAATTTATTTTCCAAACTTACAATACTAAAACTGAAATAAACTTTAAAATATCTATTCCTAGTTCAAGTTGCAGGACTAGACCTCGCCTGTTCTAATTAAAATTAAATTAAATTAATTTTTATTTATTTCGCGCAACACTGATCCATATTTGGTTAGTATTACAAACAGCTTATATTCTAGTGTTTGTAATATTTAAATATTACATCACAAGGGACGACCAGGCAGGAAAATATATTACCTACCTAATTAACTTCCACACAAAAATCCTAATATTTGGAGTATAGCTCTCTCAGAATATAGGTGCGACTACTCCACACTTTGCATCGACTAGCAGATAAAAACTGAATGATTTTTTGTTCATATCGCTCAGCCATCTTAGTGATATCATCTTCTCAGCTATCTTCTAAACAAAACATCTACCAATACATTTACTGGATATTCAACGATACGAGACATAGCTGTTACTCATAGCATTTAACCTTTCACGTCTCCCCTCGAGAATATCGTAGGTTAGACGTTATACTAAATGTCAGGCACCAATGTAAGAGACGCGGTCCCTGCGGACCATCCATGTTAGTTATTGTGAGGCTTTTAGAAATGCAAACATGCGGTATTACAAATATTGCAGGTATTGGAAACGAATTTCAAACGACGTTGACGCTTTGGCATATTAAGTTTTGAGATATCATTAGTCATCCATTTGGAGCCCATAACTAAGTCATAAAAACGTCATGGGTCGATCTTCAAGCTTAATCAACTTGTCGAGGTTGATCCGTGAATGGCTGACTATACATTACACACTTGGTAAGCACTCTAAGCTGTTGGTCCCGACTGTCAATTTCAGATCGTTGACATTTACACACTCGGGAAACACTTTAAGCTGTTGGTCCCGACTGTCAATTTCAGATCGTTGACATTTACACACTCGAAAAACACTTTAAGCTGTTGGTCCTGACTGTCAATTTCAGATCGTTGACATTTACACACTCGCGAAGTTCTTTAAGCTGTTGGTCCCGACTGTCAATTTCAGATCATTGACATTTACACACTCGAAAAGCACTTTAAGCTGTTGGTCCCGACTGTCAATTTCAGATTGTTGACATTTACACACTTGGAAAGCACTTTACGCTGTTGGTCCCGACTGTCAATTTCAGATCTTTGACATTCTTTACGGGTAGTCAGAGGCCAGAAAATGTGATATCAGTCTTGTGTTATCTAGTTACTGGGTTGTGGAGGTCAAACAGGCAGTAGCACCAAGTTATGTACCGGTATTCAGCAAATCTCAGCATAGATGAGAAAATTCTGATCTAAGATCGATGAGAAACTTTGAACTGAGTGTTTTTAAAGGCAGTAGAGTCAACTATTCTATTGAAGTACCAAAAGTGAAAAACTTTGGAAAGCTAGTTAGAACATTAATAAGTCTTGGTACAAAGGTTGATTGCTTAAGAGGCAAATAACACAGGCGCTAAGAAATAAATTTTTGCCTTTGGGAAAGAAACATTTAAATCGGTTGACAGTTGGCGAAGATATCGCATATCAAATATAAAAAAACATTCAGTCGAATCGAGGACTTCCTCCTTTCGTCGGGCGAAGTTGGTTAAAAAAACAAAGGGTTGTCAAAATATTTTGAAATTGTGTCAATGCTAAAGCTCATTCAACCTTTCAGCATACTCCTAACTTTTTAGCAGTCGGCATTTTTTTCTTTGTGTAACCGCATAATGACAGAACACGAAATAAAGCGAACACATGGTGGAATCCGACATTTGCCGACAACTGCCGAACACCCCCGAATGCGTTTAACAAGGGAACAACGTGGGTTCGGCACGTGTGTGAACTTTTTATTGCATTTTTTTACACAAGTAAGGTTAGGAGATGAAATTAACACGCCCTTTGAATATAGAACGGCATTTGTTTGTTTTTTTTTTTAATGAGGTTTTCGGAAGTTTAAAATAAAAACAGTAGCTGTTATAGTTACTAAATTTGTTTCGAGCAGATTGTTTTTCGTCACAGCAAGAATGTTAAACGCACTAACGGCCGGTTTCAATAACGCATCTACCTTTAGCCAACTGTCAAATTAACTACCGACAGTAGCTGAAACGTCATGTTTGCCTTTCAAACATGTTGGTCAAAGGTACATAGATACGTTATTGAGACAGGCCGTTAGTGTCACACAATCAGGTATGACAAAAAATCCAGCCAATGAGCCAGCCAGCAAACGCTGACTGATAAAGTGGATTAGTGACCACGTAATAATTCGTGGTTAAGCTACTCAGTGTCAAACTCAAGATTACCTACAGCTAAGATCTGATCCAGATTTAGCCTGTATTAACATACCTAAGCCAGTAACGTACAGATTGATGGCCAGAACTCACCAGCGGTAATACCTACCTATTAAATCAATCTCTGTAGCTTATATTGTCCTACTGCTGAGCAAAAGCCTCCCTCTCCTGTTTCCAACCAACTCAACCTATTCGGCATCTTTTTGCTAATTTCTCGTTAGACATGTGGCTGATATGTCCGGCTTAACCCCACTTAGCTCAGCAGATTTTTGTTTTGGCGTGAAGTGTTGTACCTATTTCTTACTGCGCTTCACGGCGCTCGCTAATAAACCTCGAGCTTGGACGCCTGCTGAAGTATCAAAGAAAACTATTAAATTTAGAGTAATTTTTGGCATACCTAATTTACAATTGAACAGCGTGTCCTTGTTTCCCAATACCTAATCATCAAATACATTCTAAAATACAGACACGACTATGTACATTACAAACATTGCAACACTCCAACAAAATGGCGGATTAATAAAAGCGATGTCATGAATATCGTGCACACATTTAATAAACAAGTCAAGCCTGTCTGTCTGTCGCGCTAGATGACGAGATTGCACTCCGATTCACCCTTTAGGTGTCAAGTCGTCATCTGTGATACATTCTTAATGGCAAATAAGATAAGAGAAACAGCTGCCCTACGCAGTGACAAGATCATGTTTGTAATGGAATATTTTTTGGATTACAGTTGAATATTTTTGTTTAGTCGAGCTAATCGAACTATTATGCAGGTACCTTTATTTTTAAATGACAATGTATTATTTTCTGAATTGTGTATTTGGAGTAAATAACGTGTTAAATCCTACTTTGAAAATTTTGACAGGATTTGGGATAAAGTAGAGTTAAACAAATACTCAAATTCAAATTCTTTATTCAGAAACCGGGGACAGGAATTAATTAGATCATGTCGCTAACCTAAACACAAACTTTTCCTTTATTGGAAGGTATTCACGCTTAAAACACAGAAAAGGTGTAAAAGATGTATGCATGTTTTTCTTGCGCTTACTTTGAGGTGTACCATAAAGTTTATAATAATATATTATAATAGATAATCATTTTTTTTATTACTAATCTATAGTAATCTATAGTATGACATTTTCGTATGTAAATAGTCAATTTCTTGACAACTAGCTAGCCCCTAGAATATAACTACATAATCTTAGTCTGTTAGAGATAGAATTTTGGATATAGGCTACACTTTTTTCCATTTAAATAGGTGTTGAGACAGATTTTAATTCTAACGCCATCTATGTTGCAACGCCGGAACTAAATCCCTTCTATCCTCCCTCGCTCCCAAAGTCCCGAGGGAGCTCCCTTTCTACTTTCTAATCGTTCCGCGAGAGAGCGCCACATACACTTTATTTCTAAGCTTCCATATTTGTGCGTTACACGGAGTAACACCCGTATCAAAGTCAGTTTGAATCTAATTATGAAACTCGGAGGTGTGATCTAAGTCTAGTGCTTATCTAATTCGTAAACTTTTAGGCAAACTTATTAGCTTAAATGTAATGTAATAAAGAGATTAAAGCTGTGGATTTGTATAACTGCGCGTAAGGAAAGTTTTCTGTTAATTTATTAGAGAGAAGACAGAATAAACGGAGAATTGGTGTACCAGCTATTCAGCCCTTTAAGTACTCCCTGATAAGCATTGTCAGTACTGTGGTAGAACATGGATTCTCCCAGAGTCGAAAACCTGCTTATAGTTACTTAATTATCTTATTTACCTTGTAGTTATCTCTGTACAAAAAACAACGTATAAGTTATGACTTGACTGTTTAGATGGCTTGGAAATGTAATCTTCGCTAAAAATTAAATTAACCATAGAAATGACGCAAATAAAATTTAAGCGCAAATAACATTTTCGCTCGAAAAATTGGGGTAAGCCCAAAAGCATAGCCTAAGTTGTTCATAATGGTATGTACTTAGATGTGTATTTTTTATCCAATACCGACTTTGTTGTCGCCAAATCCTGAAAAACACTTTTTAATGTCAAGCATAACATTTTTCTCAGAAGAATCTCGACATCTCCAAGACACTGCAAATCCCATGGATTAATGGGGGCTTTACCGGTAGTCGCGTCATACCTATTTACTTTGTTCTTCAGAAAATCTGACCCACTTTTCACAAATGGATTATTTTTTTATGTTTTGTTAATACGGTACTTATTTTTACGCCTGTCGTAAGGACGTAATGGCTGGTCGAATTAATGATTACCTACTGTAGAAAGAAAACCACATTGTTTTTCTAGATTTACATGAGATTTTGTAGTAGGTATCATTAGGTGTTGTATTGCAATAGGTTTTTGCACTTGCCTGCATTAACAGTGAAAATCATCTTCACCTCTATCACACTAATATTATAAAGGCGACAGTTTGTGAGTGAATGCGTATGTTTGTTACTTCTTCACGCGCAAACGGCTGGACCGAACAAGATGAAATTTGGTATAGAGATTGTTTGAGTCCCAAGAAAGTTTTTATCCCGGGACTATGTTTCCCTTGGGATAATTTTCGACGTTCACGCGGGCGGTAGCTAGTAAATAATAATTCATCAATACAATGAAGTGGTCTAATTACTAGGTCAAATGCTGGCCTATTTTAATACTGCCTTGTCGAGCACCTTTTTATTGAAAACTAACATAGGATGGAAGGGAAGAAGAGGATACTGCAAGTTTCTAGTCAACTTACCCGGTTAACCTAGACATGTTTATAGATACAATAGCTGCCGCCCGCGGCTTCGCCCGTGGGAATGTCGAAAATTATCCCAAGCGAACATACACCCGAGAAAAAAGTATTCTATGTATTATTTCAGACTATACTCCACCGGTGTGCCAAATTTCATCAAGATCCGTTCAGCCGTTCTGACGTGATTGAGTAACAGACATCCAAACATCCAAACTTTCGCATTTATAATATTAGTATTAGGATTAATGTTAGCATGTTCGTATTATTTGCTGTTACGACCGTGAATCAAACTCCTGGCATGGTTCTCTTTCCATTTCTCATCTTCTAACGGCAAAAATCATAAGAGTCGAACTTTTTATCATAAAAATATCTTTGACACTTACAGATTACACCAACTTACAAATTCAGCGATAGAACGAGCCCCAATCAAACGACAAGACCTTTATCAGAATTATCAGGATTACTCTCCTTTGATCTGGTAATTCCCTTCGTCGAATTTATCAGGGCTAATCAAGTTTTCAAATCGGGAATGAACGATAAAAGAATATTTAATATCCATTTGCCGACTTCGATATAAGCGTAAAGATGATTTTTGAAATTTAATGAGTATGGTATTCGTAAGGTCGTTCTGTTCCTTATAATTAAGAGTTTTTTTTTACTGGGCTTTAAGCCCTGTTCGGCTAGCGTACATTCTTCTGGGCTACTTAAGACTTATTTTTACTTACGCCACACATTAAGGTTACAACAATCTGTCAAATTTCTTTAATAAATTTTCAACTTTATCACTAAAGGATTAGGTTCAAGGTTGATTGGGAAAATTTGACAGTTTCGGGTAGCTTGATGGGCTGGCGTCTGTATGTACAAAATGCTTCAAAAACATGACTTATTATTTGAAACACGAATCTTACTACTATTATAAATTTGAAAGTTACTCAATTACTCCAGAAATGGTGAACAGATCTGGACAGAGATAGATACTTTTTATCCCGGAAGATGTTTCCTTGGGTAATTTCCGACATTCTTGCAGGCATAGCCGCTGGCAGAATGTAGTAGTATCTTCAATAGTTCTACCTCCATAGACATTTTCATCATCATCACCACCATCATCATCATCATCATCATCATCATCATCATCATCATCACAACAGCCGAAAGACGTTCACCACTGGACATGGGCCCCCAAGGGGGGATTGCCATAATCGCCACGCTTGGCAGGCGACTTGGCGATCGCAGTGTAGCTGTTGCAATGCACAGAAAATGCTGCTGCCCACTCTCAGGTGAGTCCCTTAGTCGCTTCTTACGACCCCCACGGAAAGTGATGGAATGGTGCTACTATTTTACGTCCGACACCATACAGAACCATGACATTTTACATGTTCTGTATGGTGAACATTTTCATACCTAACTACTAAAATTATGATAATACCGGCCGTGCCTCAAAAGCTTATTTAAGATCTCACTTCATTCCCTAAAACAATCCTTTTACGCTAATCTTTCATCTACACACATGAGGCCTTACCCAAACCTCGCGTCACCAAAATTGGGTCAAACCATGAAGCAGCCTTAAAACGAGGCTTATCTATAATGCAGCGCTGATTATCATGAGGCCTACCACGGAGATTCTGTTTAAAATTCACGTCATCATCCATCGTGACAGTAACGGCACTGTCAAAGGCTTTGGACGCCTCGTACACTCAAACTCACGAGGCACGAGACAAGTTCACGAGACGAATACCAATGGTAGTCCGCGTGTGGCCATTGCTCCGTGATTTCGTTAGCTTCCTTGTCCTGTTCCCTATTCTGAGAATTTCGGGATCGTTTGTCATGATTTCACTGTCAATCCTCGCGAGTAGGTTTCTAATTGTTGAATGGTTTTTACGCGGTGCCTTTGTTGTTTTCCACGTGTATTGGCTTTATGAATTGTGGATTTAGAAGAGTACACGTTCCGAGGATTAGAACCTGATAACCTTGATACAAATCAAGCGACTATTTTAGGAATTATTGCGAATCTTCATTTAATTTATTTATGTTTAGTTCGAGAGTCGTTTTAACGTCGGGATCCATTATTCGACAGCCAATCTAATTTTTCAATGGATCCTGACTGTTCAGTTTTTATGTTCCATTATTAGAATAAGCATATTTTATTTTCTTTAATAGTATTCATTCAATAATATATTATTTAATTGTAGACCACCGGACATCTTTTCAGGTTTTGTGATTTTTAAATTATTATTTTTGTCTTTTATGTTGTTTGTAAATACTGATCTTTGAAAGTACTGATCTGGTATATCTATTTTTTTTTTTTAGTAAAAATATTTTGCTGGTCAAAAGATACACAATTGCTGTGACTAGTTTTAATACTGGAAATAGGCTGAGTTTATAGCAATTCGATTCCCATGACCGTCGAATAAGATGTGATGTAATTTTAACTAACCCGAGGTAACATAACGTAAGCGAGTTTTCACCTCTCTCCTAATAATACCGTCTTTAAAAGCCGTAAATTTTCGGAACAATCATATCAAATTCTTTATCTGCTAGAATGTAGGTATAATTTACAATAAGGTGGAATGTTACAACTGAGCCATACATTCTGCCTAAGTTGGCATGCAAAATTTAAATTAAACACAAAATAAAATTAAAATGGTCGAATCTAGTTAAAAACGTCAAAATACAATCATGTTATTTGGAAACAATCATAAAAATGCCTAAATACGATCAATATATTCGGACACAGTTAAAATGGACAAAATTCAAATATTTTTTATCTATCAATCAAAATCAGAATCATATTTGCTTTGAATTACTAAACAGTATTAAAGTTCAATACAATAATACAGTACGAATATAATTATGATCTATACTAACATCTTATCCATCATGCACCAGACATCACAACACAAAGCTATAGCTGACAATGAGGTGCGAGATAAGCCTTAGTGGGGTTATTTTAATGTGATTGGCGCGGCCACCATCCTGCCATCCTACCATCCGCCATCCACCATCCACGGGCACTATCCCCCGTCTCGCGTCGCGTCACTGCATTATTAATGCATCCCGTATACGACACACGGGTGTGAAGTGTGATTAGCAATTTTTTCCGTGGCTGCTAATTTGGTATCTACTGGTCACAGAAGTAGTGAGCTTCTCTTAAGTTTGTTTTACTGGCTTACTAGTACCGCTATAAGTCCACTATATTAAGGTTTGAGAGTTTCACATATTTTTTTACATTTATAGCAAACTGGCGGATGTCACGCGGTTTCACCCGCGTAGTTCCCGTTCCCGTGGGAGTACGGGGATAAAATATAGCATATGTTACTCGCTGATAATGTAGCTATCAATTGCTGAAAGAATTTATCAAATCGGTCCAGTAGTTTTTAAGTTTATTCGTAACAAACAAAAATAAAAATCTTTCCTCTTCATAATATTAGTAAAGATATAGTTGATATCATTGTAGGAACTATTATAGTATTGTCAGCTCGTAACCGGCACGCAGTTTTCCGCCCACAATTCTAGTCTACAAGTCTTGGCTCAGTGTACTGTTTTACACTTGACTGCTTGCCTAAACAAACACCGCTTTTTAAAAATACTTAAATTACTACACCACGACACAAAAATACCATAGAAAGAACGCACTAGTACTGCTGGTCTATTTTGTCAAAATCTCACCGTGTTAACTTTGGTGGAGTGAGCATGAAGTGAACTGTCATTATTGTATTAAAGTTAAAGAAAAGTCTCTACTCGCTATTAATTGAAAAAAAATATTATAGTGTCGACGATTTCATTAATGAAAAAGTTTAATATGTCATGTGTAATAAACATGCTTACTTTTAAAATATTTTAAGACAACTGTATGTCTTTGGCACCTATGCGTTGGACTGATCAAATTAAATCCGCACTAGGAAGCCGCGTATCTGATTGCGCCAGACAGTCTGCCAACAGGGAGAGATGGAGATCGTGCGGATGGATGGAGATCGTGCGGAGAGCTGTGTCCGCCTCTACCACCGGACGTGGAGGCCTCGACGTGACCACGACCGCTCTGTCAAGAGTGAAACGACAGAGAAGAAGTATGTCTTTTTGAGCGTTTTTATAATTTTAGGTTTTATTAAGATATTTATTAAATTTAAAATATTTTGATTCTTGTAATTACTTAATTTTGTTTTTTTTTATATAGTTTATAACTTGCTGTTATTTTTTTCAATGTCATTTATTCAAATTAGGCTGAGTGCCAGCACTTTTTGAACGTCAAAGTTCTACATAAAGACAGTCCCCCAAAACGCCCGCCCGTCACCACTTCCTAGTGTTTTAGCTGGGAAGAAGAAGTGGCGCAACAAACTCCCCAGCAACACATCTGTCTGTTGAGTTATAAGAACTAGCACTTATACAAAGGTATGTAAGTAGTCAGTATTTTACAATATTTGTTCGCCTTCACAGTAAAACAGCGCCCATATGTTTAAACCTAAGATCTTTATATAAATACCTATGTTTCACAAATAAAGTCTGATTCTGATTCTGTATAGTCTGACACTTCACGTTCACTTTCTGACACGTTACAGACACCATACAATCTAACTTTGTAGATGGGTTTATCAAGATACTTATTAAATTTTTGTTGTTCCGACTTTCGGCCCCTATGTCACTGTACTACGTGCAAGCTTCGCAACTAATTATTTCGCTGCATTTAGGAATTCCCTTTGCTACGTCAAAGTTGGCGAAAATATTGAAATAACTCTTATTCAGGGGCCGCATTGTTGTTTATATTAAAATAATTTCTTTTGTCATTCCATGGCGAAGATTTTTATTATACTTAACTCTGCAGACTTAATAGTATAGACTTAAAGTCTAGACGAACTGAAGTGTTCATATTATTAATTAGTTCTATTATAAGACTGAATAAAGATAAAAAAAGCTTGAACAAAGGAACCTTTTATCTTAAAGCTCTCACAGACAGGCGGAACGCGACAATCCTTTTTCTAGTTTTATTTATATTTATTTATACTTAAATCTTTACGAATGTTTCACCTTTCGGTGGGTACTTTCACACGAGGCATTGTTCGGTAGGCTTGCTTGCCAGGTGACAAAGTTTTTACACGAGTGAAATTCTTATCTTGACTAGTATTGTTCCCTTAAAGAGTTCTAGTTGTAGCTATCTACTTTGAACTAGTGTTGGTCAGTGCCAACATTCCACGCTTCGTCGACCATGCTGATGCCTCACCCATAATTGTACCGTGGGGAAGCCGGGCCAAATAAGACAATAGAAATAATTATTAGTCTGATACCGGAGAATTCCGGGCTTTCACCGTGACAATGCGGCCCGCCCTCCCCCATTGTCGTGCATGAAAATCTAATTGAAATGAAACGTACAATATAATCTACATAATCTGAGGTTCTGTACACATATCCAAAGATTGTATAGCTGGTCATTTTCAGGGAATGGATTGTGTAAGGATTAAACTTTGTGATATGACTTTGTGGTACTTATAGTACAGCTATTAACGATATACTTTTCATGGTATTTTTAATTAATGTTCTTCAGAAACCGCGGGTGTTTAAAGAATTTTAAGTGAAACCGGATCGGTGTCGGTTTTTCAGCACAGCTTTTTGGTTTCCAATGGGGATGTGAAGGTATAGGAGCTCTTTGTTAAATATTAACTGCCGCTGTCTTCGATGTCGGTCGGTCTGTGAATGAGTGACTATAGTAGGCGCCAGATAAATTTATTTATTTAGCTTTAATGACTAATGCACTTACAGTACGAACCAACACGTACAGAGAGTTATAATTTTATTATAAATAAGATATTTAAAAAATAACCAAACGGTCCAATGTTCCACATACATTTATTTACTTTCTTAATTTCAAAAACAGAAAAAAGACAAAGTTTTCTTGAATCGACTTCTATCGTTCTCTAGTAATAAAAAACGGTTTATGATTTATTGTTCAGGTTTCTACGAAGGGATATTAGGGAAAGGTCAATGTACTTTATTGCAAGTTTATCTGACGCCTATCATCTATATTAAATACTTAAACTCCTTTGTGCTTCTGAAAGGAAATCTCGTCACCTCAAGTCGATGGACCCGGCTGTCATTTGAACAAAGTATCTAGTCAAAAGCCAGAAAATCCGACACCAGTCTTGCCAAGGAGTATCGTTTTACAGGGTTATCCATTACTGAGTTGTGGAGGTCCAATAGGCAGTTCTCCATCATCTGCATAGACTGGAAGCCGGCCCCCAACTTTGTTGGGAAAATACTAGGCAGGTTGATGTTGGAGTTTTCTAATATAAATAACGTTAATGGTGGTGTGTTTGAGTTGTTCCAAATCTTGTGTTCGACTAAGACAAAATTCTAACCACACGTAATACTTTTTAGCAATCGGTATCGCTGTCAGAAGTTCACTTTTTCCAGACCCCTTTCTTTAAAAAAAATATCTTGTAAAATACAAAGCTACTGCAAAGTAATACCACAAGACCATTCATTGGGATGGAGAGTCACCTCTCCACCGTAAAATACTTCAAATTCAAAAGTCTCTTCAGCACAAAAACCGCTGTTACAATAAATTCCGTTCCCTCACCGCGAGCATTTCAGGTGTCCACCGCCGTCACTCTATAAACAGTACGTAAACCCGTCCTACTTACCGGTTAATGTTTAGCCACGGTACAAAATAAGGAACAGTATCGCAACTAGGCTAGTTTAACTTTTGACGGGAAGCAAAAACAAGCGTGTCTGCAAAAGCTTCTTAGGGATAAAGTGGCACTTGAGCAAAAGCTACACAAGGGGACGCGTTGTCACAAAAGCACATCTTGATTCAAGATGAGTGAATTTTTTTCAGGCTCTGGACACTGCTAAGTTGCAACGGTCTTATACAGCATCAAATCTAATGCTGCTCAAGGGGATAACCAGCTTTGGGTTTGTGAACCGTAATTTCTAAAAACATCACATGCGATGCAAGTGCACCAGTCAGTAAAATAGCCTTGGGCACTGCATTATGCAAGAGCGTTGATAAGAGCAAGGGTTCGACGAACTTGATCTACTGCTTAGCATGTATACTGTGGTTTGGCTCACCTGCTGCCACTAACTAATTTTATTAATTTTAATCACCACGTTTCGCGTGTCCAACTTCATTAACTCTCACCTTTTGATGTATGGACGCCACTGAAATAACTTCCAATGGTAGTTTGATGAACTTTTATGGGGTTCTCAATTTTTTTCGTTATTTTTTTCATGGTAATTAAAAGTGATACATTATGTTCTGCGATATGTTTGGTACAGACTAGACTTACTGATTTATAGAACAATATTAATTACTAAGGGAATGAATTACAAAGCTGCTTTACTAGAATATCGCTCTGTTTAATAACTTAGCGATATTTTATTTTCATACAAATTTTAGCATGAAGAATCGGACATAATATGGCTCGCATAACAGATAGTCGATGAGGTGCAAAGGTTCTGGAGTGGCGACCGTACATCGATAAACTCAGCGTTGGAAGGCCTCCCACAGATGCCCTGGTAAAGGCCACAGGAATCCGCTGGATGCGAGACAGGACCGGTTGATGTGACGATACTTCAATTTCAGCAGCATTTCCAGCAGTGGCCGCCTTTTGGCTGATATTATGATGATGATGATGATGACCTACCAAAAGTTTTTATTCTTGATGAGCCCGCTGTTTACCTCGATCTTGCTTGATGGTAAGCGATGTATAATGTCTACGAATGGAGCGAGCCACCTCAGAAGATATCTATTAATTATAACCTAGTTTGAAGGCAGACGGGCCATTGGCGATGGTTAAAATAAATTGTATTTTTAATGCCTTTACCTATTTAATGTATTGATCCTTTTAGTTTAATATAGGTACGATTCTTTGGGCCAAGCGTCTTCGCCTCGGGAGACCGCAATTTTTTGTAATTACATACTTAGTATAGTAGAGGTCCCCCGACACGATGACGCTTGGCCCAAAAATCGTATCTATGTATATGAAACTAAAAGGATGAATACATCTTATTTTTTACTTTTTAAAGTTTTTTTGTCGGGGTTTTTTTAAATTTTAAATTTCATTTTTCAAAAGCTAAATAAAAAATATTCGTTAGGTTGTAGGTACCAGTCATCACTTCTCTCTCATTCTAGGGCATTGATCAGACAAATAATATTAATAGACATACATAACATACATACATATCCTTTTTATTTTCATTTTGTTAGTTAATATTCCTCATTCCCTTTCAATATAGTGTACATTACTCTACTGGTCAAGGCCTTTCATTTGATACCCATATTGAGGCAATTGTGAAAAAAATAATAAGGTAATTTGCCATTTTCTGGTGGCGGCCATCTTGGTTTTGAAATTTATCAAAGTATATAGTATTTTACTAGTCAAGCCCTTTCATTTGATACCCATATTGAGGGTTGTGAACAAATATGCAATCCGCAATTTTGTGGCGGCGGCTATCTTGGACCGATTTTCATCAAACAGCTAAGAACACTCCCGACTAATTCACAGTTCAAAAAAAAAAACAAAAACATAATCGGTTCATCCGTTCGAGAGCTACGATGCCACAGACAGACACACACACACACAGACACACACACACCGTTCCATCGACGAGTTCTAGACACATGATCTTATTTATCCTATGCAGCAATTTCTGTCGGCCATACAAAACCGATTCGCCTAACACGCTCCTTTTAAAGTATCATTAAAACTTGTACAAAACGATAAGGATTATTGTTAATGAGGCCCTTTATGACGTAACAGTCCCAAGCAACGGTTTAAAGTCAAAGGGCGTATCTTCCCTTTTATATAAAAATTGAATTATTAGTATTTAGTCGCATCTAGTATATTTTTGATGTTTTTATTATTAGAATAGAACAGAATAATATAGTAGGTAGTTTAGTTGTTAACAAAATGATGAACATTTCAAATCTTTTTAGTTTTCCAAGTTGATTCGTCTAAATCGTCTAGAAACCGGAACAAATAAGGGATCTGGGTTATTCGTGAGTTTATCTCTATTTTTTTTTAACTTTAAATCAGTAGGTTTGAAGTGAAAACTTGAAGAAAATTGACAATTTTGAAAAAAAAATGCATGAAATAGGTAGTAACTGACAATAAAAAACAAGTCTTTAAATAAAATATTGAAAAATATTCTATGTCGGGACACTTTTCACGCGAGTCCAACTCGCACTTGGCCGGCTATTATTTATTTTCTCCGTTTTGTGGATTTGTCAGATACGTCCTTTTTGCTTTTGGCGGCAGCATGGTTTATGACGTCACAGTTATGGTGTTTTTATGGCCCACAATGGCTTGTTCGTCCAGATAAGTCTGGGGTGGATTTATGGGGCATGCGACTGTAGGTTTTAATATTTAATTCTGGCCTGATTAGAGTTCTTGGTAATTTAATTTAGATTTCAATTTTTCAACGGGTGTTGTTCTTTATTTTATTTTGAACCGTGACTTAGTCGAGACATGGAAGTGTCAGGTAGAAACGAAATTACTGGGAATTTTAATGATCAATTTATTTCTTAGCGTTCACCTTTGCTTTGCAGGTGCATTGTGTTACCAAGAAATATTTTATTTCTTAAGGAACGAGTAAATTGCTCCGATGTTATGGCGTACCTACATATTTGGTTTGTAATTTTAATAAATTTGTTGGAATGTTGTTGTTAGCTTTTTGAATATATTAGGCAAAAATAGGTATGTATGAATAACCTCTGTCTAGCTAGAGGATATGCGGAACAAAGTGTAAAGTCCCGCAAACCTCCATTGAAAAGGGAGGATCTTCCGACCAGACGGTGGAAGTGTCTGGTGGGCAACTGCCCGATAGTTGATATTTGAGCTGTTGTACATGTTCAAATTGCTCGGAAAACTCTGATACCGCGATGCAGGATTTCGTTCTGTAGTTCGCCGCTGACGGGATAGATGGCGCTGCGTTTATTGTTGTTGCGGTTTACACAAATTTCGTTTCGTTAGTTTTTCTCGTGGTGGCATTTTAAAAAGATGTGGTTTATAAGTATTTTAACAGAGATCATTTCTTACAGGAATTGTTTAAATTCGACTCTGTTAAGCCATCTCCTTCATAAAATATAATTTACTTATCTTCACAAAACAAAATAAAGCACAAGAACAATAATTTTACCGGCTCAAAAAACAAAACATGACCAAAATACTTTCTCACAGTATCACGCACTAATCCGACCTAAAATTACTGAAAACGATTAATAACATTGTTTATCAAAACGCCAACACTTTTGATATTCTGATAACGAAAAACACGCGAACGAAACAAAAAGAAATAAAAGACACATTCTAGGATGAATTGTATTCGTTAGTTACCTTCATTATTATTCACCCTTTTAATGCCTCCAAAGGTTTTTGGGACATAAATCATGGTTACCTTTGGAATAACTATATTCCTAATGAATAGTTAACGAAGGATCAAGTGCGGTGTCTGCCGAAAAGATAATCTAAGTTATGTTTTCATTTTCATGCAAATGAGAAGGGACTTCTTCACTGTTAACAAAATATACAAGAATATATATATATTTGTCGAAGATGGCGATCTGACGTCTGTTTGTTTCTTCGAAGTATGCACACCCCGGTCGTTTTGTGGTTATAAATTATTACTACTATAAATACGGCAACCGTAGTCTTCCTATTTACAACAGCAGTGTAGTTGTTGGCTTTCCAAAAAGTTGCGAAAAATTGGTCCTTCGCTCCATAAACTTGTACACTTAGTAAAAAATCGATTTTCGATGTAGATTTATCTTATGCTAGAAAAATCTTCTTAAAACTAATCACTAACTAAGCTTATCCATGTTCGTCACAACTTCCGTAAAATTCATTGAAATCATTTAATTACTATTGTAGCGGCGTCAATACCGCCACATGAAAAACTAAGAAGCAAAATTTGTACGGCAACAAAAAGAACCGCAGCGCCAGCTACGCCGAACTAACATCGAAATCCTGCATCGCACAAGCAAAGTTCTCCGTGCGATTTGAACATATACAACAGTCCGAATATCAACTATCGGGCAGTTGCCCACCAGACACAACAACTGTCTGCCTCCTCCCATTTTCATTGGAGGTATGCGGGACTTCATTCTCTGGACCGCATACCTCTCTCTATACTATCATCATAAAATCATAGAATGTACACAAATGTTGAAGTTCTAAGGCGAAGTTCTAATCAATGACGAAAGAATGATAATATAAGGATTATGATACTTGAGGGTATATGCCAATTGAGGATATTTTCCTTATCATCACTTATTTCTAAGCTTTAGCCCCTAGCAAGGCACGTGTAATATGAAACAGGAATACCAAATGATAACAATAAATATCACATTCTTTTTTATATGACGAAACGGAATTCTGATCAAAAGAAATTGATAGAAATTCCCAACTGATTTACCCCGTAGATGCTCTGGGTAAATATTTTATTTTTATCTGTAACATGGCTACTGCTACTTGCTTTTGAGGAAAAAGTAATGGAGGGTAGTTTCCCCTTTCCTTGCAAAACCAAAATTTGATAATACTAGCTTTTATCCACTGCTTTCTAGAATATGGTTTTTGACTGGATATTGTTATTTATTACAATTCTCAAAACCTAAAGAGCAGACAAGACGCAGTTAAAAATATTGCTATAGTAGGCGCCAGATAAATGTGGAATAAAGTATATTGACCTTTCCCTAATAACTGTTCATAGGTACCTGAACAATTAAATATGAATCGTTTTTCATTATTAGACAATGTTAAGGATCACGAGAGATGATGATTCGGGACAGCTTTGTCATTAATTCCGTTTTTCAAATTAAAAATGTCAATAATTGTAGGTGGGTCAATGACCGTTATTCCACGATTATCTGGCGCCTACTATATTAATCTCAATAAATAGACACAGCACTAATTGCGTGTGACGTCACTCACTAGTCCCGCCATATTGAATTGAAGCTATCCAGTACAAATGACATTTTGTGTGACAAGGATAGAAGAATAACTTCAAAAGTGTATCTTTAACTTCTGTGTTTTTCGACCATATTTTTTTTTTTTACAAATCGTAGTTTTATTATCAATGTGCCGAAATTCATCAAAATCGATACGGCGATTTAAGCGAGAAAGCGTAATCAAACAAAGAAACTCACATTCGCATTTGTAACTTTGTAGTTAAGATACCAACAAGATAATCCTTATTTTTTTTTAAATACGAGGTTTGTGATTAAAATATCACTTTTAGGCTTGATCTCAGGGTTGCGGAATTTGTTAGAAAGAGTCACCGCGGCCCTGGAACGCAAAGGGCTATAGAAGGAACACGGATGGGTTTTAGTCAGTAAGAGTCAGACGCGCCCTTCCGCGGAAGAAGTCATTAGATGACTTCCCATCCAAAACAAAAAAAAAAGCCTTGATCTCGGACCATTTTTCATGTAGAAGCAATTTTTCTTTCGGCCTCATTAATTTCATTACCTTCCAAACGGTTGGATAGCAAAAATGTTCGATGATTCGTACAAGATATCTACAAGGCCACTTGGCCATTACTAGTACAAGCTCTTGATATAGGCCAAACACTTGAAGGCCACAAAATAGGATGATAAAATGTTTGCGTAGAAAAAGGTAAACGACACGGATATTTTGGCAGGTAAGGTTCTGAAAGCGACCCACACAAAATGGCGTATGTACTAAGCAACTCATTTTATGTAACTACTAGTCTTGTACAATCGCTAATGGTTATTGCTAAAATGATCAAAGGAAAGCGAAAGAGGTTTATACAAAGACAAGATAATTTTGCGCCATCTAAGAAAATCACAAACGATTCCCACTGTATTTTTTTTTGCAAGCCGCTGTTTTCACAGTAGAATTTAAAGGAATAATACGACTATCTACACTTTCAGACCTTTTTGTACGAATTAAGGTTGCAAACTGCAGATCCGCCACTAGCTCAAGTGTCATCAAGTAAGATGGATGCCACCATTCGTCTTTTTAAAACCTTGGTTCGATGTTGCAACTTAGGATACTGTAGTGCCATCCTGTTTCCATTTAACCGTAAAAATTAATGTGAAGCGACCTTGAAGTCAACCCATAGCTTTAAAAGGAATCGTCAGTTCACTACACGCTCACTTCACCAAAATTTTCACGGTGTGTTGTTTACAGAATAGATGGGCTGGCTATCCTACATTCCACATCTTATATGTAACACCGCCAATGCGATAAAAAAAAACACCTTCAGAAAAATATTAATAAAAACTCCAGCACCTTTACATTAATAAGCGAGCCGATAGCCGATAACGTACCCTTTACATCCGCTTTATCAATAACTTGCCGCCTAAGACCCTTTAATATAGCCAGGGTGTTCGGAAGTGGAGATATCCCGAATATTTTATTCAGTGAGGTAAAGAGGCTGACAAAGAAATGCGAGTTAGATAGCTGCCTAAATAAACTGGGAGGTACCATCGGTTTTCGGGTAGTTGACATTCCTTTCTTATGAAGGAGGTTACTCGGTTTTGTGATATGACATTTAGGTGCAGAGTTTGAGTCCTGCACACTACAGGGTCTTATTTTTTTGGATGGGAAATCATCAAATGACTTCTCCCGCTCTGGAGTAGCAGCAAAGAGTATCACACTTATACTGAACAAACCCAGCCGTGTTCCTACAAATGCCCTTTGCGTTCCAGAGCCGCAGTAACTCTTTCGAACAATTCTGTGGCCTACAGGACTACACCTAGGACTGCAGGGGCCTTTTTTTTAGTAATATGGTGTTTTCAAATAATCATGATTCCGATGTGGGAGGGAGACGGAGATATGCAAGACTCAAAGCACTATCCTTTTTGCAAATGATGGCATTGGCACATCATTGTAGGTCTCCAGCCGGTCGATTCTGTAAACATGTCGAAGTGAAGTGATCACGAGGTGAGCTGTCATTCCATACAATCAAGATGTCACGTGATCACGGAGTGAGATGTCATTCCGTCTTGATTATATGGACAGAATCGACCGGCAGGACTTGAACGAGACAAATAACAGTTCAGTCGCGGTGGCCACATACTGATCTGAAAACAAATAAGTAGTGGTAATGGACACAAAAATAAGGTTCTATGAAATGGAGTTAATCCAGCTTTCCTTAGTAGGTTATGTGGCTAAAGCCGGCTGGAAACGGAATGAAGGTAAAAATGTGTTATTTCTCAATTGATTCGGCTCATACGAGGATTATCTGGCACCAAGTGTGAGCCTTGATATAAGCTCGGACTTAGGACGACAGAAAAAGTGGGACACCATCATAAATTGGATTTGACGACATCTGCACTAAAATCTTGTTCCATTTCTGTCAATATGTGTTTCCGAACGCATACAACCCTAATCTCTTCAAAATTAGAGTGAACAAACAGGCTTCTTCTGCGTAAGCTCGCTCCATCGTCGACTTTGTCTCTGTCATCTATGACCTAGACTAGATTCAAAAGTAAACCCATATTTAAAAAATATATATAATAATCATTTATTTGTCCGAATATGGTACATATTAAGGTCTTAGGATTAGTCAGTGGAATCATCACATTCTACCGGTGTGGCGTGCAAATGTTTAGTACATACAAAAAATAAAGGAATACATTAAAATTAGGTATTGATTGCATAAATTATGTAGGATATTAAAGTTACAATTATTCAGATGCGTCACTTAAAAATAAATCGTAGAACACAATCAGGTTATCAAGGATGACAAAGTAAGATTTAATGACAATCATATCAATGGCCGACCGAGTCGGGTAAAAAGTAAGAATAGATGTCACAGTTAATATTACAATTGAATTAGGATGTCAAATTAAAATTCGAATTAGGATGTCAAATTAAAATTCGAATTAGGATGTCAAATTATCATTCAGATTAGGATAGCAGATTGTCATTCAAATATTCGTTTAAATTATAATAACATTTATAACATATATATACATTCTAAGTTATTCATATGAAATTATATTGAACAATTACTTGATGAGGAAACCAGCTCTTGCCCTCGATCTTGCCTTATAGGAAGCGATAGGTGAGGTCTGCAGTGAAATCAAAAGACGCGACGCGAACAAGCTACGTAGGTGTTTCCTGCCAGGTGGCAGAGAACATCTACGTCGGAACAGAGTTCCACACATTGGCTGGGCTCGTTATAATAATATGGAGGAGAAGCTTTTATAACGACTAGTTTAGTTATCTTCAAAGTGCGGGTACTATACGCACTTTGCTTGCTTACAATACGTTTGGTAGTCCGGTAGTAAAGAGAGCTAGTGGCATCAGATCTTGGATCTGTTGCGCTGTAAAGTACTGACTACTGTGAAGTACTGAGAAATAAATATTTATAGAAGACAGAAAGGCAAGTTACCGAGTCAAGAGTAGCAACGAGTATTTTGCTGCGAAAGGTGTGCGAAGATAGACAAACGGACCTATTTTGTACAAATGTGAACTATGACCTCGCTTTATCCAAGATTCCCAGCTTTAGGTTGCATTAATTTAGTTTCAAAATCTCATTACTAAATTCGCATATTTTTTTTCTCGATTCGTACTTGGCGTAGAAAACAATGGTAAGATTGGCACGAATAGTAGGTTATACAGTCCCGACCCATGCCCCAGGCGCCGGCATTATTTATTTAACCCACTCAAAGGAAGACTAGTTAGATAATTGTTCCTTCCAATCCCCATTGAAAACACAATAATCCTTCAAACAGGGTTAAGTGGAAAATTAAAATAGTAACGAGAGAGGAACTGCTAATTGATTTTAATATTTTTTTCCTCATCATGTTTCTTCGTTGCGGAATAGAGTTTTAACCCTTTATATTGTTTTAAAACCTATTTGATTATTACTATGTTTATTATTTGATTATTATTATTGTTTATTATTTCCAACACTTAATTAATTAATTATTAGTTTTTATTATTGGTAAATAATTTGTTATTCTATATTTTTTTGTTAATTTTTGTGTGTAACTTTTAAATTTTTCGATTATGACTCTCTATACGTGTTGGTTCCTACTGTAAGTGCAGAGAGTAATTAAAGCTAAATAAATAGATAACTGTCTTCTCACACTAATAATTTAAATAAAGCCTCATCGGATATTTAGGTTCTAACTAAGCCATTTCGTGTCCCAAAATCCTAAAACCATTTCTAACTTTTTCAACTCTGTGGTTATTCCTATCCAAAATCTCTCGAAACTAAGTAGTGTTATCTACTTAGCCAATGAGTTTCAAAGCCCGCAGTTAGTTACTTCCCAGGTAGAACTTGGGTTAGCTAAGCTGAGTTCCATTATTTTAACAAACTAATTGTGCCACTAATCTTTCTAACTGGGTTTGTTAGAGCTCCAGATATTTGCGACATAAATTGTGTGTCAGAAAGATCGGTGCTCTCTACTGATTTTCAATGAGATGGATGCATCAGCCATACTGTAAGTGGCATAGTAGTAAACATTTGACTGGATCACATTTGGATATTTAGTTCGGTAATGATATCCAATAAAAAAATAAAAAACGTGTGCGTCTCGGGACGCCCGACAGGAGTGATAACTTAAACTAATCTAAGTTGAACTATTTAATATGGGAAACGTCTATCTGAACTACGACTAGCGCTGTGGGTTAGAGTGAGAGAGCAAGAGCCTGCCTACCGCTGTCGTATGCGTGAGAGAAAGGGAAGCCAGACAGACTGGCGCCGTAACGCGTTACGTTACGAAGCGGTTTACCCTCCCATAAGAAGTTATCACTTCAAAAACTGAATCGGTCCGTAGATTCGGAGGAAACTAGCAAACACGAATTAATCTATAAGGGTCCGTTTTTCATACGGACGTTCGGAACTCTAAAAATGCAGGGAATACAACACAAACCATTAATTGTAGGACGTACGATGTAACAAATAGGAGACGTTAGTCAACGATGAGAGTAATAACATAAGATAATAATACAACTAATATTGAAATGATTATGAGCTCCATTAAGACATGTTAATGTGAAGTGAGTTACAACAATACCAGCCATTGGACAAAATATGAAGAAGAAGATATGACTAATATATTATAGCCATAAAAAACGCAGAGGCCTGTGTTTTCAGACGTGGAAACGTTACTGATTATATTGGTGCTATGCTCGAATTAAATAGCATTTAAAAGCCTTAACTTGTAGCAGCATCAATGCCGCCACATGAAAAACTAAGAAGCGAAATTTGTACGGCAACAATAAGAACCGCAGCGCCACCTACGACGAACTAATAACGAAATCCTGCATCGCGCAAGCAAATTTCTCCGTGCGATTTGAACATATACAACAATCCGAATATCAACTATCGGGCAGTTGACCACCAGACACAACAACCGTTTGGTTCGGAGGATCCTCCCCTTTTCAATGGAGGTATGCAGGACTTTACTCACTGTACCGCATACCTCTACAAACTTAACAATATTATGTACTAAACGTTATTGATTGAGCAAGAGTTCCAACTTGATCGATGATGCCTTAAAGACTGCAGAACAAACGATCAGTTGAACTAAATTGTCGTTTCCTGTGCAGGTGACAAAAAGTTCCACTGTTGACAATAAGACGGTGCAATTGATAGATTATGCGATCATTTAATATACCTGTCATGGAATCCAAAAGGTAAACAGTACGTAGAGAGCTGTCACAATCTAACAAATAATCGTACACAGATTACATTATTATATTCCTGCATCCTTGTGAGATACCTATAAATCTTTGGCCATAACTTCTAAACTGACTGACTTGAATGTAGTTGAAAGGGCCTAAGAACTGGGGCCAGACAAAAAGTTAGCATACGGGAAGGAGATAGAGAAATAATATTTAACTCGTTTTCTCTTACTACTTGCTCTTATTCAGTATTTCCTAATCTTTATATGACCGGGTCCACTTTGATTTTTTGTAGCTAGCTACTCGTCAAGAAGAAAAAATCAACTGTGTTATGTAAAATGAAATTTATCAATGGATATACAACACTTGTAGCATAACTATTCTTTGTAATCAAAAGTAAAGAGCATTGTCATAGAAAACACAACATTTCTGATAGAAACTCAGTTTGCACCAATAACTTTTTTGAGGTAAAAAAATTGAAATTTTAAACTTTTCGCGGATCATATTTTGGTCCTTGCAGACCACCAATAGTCCGCACCCACAGGTTGGGAACCACAGTCACTTTGAGTGATAAAACAATTTGAGCTATATAGACGTACATTGTTCGCACTGTTTATAGAGGGAACGTCTGTATGAAGCGAAACTCATAGAGAAAAAAAACTTCGATAGGGTAATCCGTCAAGTTAGAATAATCTTACTCATACACAGTACGCTACACTCAACTATTATGAAATCTCAAAAGCGTATTCACCTGTACTCTGTCATCCTTTACACCCATTCCCAACACTCCGAATTATTAAAATAAAATAAATGAAAAAAGCAAATAATTCAGGGATGTCTTTTGAATCTTAATAAGGTGACTCCTTGAAGTTTATTTAATTATGAAATAATAGAAAAAGTACGCCATTCACAGCGGACTCTTCACTCGAGTATAATTTGCGTTTCTGAATAAGACGTGGGACTTTTGACGTAGGGAAACTTGAATAGTTAATATATAATATGTTTAGTTATATTTTGCACTATTCTTTGTCATATAAATAAGCCTTTCAATGGAATGAATAGAAAAAGCGTATACTTTTCTGAATGTCCTCAAAAAGTTACGCGCCTGGCAGTTTAGTAGTTACGAGTTAAAGATATAACTAGCCGTTTTATGTATATTAATACCAGTAAGGGAAAAAAGAAAAAAAAGTTGCAGTTTTAAGGGTCTTGAGCTACAGTTTGATGTAAAAAAAAACAGTGGCACTCTGGGAGACCCGTCAGAAGTGAAAACTTGAACAAAAATGCCCAACGCGCCTCGCGATTCGCTACCGTCGCAGAACGCGCGCTGCGTCGTATCGTAGTGAATCGCGTGGCGATTGATTCGAGATTTAAAATATTTAATATATCTAAGGAAACTATAAGTCCAATGGCTCGACTTGATGATCATGGGACCACCTGGGAAGTATACCCTTTCAAACAAAAAAAAAATCCAAGTCAGTCCAGCCGTCTTCGAGTAATTGGGGAACATAAATAAAAAAAAAGGTTCCGACGAATTGAGAACCTCCCCCTTCTTGAAGTCGGTTAAAAATAACCAATATTTAGGCTCCCTTTATAAAACCCCGTAGAAAGATCCATAAGACCTCAATTGACTAGTAGAATACTACGTTATACACAGAGGTGTCGGTTACGGTAACAGTGTCGCGAGTTAGATGGTCTTTTCTCATCTCAAAAATGCCCATCGCGCCCAAAGAAGTTTTCACTTCAAAAAACATATTTTAGTCACTTACAAAATGGTCCCAAAATTATATTATTTAAACTTAATCATTGTATATGTGTTTAACTATGTAGCGAAAGGGTTGGAAATGGTTTGGAAGCTTGAGCCACTTTAAATAGGGAGCATAATTTTGAGTCTGTCTAGAAAATTTCCATACCTACCTAATTTGAAACCCAAAACAATAAAAACTTTTATAAAACAATAAGTCGACAGATATTTTTGTCAGTTCTCACTGCTAGGGACCAATTCACCACCTAACCCTAGTTTCCAACGTCATAAAAACCGTTTAATACAAGAGCCGTCAAGTTGGCAACACAAACTAAGATTAATTCACTGAACTAGACTCATCTCGGTATGAACTACTAACTCCGTGACAAACTGCCGGACAATGTTTGACTGATACGAATGAGCTCCCGTACTATGGACTAGAGGCTACAATGTTCGGTCACGCGATCGAGGTGGGAATACGAGTCCCTTTCGACTTCAGCTATAAGAGGCTCTTTTCAAAGTGCCACTATATCAGTGCATTTGTCGAAAGGCCTAAATATAGGAGACTAGGCCCGTGACTTCGTCAGCGTGAAAAAGTTACTTTGGGCCGCCATTTTTAGGATAAAAATTTTTCAAAAACGCTTGGACATATTTATGATTTTATTTTTTATTATCTTCCATAATGACGGACTCCCATACTCATCATCATTCATCCCCTATTTCAACTCCTTGAAGCGATTTTTTCGCGATAAAAATTAGCCTGTTTCCTTCTCTAAGGTCTAATCTATCTCTGCACCAAATTTCGTCTAAATCGGTTGAGCGGTTTAAGCGTAAAGAGGTAACAGACAGACACACTTTCGCATTTATAATATCAGTATGGATTGATCACTTCACTTTTTAACAGCGTTTGTATATCTCATACATTTTTGACGTCTTTAATATCGCCTTTGCAATGCTGGCTCTAAAATAATGTTTTGTCTAGAGTCTCAGTTCTTCTTTTATTTTTAATACCCAGATAGAAAAATGTTTCAATGCTTCAGTATTGAAACGTCTTTCTTTCTGGGTTTTGGACGTATTTTCTAGTTTTATGTTTACTTTATAATTTGTTGTAAAGTAACTGTGTTGTGTTTTGTGTGTTGTTTTCTTTTCTCGTTGTACCAAATTCATGTTTTTTAACTAATATATTTACGTAATAAGGGTTATTTTATGGGCAAGCTTTTTAATACTACACAATTCAATTCAATTTATTTTTATCAAGTAACCATGACTCATTTGTTAGTAAAAAACTTATCCTATGTTATGTTTGTCCTGTGTTAGGAGTATTACTATTCTCTCAAACATTTTTCAGTGTTTCAGTCATGTATAGAATATATTTGTTAACATTTACTGCTAAAAAACTTTCTAGGTATAATAAATAATTGACAAAATGTGGGCGCATTCAATCATTCAAATGGTCTTAAGGATCAGAAGTAATGTTATCCGGCACTATAGACCATAGACCACTTCATAGCAGTTTTTGCAGCCTTCTCGGACTATCTTGCTATTCCTTTTAACGCAATAGCATAATAAAGCGAACATTTTTTTCTCTTTTTAGGGTTCCATACCTAAAGGGTAAAACGGAACCCGATTACTAAGACTCCGCTGCCCGTCTTTCTGTCCGACTGTCACCAGGCTGTATCTCATGAACCGTGATAGTTAAACAGTTGAAATTTTCACAGATGATGTATTTCTGTTGCCGCTATAACAACAAATTAAGGGGGCTCTCATACCACAAACATGATTTTTTTGCCGTTTTTATAGATAATATAACGGAACCCTTCGTGCGCCTTTTTTTCTTTTATTACCTACCTTCATACATAACACCGAGACTTCCTTCCTCAGGTAAATGTGACACTTAATAAATAACGGGTACATTTCTCCATTAGTACGGGCCCACACACAGCCAAAGTTCATCCGTTCTATTTGACTAATTCTCCAACGCTGAATAAGTCCGACTACCCGTATTCAGGTAACTGTAATATTTAAACTGGTACGGTTCCACATACGGTCCGAAGTACAGTCAAGGACAAAAATACATAGGTAGGTTTACACTTCGGCGACAACTGCAACGACTTTGTCGTCAAGACATCATTTGCCTGGAACCATTCTGATTGCAGCTGTATACTGAATGCTTTAAAATTTTTTTTCATCATTTTCTTTTATATCCTTGCTTGCTCCATAGCAAAGATAGAAATAGAAAATGATGAAAAAAATATTTAAAGCCAAGCCAAGTCTATCTTACCCCGATAACCCAGCAACTGGGTAACATACCTTTGGTTTTACTGGTAGCCAGATTTTCGGGGTTCTGACTTTTCACACGGCGGCCAATGTAACTGAAATTGACAGCTTGCCTTTCGAAGCACGAAAGGCTCTCGATATTTATTTTATTTATTTCCAAAATTCTTAATTTATTTAAACATTGGTTTTTGCCACACAACGAAAACCTCGCAGGGTTTATCTGTGTGCTGGCGAGCCGTACATTTTATTTCTACATGTTGAGTTACAGTAGAACTTGCCTGATAGTGGTTATACAGTAGCTTTATGTGTAAAGAAATATGAAAAAGTGATTGCTGATCGACGTGTGTAATCTATAATTCGACCGCAAATCATAAATTTTCTTTCATATAATCATAATTTTTATTTCATAATTAATCAATTTCGGAAAAAATTTAAAAAGAAAATAAGTGTACCTATTTGGACGGGCATAGGTATAACAACATACAATTAAGTGATTTAAAACTACCAATGTAAGGCGAGTAAGTTCTAACCCGGGGCAATTGTGTACGGAATATTTGTTAACCCCGTGTTAAAGTATCGAACTCTGAGTTAAAACATAGCTCAGATTTGCGTAAGTGGGCCTAAAATGACCAAAAAGGCTGAAAAAGCACCATTTCACAGCCGTTTTTCCAACTGAGCAAATATTTTTTGCCATTGACTGTACTATTCCGCATACGGTCCGAGGTACCTGCGAAAGTCTTCACGCTTGTGAGAGCAACTTCCTTATATTTACATAATCGTTTGATCCCAAGTTTTAGTTTCAAGTCATATTTTTGTTTCTACGAGTTTGAGTGTAAGTTTATGAATTGGTTTTGATGCATTTAGCCCAGAATTTGAAGATAAGTATTTGTCAAACTCTACTTTATCCTGGAAATATGCCATGCTTTGGCATCGGAGTAGAGTTAGATGCGAGTTTAACTCTAAATTCACAATTCAGAAACCGAGTGTTGGTAGATTTGCGTATATGGAAGAAACTTTTTCTTGGCATGTAAGTGCAAGATTACTGGGTTAAATTTTAAAAAGAAAATTATTTCTTGGTCGAAGGCATTTATTTATTTATAAGGATCTTTTAGGCAAATTGACAGACTTATCTTTGTACATTATGAGATGATGTTCTAAGCCCAATATTAATTTGATGATTATGGAAAAGTAGTTAAATAAAACTGTATCTGATAGCTCTTTCCAGATAAATGATCGTCAATTTTTCTAAGCCATCTCTCCGCAGACCAAAGATGAAAGGTGGACTTTTCATCTTGAGCCGCATGTAGGTGAGGACCTTTTTTTGGGGATGGGAAATAATCATATGACTTCTCCCACTTGGGGGTGGAGCGGGAGGGAGTGTCAGCTTCCTACTGACTAAAAGCCACCAGTGTTCTTTCAAATGCCTTTTGCGTTCCTGGGCCGCGGTAACTCTTTCGAACATTTCCGCAACACAATTGAAGACCTAATAGTGCCATCAACTTACTATCGATTCGGACACAGAGTCCGAATTGACACTTTTTTATTTCAATACTTTTACTGACAATTCGGACACGATCAAATTATTGAAGCTGTTTGGTATGTCAGATAAAAAAGTTTTAAAATATAATATGTAGAAAAAAGCGTTACTAAAACTGTTTAAGGGTGGCTTTAAGGCGGCATATTTCGGTAATAAATAGCTTTGTGGACGTGTATCATCGTAAGTCACCATATTAGACTAAAGTAAATATATGTTGAAAAGAAAAGCAACAATAATTCCAAACGTATATTTTACGTTTGGAAAATATACGTGTCCGAATATTTTGTGTCCGAATCGTCAGAAAGTCGTTTCATCGGCGAATGTTGTCGCCGATGAAAAAAGAATATTAAACCTTAAAAATAACCCGTTCCTTAATTCTCCGTTAACTTAATCTAAGATTAAGCGTCGAGTCAGATGCTTAGACAGTTAAATTTAACTGTCGTTAATATAGTGAAGAATGTAATTAGTCTTTTAGCTATAACGTGACGTATTTTATACAGTAATTACGCAGTCGTAACGTTACTTGATTGCCGGAAGGCGTATTCTGCGCTTTTACAAGTCACGATACGATCACGACTTTATTTTGCAATAAATCGAATCCTTGAATGCAGGGGCTTAAAATTTAGTAACAGTAAAACTTGTATCTGGATATGTAGCATCGTCACATCTACTAATGTTGTACTGTTTGGATTTCAACCCCTACAGCCAGTCGACTCTGTAAACATCTCTGCCGAAGTAAATGCTTGGGTGAAGTGATCACGAGGTGAGCTGTCAATCCATATAATCAAGATGTCACGTGATCACGAAGTGAGCTGTCATTCCATCTTGAGTATATGGATTGACAGCTCACCTCGTGATCACTGTGTGACATCACAGGTGACATTCTATGATGCGGCATTGTTCGAAAGAGTCACCGCGGCCCTCGGAACGCAAGGGCATTAGGAGAAACATGGATGGGTTTTACTCAGAAAGAGTCTGACATTCTCTTTTGCTCCGCCCAGAGCGAAAGGCCAGTGACCAGTGATATTTCAGAATCGCTTCTCAATTCCTTACATTTTGTATTTTTAACAGTGATCGTCGCTAAAATAACGTTACTTTGTAGCCTAGCGCTTGATATGAATAAAAGATATAAGGTCCCAACAAAATTCATAGCAATCTGACATACTAAATAAATGATAAAATCAATTTATTTCGGACAAGTAAGAGATCCATAAAAACAGGTTTGCACTTAAACGCTATTGTTAGTAACTTAACTAAAGATGAATTAATGAGAGGACCACCCAGCCACTAGCAACAACGACATACTAGGGTCTTCTCACAAATTGCCTTACTATGGTGGAGGAGGTATCGCCACAGCCCTCAGGATGCTGTTGTGACTGCCCCTCATTCTGTTTAATAGCGGGGCCGTTTTCTTGCGGATGATGGCATGAAACCCATCGGTATGGGTTACCGCGAACATTTCTGAAGCACTGCAGTATCGAGGCAGCCGCAACAGCATCCTAAACACATTATTATATTGGGCGCTCAGAGCATCCAGCGATCTTTTCGAGGAGTTGATCCAAAGATTACCAGTGTAAAACTCTGACAATAAGCTTTAAAAAGCGTTATCTTTACTTGGTTAGTACACCGAGCAAATCTCATCATCATCATGCCAACACATTACCCCAGACCACTAGAGCCCTACGCTCCCGTTCATTGTCAATATGGTCACTGAGGTCGATAATGCTTGA